>CAXAMN010004781.1:16616-35771 GCA_963970005.1 Durusdinium trenchii
ACATGAGGCCGGTGCTAAGTCTGGCTGCTGTGGCTCTGGGTTTTGCATGGTGGGTTCTGGTGCTGAGTCTAGCTGTTCCGGCCTTGTTACAAGTTGGGTTGGTTGTGGTGTTGGAAAGTAATTTGCCACAAAGGTGCGCACATTGTCCGGATGCGAGTCAAGTGGTAGAGTTGGTCCTATCAAGGACGCTTTGAGTCTAGGTGGCCATTCTGGCTCTTCTTCTGACTCCCCCCCTGACGGTTCAATACCTTCTTGCTCCATTCGCACAAGCTCAGTTGCTAAAGCAACCTCAATCTCCAGTCTTTGTGGGGCACTTGAAGATGATGTGCTCTCCTGAGCTGATAGCGGTAGTGACCCGGTACTTGTAGTGGTATCATTGAAGAATTGCTGGTAATGTAGTACTGTAGTAACAGTAGTAGTAGTAGTAGTAGTAGTAGTGACACGATATCTTGAAGAACAGCCATCTTCAGTCATCATCATCATCATCATCGTCATAGAGTCCATGGAGTTGAGTAGAGTAGAATCATTATGTTGAATTTGCAAACTTAAATCAAGGCTCATTGGGAACTTCCACTTCCGGTTCAGTAATGCTTGGGCTTACCTGTTCTTGCTTCGGTTGAAAAAAACCATGTTCATCCAAACGCTTCTGCTGGGGTGTCTTGGCTTTCCTCGTCTGTGCCTTGGGCTCTGGTTTAGCCTTCGGCTTTGGTTTAGCCTTGGGCTCTTTAGCCTTGGCGACTGCCTTGCCCTTGGCTGCGGATGCTTTTACCTTTGGTGGAGTAGGGTGTGTTTTGGCCGCCTTCCCCATGATCACAGCCTGCTCTCCACTACTCACTATATACTGTGCTGTAAGAATAGCAATAGACTAATTACAACAACCTTTCTTACTGCCTGCCTTTTGGTGCTGCTACTTGCGAGTTGTTCTACTTGACTCTGACACACATTGTTTTGTGTTCATCCAATCCTGTGAGCATGAGCGAAAGAAAGGCCAGTGACTAAGCACCACACGATTGCCACTTTAGTTTCCCAGTGAATGTCAGTTTGTGTCACACTCGTTTAGTCAAGTCCTTTTCAGAGCCTCGCAATGCTCAGTTTATGCCTCAATGCCCGTGGCTAATTTTGTGCCATGCCATGAGATTGGTTCACAGCGAGCTTGAGTTGAGCCTTTCTGCTGTGATCTGAGCTGAACAAAGAAAAAGAAACGACACTACACAGACAGAACAAATCATTCCACTCTTCCAAGAAAGGACATCATCCCACAAGCGCCTATGGCGCCTTGACATCGCTACTTGGAAGGGAAGACGGAAACTGGAAACTAAAGTGAACAGAACTAAACTAAGATTGAACGGGAACTGCAAGGTGCAGGTCCCATCAACTCCCATAGGATACTGATGTTTTTTTCAAGTTCCTACTTTGGGTTGAGGAAAAACAGAGCTTGTGCCTGCAAATCTGGTGGAATTGTGAGTGTAAGCTGTGCACTCATATCCATTGCCTTCTTCAACTGCGAAAGCAATTTGGGTGGTGGCTTGCTGCCAGCCTCCACAGCAGACCTGAACTTTGCCGACCCTAAGCATTTCACGATCGCAAGCGTTCCCATCACTGAAAGGATGTTGAAATTGCTTGCAATCACCTGGTCTGAAGGAAAAGCAATGAACACTTGAACACATGGAAGAAGAATGCATAATATAAAGAATCAAATCAACTCTGCAATTGAAGACAATCATGTCAATCTTAGTTTGCAAATTGCAGTTTGCAATAGTTTGCAACCAATTCCCAGTCCTTGTCCAGTTCTGGCAACTCTGTTTGCAAGCGCGAGTCCTTTAACAACTCCAACTAGCTTTTGTTTTAGTTAGTTACAGATTAGTATACTAGTATACCTAATTACTCAATAGATACTCTTTCGATAGTATTACTTCTTCAATAACGTTTACAGTTAAGGAATGTCGAGTCTAGTCTAGTCTAGTCACAGTCTATCTAAGTCTTGAGACTCTCAAGTGATTCTTTGCACTTGAACACTGTCCTCAGCTTGTTCAATGTAGAGCTGCAATTCCATGGATAAGTTGCTCAAGTCCTCTTCAGAATCGCTCAAGGCAGCCAGCAGGGGAAGATCCTCTTTCAGCTTTGGCAATTTGCTGTGATCGTCGGACTTGTAGGCAATTGTTGACACATCAGGCACAGAGAAAGTTTTGACCTTCTCGAGAACTGCCAAATGCTGCGAAGCCTTGCGAGTTGCCAAGAGTATCGTTGTACTTTTTTGTTCCCTGAATTGCACACAAAAAACCATTACAGATTGAAAAAACTCACAGACTTGACTTCAAGCGACCGTTGCAATCTTCCAGTCAGAAATGATCTGCGATGCATCCTTCGATACCTTCATAGCGAATTCTGCAACCTTTTTGCCACCAAAGTTATCATCAGACGTCCTGGAATCATGACCAAGGGTGGACAGCAGCCGCTCTGCCAACGTAAGTGCTCCTTCCATTGATCTCAACTGGTCTTTGCGATCATGAAGTCCCTTGAAAGCAGTGACGAGGTAGCCCAAATCCGCAGCTTGCTTGTCACCTTCAGCACCATTTGCATGATCGGATGTCCAACTTACCACTCGAGATGAGGTTAGCAAGAGGTCAGTCAAGAAACTACAGCTTGCCAATGGAGTGTTTCGATCTACAAGTGAAGCACTGTGTAGCTCAATTTGCTCCACTAGCTTGCGGAACTCTGGCTCATTCAGCTGCTGGCCATTCATGCTGCCTTTGAGATTCTCAAGCAGCTTGTGTTTCACAACACGGATGCCTGCGTTGGCATACTCGTCCCGGATACTCCTCACAGAAGTCAATAGCCGAATGACTTCTCCATGCCATTGATCAACTTGTTCAACCACACTTGCGTCAGCACATTCTTGTGCAATGCCCTTAATGCTGTCCTCTCGGTGTTGAGCATTTGCCTAGAGTCTTCTAATATTTTGTTAAAAATTTTAAAACGTATCTAAAATAAACATAACTATAACTTCTACAGTCAACAGTCCTTCAACCGATGAGCAGCAGCTGAAAAGGCTTTCAGCTTTTCATGGAGCACATTGCTGTCAGCACCATCTGCTCCCGTTTTCAACTCGACAGTGGTTTTTGACAAGGCACACCCGGAATCCAGAACATTTTTCACAGGATCGAAGTCTGCAATCTTTGTCAGGCAATAGCACTCCCAAGTGGAGCAATCTGTAGGCTCAGCGACAAACTTGTTTGCAGCTGCAGACTCACATGAAGCAGACACCCACTTCCGAACCTGGATGAAATGTCATCCAAGAAAGGAACTTCTCACTCTGAGTGACTGAAACTAACTGAAAACCGGAAACAACAAAAACTATTGTTTTTCCATCAAGCCACATGAGTCAATGATGATTGAAGAATGATGAGAGACACTGCATTCTTCAATGCAGATGTCTTGCTAGCCACCGCCTCCTTACCCATGTTCTTGGCTCGTGCCCTGTCAGACACAAATGTTGTCAGGAGTTCGGAGGCGTTCAAGATGTTTTTGCACCTGAAGTCATTGAAGTTGCAACCCATCAAGTTCAGAGGCCAATGTATATAGTACAGAACAAATAGTATATACTTAAAATAGCCAGCACATATGAAGTACAATGCATAATACAAAACAAAACAATATCACATATAATTCAAGCTACATGTCCTTCAAAGAATTGGAATCGGTGGCCAAGACTTCCGCGTAGGACTTCGGAATTTGATCGAGAGCTGTCTCCAACTCAGTACTCATTGAGCCTTCCTGACTTCGCTCAGCCAAAGTAGTCTTCGCATCAGCCACAATCTTGTTGCCCAAGTTTGTTCCGATGATGGCTGCACAAAGCGGATAAGTGTTGCTCTCTGCTGATTGGTTCCTAGAATGCTGATAATCTAACAAACACAACTTGTGTCCTTGAGCAAATGGTAGATAGTTGTATATTATATATTATATAGTATACCTCAAGTCTGTGGCCAACTGATTAACTGCGAAATATCAATGGCCAAGTGGCGATGTTGCCAAGGTGTCCATAATATTCAAGGCCTTCTGTACTGTGTCCATTGGTGCAGTGCTGCAACCAAGCAGTCTCAGAATTTGCCCAGCGTCCAAAGAGAGAGTTACAGACACATTGCTGGAGGAATGTAGTGCTTCCAGGAAAGTCTCGAGTTTGACAAGCTCCCGACGGTTTCCGGCCGTGGATAGCGCATCCTGCCGACTGTACAATTAATGCCATCATACACACTAAAGTAGTTAAATTAGTTACAGTAACACATATAAAACTATTAAACCGAACCTTGATTTTCGACTGGTTCAAACTTAGTCCTTCAATCGCATCTTGCCGCTAATGTTCTTGACCAGCTTCAACAGCACTTGGCAACAAGTCAAACTGAAAAAGCCCATTGCATTTCCGCCCTCAGCCTCTGAATCATCACCTGCTACATATCGATCCTTGATTGTGTCCAACGTAGTACTGGTCATCCGTTGATAGTCAGACATTTTGAAGTCATCGAACATCAACGCTTTCAATGCCTTTCTCAAGACATTGTTGTTGAAGTCGATGTCAGCTCGATCTAGCATAGCCAACAGTGTGGTTTCAGAGGGACAACTGACATGCCCTGTCAAGCCTTCAGTTGCCAAATGAGACAGATCAATCTATATTTATATTGTTATATTATGTACTATCAAACAAAATATATAATATTATTTAGTATTTAGTATTTAGTTTAGTTACTAGTTGGGCAAGCAAAACATATAACCACAAACGTGAATGCAATTCGCAACCTAGAAGCACTTGAGAGCTTGCAATACATCTTTGGCCCGATTTTCCAGCTTCTCCATCTCCGCAATGAATTCCGTCTCGCCTGTAGAAGAGGTCTTCCTGCGCCCCGCTGACTTCTTTTTCCCCTTCAACTCATTGAGCGCTGATGATATCTTTGAACAGTGATCAGTCATGTATGACTTGAAGGCATCCTCTGCAAGGGGCGGCGCGACAGTGGCAAGGCCAGAAAAAATGCTGAATGGTTGCCTTGTCCGCCTCTGACAAGTTCTCTAGGCCAGTCATAAGGCCATCAGACTTTACATTCGGCTTTGCTCGCGTCACAGTGCGCTCTGCAGACTCCAAACCAGCTGCAGCAGCTGCACGCTTCGTGCCGCTGCCAGATGCATTCCCGATGACAATTTTTTCTGTTGACAAGTTCTCTTCAATCTTGCCTTGAGCCTTGTTTGGTTTCGTTTGTGGCGCAGATGTCGGAAGAGCTCTGGGATGAGATTTGGCAGCAGCTGCTTTGGCTTTGGGGAGAGCTTTGCCAGCAGCTTTGGCCTTGCCACCACCCTTTCCTGCGCGTTGCTTCAGATGCTTTCTTTCCTGCGCGTTGCTTCAGGAAAGAAAGCATGCTAAAGCACGGCTGCTCATCAGAGTCCTCTGCATCACTCTTCTCATCCTCCACACCCTCTTCTCCATCCTGAACTTGTAGCGGATCGGTGTATTGACGATTATACAATAGCAATATTCAATATACATTAACAAAACTTCATATAATATAACATATATTAAGTTTACTGTAATATAGAATATTGTCCTTATTTATCATGTCATACTTACCAATAAATGAGTTTTGAGCGTGCAACAGCCTTCCACAAACATAGCACAAGTTGAAGGATTAATTGCGGTCTTGCCACCTCGTTTGCTGCTCCAACCCTGGAAGTACCAGACAATATCTCTGGACCAGGAATACGTGCCTGAGATAACTATGGTTTGTCACCCAAGTAAACATACAGTACCAAAAGCTCCAATACGTCCAATAATACTAAGACATACCAGGTTTGGAGGGTGAACAAAACGTAAAGTGTGATTGATGCCAGGTGCTGCATCGCCCATGTACACAACCTTGCTTGTGTCACGAAGGCTGGTTTTCTTGGCTTGAGCCTCAATCTGATCATAGGCATGACCAGAGGTATCAATGTTGATCTCGTCAGTCAACTCTGCCTTACGCTTCACTCCTGTCACTTCACGGTCTACACGACGATGCCAACCCTTCCTGCCGGTTTGCACATTGACCTCATTGTCATAACTTGCACTCAGTTCCCACCAATGACCAACCAAAACAAAAGGAACAAAAAAAGAAACATGTTATAAGCTGCTGCTAGTTTGCACCCAACTTGGTTACACCTTTGACGATCTCCTGAACAATGTCTGCCTGATCTGGTTCTCCGTATGTTTTGATGTATTCATCCAACTCCACCCAGAACACCTCTGGCTGTTCAAGGCCGCTTTCGGTTGTGGTCTCCAGCTGGATGGATTCCTTTGGGCCCACATTGACCTCCACACGGAATTTCATATGGGGATCTTGAATCTTTAGCTTGATCACGCTCGCTCGTATCTCCAGAAACCGGTGAAGTTTGGTTGGATCTTGATCACATGCACGGAGAAATGCATCAAGCGTACCGTATTCTGCTTCGAAGCCACCTTGCGTCCACACCTCACCAAAAGAATCTTTACCTCCTATTGGTGTATCTGAAGAAAACACTTGTCAAAGCCGTCAAAGCGTTAACACAAACACACCATCAAGGCACAATGATGCAAATTTTGCAATTGGAAGAAATAGGTTTGTCCTTTGTACCACGCGCCCACGCTATCAAGGGAGCCCACGCAGCAAGGGAAGTTCCTTCCAAAGGCCATGGTGATAGACTGGTAGACCACACCTTGCAGATTCTGCAGCGCTTTGACTTGTACCCTGCAGGCAATGACACCCCAGGAGGCACAACCTCTTCCGTTGGGGCAAGCGACGCTGGCATCGTGCCACCCAAAGCGACTCCACGATCAACTGGCACACACTATGTTGGTAAACCAAAATGGCTCATTCCAGTAGTACATCATTTGAGTACACACTAATGAGTGTATCATATTTAGTGTACATGTACGGTCTCTATGTACCTGTTTTCAATGTACCAATTTTGAAAGTGTACCTATTTGAGTGTACTCGTTTTTGGAAGTGTACCCAACTGAATGTACCAAAAAAACATAACAAAAAAGTATTGAAAACATAACAATATTTGTTATGTTTTCAATACTTTTTTGTTATGTTTTTTTGGTACATTCAGTTGGGTACACTTCCAAAAACAAGTACACCTGAAAGGGTACATGCTGTGGGTGCACTCAACATATTTCAGTACACTCCAACACAGAGTAAGTATACACTATACTTTCCGAGCTTGAGCATGTGTGCATGTGCCTCTGTGGCACATGTGATTTTTTTCTCCTCAAAGGCTAACTCTTCTGCAACTGAATTATCGAAGCTCTCCACATACTCACGCATCCAATTGAGGCACCAGGTGATCAAACCTGTTTACATACGCAAACAAACAACATTGAAATATATTGCTTTAACCACTGAAGGTGCTCAGACCCGATGCAACTTAGGCTTCAACCACTGAAGGTGCTCGCTCCCCTGTGCTCGATTTCGATATTGTAAACCAGCTTTGAACCACTTTAGTGCACCAGCCTCCCAAACAAACAGAAAACCACATGTGTGACACTTGAACACACACCAGACTGAACGAAGACCTAGCGTGTTGCCTGAAACGAAGATGACAGTCTTCGCAACGGTAAGACCTTGCGGCAGTCTTTGTGCATCTGACAATGAAAGGAGATAGAGTGCCCAAGATTGTTGCGCTTGATCTCCGTAATGCGTCCTTGCCGTGTGTTTTAGATTCCGGAGTCGAATAAGGACATTCCTAAACACAAGAGTAGCACACACTAATGTTTGACTAGCTACCAAGTGGAGCACACTTGCCAGGCACATACACTCGTCCATTAGCATCTTGTGTAACTTCCACATCTCCATCATGATCAATGACTTGAAATCGCGATTGCAGGCCACATGTATTTGTAACCGTAGGCTCACTCGCCGAACCAGACTTGGTGACATTTGTGTTGTTCGCGGCTGGTGTGCTCCGTGAGGAAGATGATGGTTCATTCAGTACAACTTCGCCATGCTCCTGAATGTTGATTCCAATTGCCTTTGGATTTCAATTAATATGATGCGGCGACACTGCGACACTTCAGCCTATTTCATCAGGAACAAAAAACAAAACAACCTGCCATATCATGATAGGGGCCGTCACGAATGCTGCATCCCATGCATCTTGAAGCTCAGGATTGTGAGTGTCATTCACATTGTCTTCCAAATGCTGTTGTTCTTTGTGTTCTTTGTCTTCCTTTTGAATACGACGACGTTTAGCTTTGACCCCATCACCTCCAAACATGAGCAACGCATCACGCAGTGGCAGGTTATGGTCTGAGTCTGAGTTAAGGTTTGGTTTGTCAAAAGTCACAACTGTAAACTCAAGACACAAAACACATGACCTGGAGAGTGACAATGATGACGACAGTGGCAACAACAAATGGCCTGGACAAACCTTCTTCATTGTTGACCCCCTCTTGCCAGTAGACTGAGTAGTACGACCTGCTGCTGCTTTCACAAATATACTGGAGAAAGAAACTGCTTTGTCCTCTTCATCAGAAGAGCATGTCACATCGTCCAACAGCACATTGTGCCATCGCTCAGAGTGGTCCGGCAAGATGAAGGAGAAGGAACAGAAAGACTCAACCTGAACAATGTGGGACACCGCAGCTTATTACACCCTTTTGACTTGACTCTAGACTCCAGACTCTAGACTCTAGACTGCTCCGGACTAGACTAGACTACACTCTACACTACACTGCACTCAAGAATGAACTAGTGTTATTGTTTCACTTTTCACTTGACTCTTTTCCGAGCTTTACCAAAGGCTTTAGCCAAGAAACAGTGTAGTTCACTGTTCTCCAGAACCATTTGCAGGATTGATTGTGAATCTGATTGCTGATCTCTCTTGCCAATTCATTCTGGGACCATATGACTGGTGTCTTTTCGGACAGGATTTTCAAGTAACCCTTCCACTCGCCAGTCTCGGAACGCGAACATGTGCACTCCCACCAGTCAGCTTCATATGGAGAGAATTTGGCTCTGCACATAAGATAGCCGCCAATCAAGGAATCAGACCTTAGTAGAAAGCGGATGAAGTTGAAACCGGAAAAGCACTGAATGCCTTTGCCATTCGCAAGGAGGGAAAACAGGGAACACCCGAGATACACAAATGAACTCTTCACTTTTGCACGGTGCAGCTGTACAAACTAACCATCAATCTCTGTTCAACCAGGTGATGTTAGTTTTAGTTTGTTAGTATTAAATACTATATGTCGGAGTCAAGAAACAAGTTGTGTCATAAAACCAATCGAGCTGACACCAGATTGACACTTATTGTAAGACATCACATACATTATTTCTTGATACTCCGAGATTTCAACTCCCAAGGAAAACACTGAGGTTCTGACTGCGAGTCATCCTTCAACATCAGAAAAGGGTGCTGGACAGCAACTGTAGGGCCACCCTTTTGATTGTGGCGGAGGTTCGATACATAGAGTCGAAGCTGCTGTTTGACATGCTTGTACAGAGACATATTTGCGATGGTTTTTGCACAAAAGCCGTACATCTCGGTGCAGCTCACATGCATGGTTGTAGACGGAAATTCATCTGTGGCTCCCAACATGCCTCCTGCTCTAGCACGCCACCTTGAACTGTAAGTTTGCACAAAAGAAGGTACTTCGGCATCAGCAGTTTCAAGCGTACTTTCGGCAAGGGCCCAGCATTTGTCTCCCATGGACATAGCACCAACACCGTTCACATCGTGCGGCAAGATTGCCAGTTGAGGCAAAGGCTCAGGTCCTGGATACTCCATGTTTGGGACTACCAAACTCAGCAGCCCTGATTTGTTTGAGCTTGCTGCTTCAGCACGCTTCTGCAAAGGAGGATGATGAAGCACTGCCGTTGCATTCTGGTTGCGCTCTGCTTTGTTCCAGTTGCGTGCATTTGCACTCCACTCACGTCGAAGCCTTTCCCCTTCCTCAGTATCCGCCCTCCACTGAGCAGTGCATTCAGCCAGCGTCCTTTTCCGACATTGTTCAGCAGTTTCGTCTGGTAGGGCAATCCTGGACTTCATCTTGGATGCAATGAAAAAGGTGTAGCCATTGTATGTGCGTCGGTTCCGAGTTTCATTGTCTTGTGAGTCTTGTGCATTCTCAGCTGTATCTTCAATTGATCCAAACGACTCCAAAGCAGCTACATGAGCACATTTTGCTTCTGCGAGAAAGTTCTTGCTTGCCAAAGTGTGAGATAGGTCTCGGCGCCCTCTTGCAGTTTTCTGACCCGACTTCAACCGTGCAAACCCGTTTTCAACAGCAATGTTGCAACAACTGCCTGAAAAGGCTGCTTTCAGTATGTAGAAGCCCTGACCACCCAGAAGCTCACCAATGTTCGGCACACGATCACGAAGGGGTCTTTCGAATGTCTTGGACAAGCAACACTGCTGCAAATCAAAGAACTTTCTTGCAACTTCATGCTTTGCATCAAACGTCTCCTCTGAGCAAATAGTCTTGGCTAGTAGCCATGGGAATGCGCTGTATGGTTTGATGAGCCGATGGTTCACTTGGCCCATTGCAGCAACTGTGCACCAGAATATCTTTTGGATGAAGGAAGCTGGTATATCCCCCATTCCTCAGAGACATCATGCAATACAACTGGAGACTGAACTGCTCACAATTTAGCCACCAACATTTGTGGTTCACTTGGAGAACATCGGTTGTACTCAACTCATTTGATTCCAACAATTCCTTACTAGGCTACTCTACATTATCTATTTCCATCTATTTCCATATGTTGAGTAAATGATGTAGCACCTGGGCTGAACTTAAATAGTACGTACTATTAATATTATAATATAGTCCATTCCAAATATAGATAGATAGATAGATAGATAGATAGATATTGCATTACACATATTTTATGCTACAGTCTCAGTTGTAACCTTGATATAACTAATATGATTTGTGTGCAGCATTGTGGTAATCGATGAGTTCCTAACTATTTCTACCTCGACTCTAGATTAGACTCTAGACTCTAGACTAAGATTGAGACTAGACTCTTGACTCTAGACTCCTCACCCTAAACAATTCAACCACACTCAACAACATGATCGTTGCACTACACTTAACTTTAACTGAAACCTTTGAGTTGCTTTAACTTTCATGTTCACACTAGATCGGACATCAGACAAGACACTGCCATCAAGTATTAACTATTGACAGATGACTGTGTTGTTTTCTCAAACTACCAAAGTATGCAAGCTTGCAACTTAACAATGTTGGTGAGTATTAGATCATCAGATATGATGTAGTAGAGTACTTGATCAACATGCTCATGTTGCTGCTAGATGTCCTTCCACAAACTCCGTTAAGTTTGCATCACCATCAGGAAGAAACTTGCCATGTAGCATCAACTGCAACAGCTCCTTGCAGGCAAGCCTTGCAGGAGATTGATCAGAAGCCATGATAGGAATTGGTGAACTTTCCTCTTTCACCAAGCCCCCCTCTGATTGCCATTGCAAAAAGCGAAACATTAATCTTTCCAGTGGCGCCAGAGATACCACAGCAACCAATACATCGTGAGTTGTTTCAGCGTCTGTCAGCCACACAAAGGATTTGTAGGCCTTTATCCTCATCGCTTTTCTGTACATATCTGTACTGGATGAAGGAAGGATGGAGCTCTGAAAGAGCTCTGTTGCTGGCAACTGCTCGGCTGACTCAATTGCTGCACTGCTGAACGAAACCGCTGACTTCCCATGCATATGAGAAAACGCTCTCCCAAGGACATTGTGGTAGGCCAGCGCACACCTTGGAAACACCCAGCGAAGTCAAGCTTCGAACTTCAAACACCATCGAAACTCCCTTGACCTTGACCAGGTGCCAACACATGTAGACATGTATTGTAAACTCAGTAAACTGCAAACATGAGCAAGCTGGTTGGCAAGAGCTATTGAAGTGGTGTTCTTTTCATTACAGTGAAGGCAACAAAGAATTAAATAAAGTAAAGCAAACCTTTCTCCACGAAGAACCATACATTACATTACATTTAGCAACATTCAACAACTCCAGCGCTCTTTTCGGAACCAGCACTTGTGAGGAAATGCTTGAGTTTGCAAGCAATCTCAAACTGACCAGGATTTGTCTAATGATCAACCAAAACAGCTACTACTATCCTGCCACACCAAGATATAGAATCTGGAAGCAACTTGCAAAAGAAACATCAGTGCATGCATTGAGTATGAGTAGTATTAGTATCAAATTGTGAAGTGATGCTTTGGGAAGGATGTTGTGTGTGTTTACGTGCTGTGAAAGGACGTGATGGTAAAATTGTATTAGTTAGAGGATGAAGGACAAAGAGAGAGAGAGAGAGACAAAAATGCTTCCCAGCATTGCTATGGTGCCTCAACTTGATGCCTGAGGTTTTCTTTTCTGCAGCGAACAAACTCCTCTTGCATTAGGATGCTTTTTGGGTCGTGTACGTTGCGCACATATCTATGGTAATAAAAATTACATTGGGTTGTTCATGCCCGCCATGAGTGCACAATTAAACACGTGCGGTCCTCTGCGCAAAAACACAAAACTAAGTTGAATGGGTTGATAGTTGATAGTAGATAGGTTCATGTTGAATATATAAATATATATATTCCCTGGGACAAAGCAAGTATCTTCGCCTGTAGCTAATATGTGCAACAGTGTAAACACCCTGGTTACACTTGCCTTTAGACTCTAGATTCCGGACTTCTGGACTATGACTACTTGCCCTATCATCTGTGTGTTTTCATGATGTTTAAGTTTCAAATGTGTAAGTGCCAGTGTAGTGTAAAAGCAATTTGCTATTGGAATGCAAGTGACAAATAGTATCTGGTTGATGTCCCGCAAGATGTCCATCGTGCAACCGCTGGTGTTGTTGGCTTCGTGCCAAACACAAAGCCCTTGGTGAGCCAATTTGAGACCACTGCGCAACCAAACTGAATTACTGGATTGTGAATTCTGTGCTAGACTGGTTTGACAAGTGGTAGACTCACTTGAGATTGCCTTACTGCAGTGCTACTGCTATACATTTAGCTGGTGCCAAATAATGTAAGTGATCCAATAGCTGATTGCAACTAAGTGGCTAGAATGGCAATCCAAAGCTTGTGCTTCAGCTCTGCTTTGCCACCAGGGCAACAGTACTTCCCTTGACAATGGTGAACGATTCTGCTGGTTGACCAACTGCCATTGTCCAGCTCTAGCAAAGTTTCTGCGTGCGACCACCTTGTTGAGTCTCGTTTGCTGGACTTCGGGGCAAGCACTAGACTCACCAAAGCAGCATTCCGTCGTCGATGTGCAGGGTCTGGCCTTAGCTTTAAACTTTAAACTTTACACATACTTTACACAGCAGGTAGGTAGGCAAGCTAAGATGCTTGAGGTTGGATGCATGTATATCACATTTGTTTTCCTAAAGCAACAGGACTGTACAAGACACTAAAATGTACGAAAATGCAATACGACACTGACAGCTCACGCCAAACTGACCAGACTCTACTCTACACTCCTGGAGAAGAAACCAAAAGAACAATCACCGAGCTTTGGGAAAGGCTGGGATGGCTCAAGTTAGCCGATGGTCGGTTCGTAGGTGACAACTACCATGGAGTCATTCATCAGCAGCGCTTCCAAATTCTTGAGGACAGTCAAGTAGTTTGTTCCACTGCTAAGCCAGCCAGAAGTGTAAAACCTTGGTTCTGGAAAGTTGCAGTGTACCGTATTACAGGTTTCACATGCAGCAGCCTAGTTGCTGGGAAACAAGGGCGAAAGGCAAGGAGAAACTTCATTGGCTAGACTAGATTGATGGATATGCTAGCTGAAAGGGATATAGAATGATTTGGTTAGTACTATTTTGGGCCCCGCTAGTTAACAACTCCCCTGTTTGCTTCCCTTTGCAAAACCAAACGTAGCGCAAGTTCAACGCAAACATAAGTTCACACAGTATATGTAATGTACTCTTTTGTTTGCATATTCAATACCAAGCTGCTCTACAAAGAAGTTACACATTACAATACTAAACAACCATTGTCAAAGCCTTGTGCTATGTCACAACTCACACCGATCGTAAAGACTCTTGAAGACTAACAATGTTAAGTCCTACCATGCCGCAGTGGCAATACGAACATAATGCAAGTTGCATCACTGCAATGCGTGGCAACATTCAATACACTATGGCCATACAACACCAAATGAACCAAGCGCCATACAACGCCAAATAGACTTGCCATAGTTGCTTTGCTACCCTCAAGCCAACTCGAGCATTGAACACCATGTGTAAACCCTACTCAACTCTGCAAACATGAGTGATAGCACCAGCTAATTGTATGGCCCTTCTGCTCTCCGCATTCCTCAAAGCACTCAACATTAAGACAAAGTCAATCTGAAACACAATAAAGTTTTCTAGCATATTACTATTATAAGTATGAGATAGATGAATCAGAATGAGCAATATGCCTACTTGACCTATCTATTGTGCCAAGGGCAGTATAGTGTGACACCCAGCTCGCCTAGTGGATGCACCAATGAAAAAAGCCTGCTGCCCAAGCTTTGTACTTCCTTTGTCTTGGACTTGTTTGATAGCAGTTGGTTACTCAAAGGCAAGTCATATGAGATTGATGAATCAAAAGTAATCATATCCAGATCAATAGTAGAGAGTGTCACTCAGTTTAATTTGTTCCTTGGCCAATGCCAATGCCCTGCCTTCCAACGTTGATAAACACCAACCCATTCCATTTGCTTCTCTTCGGACTGACTGATGGCATTGTACACTTTTACTGGACTGCCTGATGTGCATGATTTAATAAAATAATATATAACATATGACAATACTTAGCTCGAATTTGGCCTAGAAAAAGGAACAAGCAAGCACGTTTGACTAGTTGATTAGTTTTTGCCTTGTGATATGCAAACAGCAGTTGATTGAAGAAGCAGAGTTAAATTCAGTACAGCTACCAAGTGTTTATAACGTTTTGAGTTGCACTTATCGAATGGTGGTGTGCAAGCAACTGTAAGTGTAGGATTCCCTGTTGACGTAGGCAATCCAAGTCAATCAAGGCAATTTTTTGCAAACCCCCTAGCTGAAAAGCAATCCAAGTCAATCACAATCCCAACCCTGCACAGTGTCAGGCCAAAGTGACATACCTGTTAGGAAGCTCAATCCTCTGTAGACAGGTTCGCTGGAGTGGTTTAATTGGTGCCTTGGATTAACGGTCACCAAAATCGGATTTGGTAGTTTATAGTCGGGGTTCACAAGAAGAAACGACACAGCAAGCTGCATCAATCCAAATAGTCAAGAGTTTTGTCTGGGTCTTATGTTTTGTTTGGTTTGGTCTTCTCTTGACTCTTGACTCTTGACTCTTGACTCATGACCGTGACTCTTGCAGCTGAAAATCATTGAATCACTAACAACACATGGAAAAGGGCTAGATTTCCCCTGCTGAACACAGTTCGAGGCTCATGTCACAGTGCTTATGTAGGAGCAAAGCGCGATCTTCAAGTTCACGAATAGCACCAGATTCAAACATTTTGATGTTTGCAGTTGCGGCATCTGAAAGGAACTTCAAGATGAACGTGTTGCAATGATCAGGCCAACCTGAAAGCATAGAGTCTCAAAGTATATGTAGCATGCCTTGCACTCCCGAATGCTTCCAAACGACTTGTTTGTTTAGTTTCTTGAATTTGACGCGCAACGCAAAATATAGACAAATCCACACGTAGGATAGAAACTTCAATTTTAGTTTCAACTTCAAGTTTCAACTTACATTGGCTGCAAACCTCCATTCCCGAATTCTTCTGGCTTCTGTACTACTTTGTTTGTTCTTTTGGCAGCGCAGAATGCTTGGCTAAGTCACCCAACAAGGACACTGGGTGCTTCACCAAGATGGCGTTCCACAAGTGCTCAGCGGTCTCCGCTTCAAGAATGGCTGGGCAAATTGGAATAGCCGATTGCCTTGGCTGCTTGTACTGTACAAACAAGACACACGTAGCAAACAAGACTCAAGACCAGCCAGGGGTCTACTGGGTGTTCTCCATTGAGAATTTGGAAGCAAAAGTCATAATTTGTGCTGTTGACTCTTGACTCTTGACCATTGGCCCCATACTTTATGGTTGAGTTTTTTTTTTGACTCTTGACTCTTGACTCAAAAAGTTTCAAAAGGTCTTTGTCAACTTGCAAGGTTTGCCTTGGAACAAAACAACGACAACGACTGCAAAAAGAAAGTATGTTCATGCCGTGACCTTACACCAGTAGAATAGTTGGGCTTCAGTTTCAAAATTAAAATGAGACTTGGGTCAAGCCACTGCAACTCCAATGGTTTGCTAGGAAGCTCAGCAATCAAGTGTCCACGTTGAACCTTGGAGTGTCCATTCTGCTGTCCAGTCATCGCAAACAGAAATGATCAAGTTGGACTTAGACAGTTAGACGCTGTATCGCCAAATATTGCAAAAGCTTGATAATCTAGCAAAGGAACCATAAAGTGATAAGTGCTGTCTGTCTCCAATAGTCCTTGCCTGAGTCGCATTTTGACTGATGTAGCATCCACTTCCAAAGTAAGTGACACAATCTTTGGCTTCTCCTCAGAATGGTGGCAATGAAAGTTCTACCCACCCCTAATCTATTATCACTCTGATTCTACCTGCTTGCTTGCTGCGTTCTATGCAAGATTCCGAGCATCAGCTGCATTATGAATCTATGATACTACTTTAATATATTATGTTTTAAGGTACTTGTTCTTCTTGACCAAACCTGCTCTGTTGAAGATCGTTCAACTCAATTTTTGTTATTCACATCAGATTAAATTCCTTCCTGTGTACCTTGCAACCATAGTGACAACTTGGTGTGTTATGCCTAGCGTAACTAAACTAAAATTGAAATCATACGCATTACAAGTCCACTAGACAACCGGCAGTCTAGTCTAATCTAAGCCCCAGAGTCTTCTTGCAGCTTTGTCAACCTTTTGTGTAATTCATCATGCCAAAGCTCCGCAATTGCTGATCTGACCTTGGATGTGGCTCTAGGACTGACATGTCACATAAATCCGACGTGGTTCATGACACTATGCATAGTATATAACTACAATATATATATAATATTACATATATATATATATTTGTGATGGTGTAGTCATCGTCCATTTGTCATTTGAATACAGTCCAGGTACCTTTGAGACATGAGTGGAGCTCCCGTTGACAAAATACGCAAAGCTTGAAGTGCTAAACATCGTAGGGCTTTTCCGGCTTGCTAATGTCAGCCTTTTGCCCATTGCTTGCCCAAACCTGAATCAATCGCTCGCATAGCGGCATAGCGCAAAGACCAAGTAAAAGCAATTCAATTACCAAAGACGTATGTGATTACAGTATAAGTATATTTAGTATATTAAATACTTGATGAGTGATGACCAACACTGACCAACCGACAAACCCGACACTATGGTTAACAGCCCACAACCTTCCGAACGGAATACTTCTTCTTGAAATTCTCCATGAAGATCCTCTTGAGTGGCATCCACGAAAACTGATACCATAGCAACTATAATAATACAATAACCTTGTCGCAAGTTAATGCCCATGGCAAACTCCAAAAATTGGACGGTAGCTACGACTGAAGTCAAAAGTCGTCTAAGTAGAAAGGCCTTTATAGTAGCTTAGTAGTAGAGTTAGTAGAGTCTAACTAACTGTAGAGTTCTACGGTATCACCAGAGTAACCTTGCCTTGATAGAAAGTCAGCAAAGAACCCAGCAAGAACGAACCAGCTGCGATGACAAGGGTAAGGCGATCCTCTTGAAAGAACAATAGCTTGTTGGTTTATGTTTTCTATAGATTTTGCACTAGTACATTGAAAGGACAAAGATAGATTCACATGTATTATAATACATAGTCTAGTAATACCATTTACTATATATACACGTAGTTCTACAAGCCCTGAACCATGCGGCCTCGTGGAATGTTGCTGCTTCTCATGCTTCTTTTGCAGAAGTTTCATCTCTCTGCCTTGAACAAACAGCAGCCAAAACTTCTTCCGCGCGCATTGAATTGATTTAACATCCTTTGCCAGTAGTCTATCAAATTGTTTGAAGTTGCAGTGAAAGACATTATCAACTGTCCACACTGGCAAAGCAGTGGACCAAAGGCTAGGGTTAATATTAATATGCATATACATACAATACATACCAACATGCCTATATTACCAACAAGGTTAGTTGTGCATTAAGAAAGGTAGGGTTTGTCTCAATCTCAACGCTACACTAACACAAGACAAGGCGCATTTTCTCACAAATTTCATATTCGCTGAAGATCTCGATGTGTTCACAACTGTGTCTCCAGCAGAATGAAGTTTCCGCAACACATCTCTCAGGACAAGCGCCATTGCCCAACGCTTGTCACAGGAACCCAACCCCTGTTGCGGCAAAGTAAAATCAGTAATATTTATCCTTACAACCATTTATTGTCCTTGTATCTTGAGAATCTACAGGCTATTGTAGCCGTTGGTTTGCAGCCATTGCTATGGACTTCTTGGATTTGGTTGTTTAGTTGTGCTTGGCTGCTTGATTGTGCTAACTACTCTGTTTGGGCCTATCCAAGCAGCTAGCCTCACTAGCAACTCACGATCGAATTGGTATGTTGTTGAAGGGAAAAAGCAAACGGTTTGCATGTCAAGCAAATGTCAACAACAAATCTCAACCTTGCAAGACTTCGTCGCCAGCATAGCGGGTCGACTCCAATCGACGTCTCACACAACTCAACCGTAGCTTATTTAGATTTACTTAATAAGGTCAGTGTTTATGTGTGTATGTTTATCTTAGTCTAGTTGCTCTCTACTATCTACTACTATTTTACCTACCACATTTGTTTGGGCAAAAACAGCACAGAATGTATTCAAAGTTTATCTATGAATCTATGGCTGCACGCCAGACTTTCTGTCAGTTTTTTCCCTAATCCATAATCCAATTCTTGTCGAAACACGGTTTTCACTATTCACATCTGCACATTGTTGCAACTATGCCTATATTCTTGTCATGTGCCCATCATGTGTGACGATGCACCGTGCCCAACCCTAGCCAGCGTACCAAATGTACCGTACACCACAGCGTGCCCAGCACACCGCGTCCGCCCAAACATGTCGTACCCGCACCGAGTCAGCGTACCATGTGTACGCACCCATGGTC
>CAXAMN010004781.1:38935-51361 GCA_963970005.1 Durusdinium trenchii
TGTTACTACTAGTAAGGCACTTGTTACTACTAGCGTGGCACCTGTTACTACTAGTAAGGCACTTGTTACTAAGGCACCTGTTACTACTAGCGTGGCACTTGTTACTACTGTAGCGTGTATTGCTCGGTACTCGCCGACACCGACACCACTCCCGCCTCGCAGCCAAAGCAAAGCAGCTGCCCTTCTCCTCCTCAGGCAAGTCCTGGGAGGACAAGTCGAAGCCAGGTACGCATCGGACCTTCTTGCCACAAATCGTGCAACTGAACCAGGTGCTAATTCTCAATACTTACCCGAAAGAGCTTCTATATATAGTGGTATCCACGTGTTTTGGAAAAGCTCGAAAGGTTCTCTTTCGAACATTTGTCACTTGTGATATCCACACATGACGAGTCACATGCGTCACCCAAAAAGCCGCATCGTTCCGGGAGCCAACCTGAAAGACTGGACCGGCTTGAGCAGCCCCCAAGCCGGGCACACCCTCGACGGGTGAAATTCTTGAGGCCTAAGAGCGATGGCCTCCAATTCAGCAGCTGGGCTTGTGAAAGGACCAAAATCAAAACTAAAAACCGTATCAGGTCGTCAGTTTCGGATGATTCCGCACCCAAAGCGCGTCACTTTTGTCTTGCAGCTGGGCATACCATTTTGGTCCACCCATTGCGCTCTTGCGCTCTCTTCTCTGGCATACATTTGGGCTGCTCTAGGATCTCACGCCCATCTGTGGTGGTCTTTCACCAATTAGCGCACCGTAGATCAAACGCAAGCGGCCCGCCATGTTCACAAGGCACGTTTTGCGCAAGCTTGAGGAATCTGAGGATCTAATTGAACATAGGCAGCAGTTTAGAATTCTATTTTGGACGAGCATTGTCATGTCAAACATCACCACTCTCTGCCAGACAAACTCTGTTGCGATCAACCGAAGCTTCGGGGGTCAGCCCAAGTCGAAGTATATGAACTGCGGATTGCAGCCCATCCGGCGAAACCACACCAAATTTCCCCACTGTTTCAACCAACCAAAACAATCCTTCTATTTTTGTACTCCGGCCTTTCAAGCAGTCAATCGCCCCAAAACGCTCTGGCAGCGCACACTTGGTGAACTCGGTGGCCACCTGCACTGCTTCACCCCCCTTCTTCTTCCGCCCGCACTCCCCCTCTCCTGCAGGAATTGCTCCAAGGTCTCTGGACACAAAGCCGCAGTGCAACATCTGCACGTGGAGGGGAGCCCGGAGCTAGGCCGGAGAACATGTTTTCCCTCCGTTCGGGATGATTTCGATGGAACAAAAGCCTGCACTATTATAACCAGAAACATCACAATTTATGTTCTAGAACTGTAGATTGAGTAGTAGCGGTGATGCAGGGTCCATTACGTGGTATGCGTATGGCAAAGGATGTTTCTGAATTCAACTACTAGGAACAAGGACGCTACTAGGAACAAGTGCATCGCTTCTAGTAACAAGTGCCTTACTAGTAGTAACAAGAAGCTAGTAGTAACAAGTGCCTCGCTACTAGTAACAACCTGGAACCTGAAACGACCACCTTTTTTTGGTTGTTTCGTCAAACGACCAAAAATTTTTGAAACGACCAAAAAAAATGTTTTTTTCTTAAACGACCGTATTTTTGTCAATTATGATGATGTTCAACTATATAGTTGAATATATGTTGAAACACAAAACGCAAGGTAAATCTGTATGTTCATATGCATGCACATTGTAAAACACAAGCTAATTCTGTATGTCAGTACATGCACACACTGTAAAACACAAGCTAATTCTGTATGTCAGTACATGCACACACAGTAAAACACAAGGGAATTCTGTAGTTTACATTATAATTTGATGTGCTTTAGCAAGCACATCTGTGCTTTTGCAAGCACATTTGTGCTTTTGTAAGCGTTTCATGTGCATGCAACCTGCAGCATTTTGCTTAAACTTAAAGGGGGTTAGTGTTTGGTGCATGCGTGGCTATGTGCCATTGTCGTGGCCTGGTTGAACAAGCAAGCTTTTGATGCTGCTGCATGCAGTGTGAGGCTCGCCAGCTATATAGGGACTAAAAGACATGTGCATGAGTGCATGCACGTGTGAACTGCACAAACAATCAAGCAAGGCGCGCATGGGATGTGAATGGTTTGGTGATGAGCTTGTTCAAACTCAAATGTCCTAAGGAACCTTGGCAGCAATTCATTATTTGCGTTGGTGCCTGGGCCTTTGTAGGCCTTGGGTGCTTGGGCTTTTGCCAGCCTGCCTTTGGGCCTTTGGGGGCCTGAAGGATTAAGTCTTAATGTTTGGGCCTTTGCAGGCCCAGTGTTTGGGCCATTGCTGGCCTTGGAGCGCTGGAAGTTGCTTACCTGCCTTTTGTGCTAGGTTTTTGTTCTGATCGTACTACTGGTGGTATGGAATGAAGATCTGGGTGTTCAGAGCCAGACTGCGAAGGCCGATATTCGTGCTGTTGAGTGAGTGTGTATGACATCTCCTTGATGCCAGCTTGCATGTGAATGGTCCTGCAATTTGGCCTTTCAGCAGTCTCGTGGCTCAAGATGCCAAGAGGCAAGGCTTCCACAGAAACGCGGAAGGCAACCAGGGCACTCGCGCAGGCCTTGCAGTCCAACAATGAATTGATTCGCAATCTACAGGGCCTGGAGAACCTGCAGACGATTGCCAATCGCCAGACTGCCCGTGCAGATGGCCAACTTCATGAGACTTGGCTATAGTTTGATATGCTGATTTGTATGTGTTGATTTGCATGCGCTTGCTTGTTGCTGCATTGGTGGTTGCTGATTCGGGGACTCAGGAAGGGGAAAGGCACCGAGAGCTCCTTCTCAACATGATGCGGAACATGGTATCCGGGCTATTAGTGCATGCGCTTGGTATATGGTAGTGTATGCACTTATTAATATTGGCGATATCCCAGGTAGAGGCAGCTGATATGATGAGCTTGCGGAAGCAGAAGCTGGCTCACCTGCCTCTTCCTGCCCAGCATCCACTGTGCCACCAAGGGCACCACCTCCAAGGCGGCCAGCGCCTCCAAGTGTACCACCTCAAACGACAGCCCCAATGCATGGAGGTCCAACAGTGCTGCCT
This sequence comes from Durusdinium trenchii, assembly GCA_963970005.1. Classification (NCBI taxonomy): domain Eukaryota; class Dinophyceae; order Suessiales; family Symbiodiniaceae; genus Durusdinium; species Durusdinium trenchii. The sequence goes on from CAXAMN010004781.1 coordinate 42,010, forward strand.
CCACAAATGACAGGGCCTCAGATGACAGCCCCAATGCCGCTGCCTCCACAAATGATGGGACCTCCGATGGCGGCTCCGATGCCGTCGCCTCCGCCAATGATGATGCCCCAGATGACATCCCCAATGCCTGCAGCTCCAATGGTGCCTCCCCCCCTGGGATGCATCCACCAATGCCTCCTCCAACACATATGATGCCTGCAGGGAATGCGATGCCTCCATCGGTGATGGGCCCATATGTGCTTGACCCGGTCCTCCTTGCACAAATGGCATCTGGGCTTAATTTGTTTGCGCTTGTCTAAATGATGCATGTGTGCGTTTCATGTGTGGCTCTTTCATGTCTGCGTGTTTGGTCAGTGACTTGAGGTGCAACAAATGAATCAGCAGCAAGATGATCAGGTGACTTGGTTGGCTTGTATACAGGCACGTTCAAACAAGTCATGCCATTTGAAGTGATTGAGGCGTTGTACATGGAACCAACACCGCCAATGGGGATGCCAAAAGGGCCGAACATGGACGCAAACAAGGCGCCTTAATTTAGAAGTTTATTCAGCATGTGTGGCAGTTCATTGCACATTTGTGGCAGTTCCAGCATGTGTGAATGCAAATGAGGTGCCTCAACCGCCAATGGGGCCACAGGTGCCACAGCAACAGCAGGATCAGGGTTATCACCAACAGGGACAGCAGCATGTGACTTGGTTATATACGCGCACGCATGCTTCAACCTTGTGCAATGGTGATTGTTTGAAGTAAGCTGAGGTACCGCATGCAGCACCAAATATGGCAAAGTCCAAGAATTCTGATCCAACTCATGTACCCTGGCATGTGTGGCAGTTCGAGTGGCCATGCATGAAATGTACATGATTGATACATCTGATCTGAGGTGGACATGCCAGAATGGGCAAACCAGCTGGATAAGAAGAATGACCTGAAACACCCCAAAGGACATCCTGTGCTTTGGCTTAAAAAACAGGCTTGATTTCACACACATGTGTTTTATACATTGCCTGGAAGCTTCAGGCACAGGGGCCCGAGCTATCAGTGGACAATGACGCTTTCTTGATTCAAGCGCGTCAGATCCTTCAGCAGTTCCAAGAGCGGGAGAAGAATCGCAAAAAGGGTAACTTTACCGAAGTGGAGGAGGTGGTGGATCCTGCGGATGCACCAAAAAGTGAGCCACCACCAAAGCCGTCTTTGCGTGGTAGTGCTGCAGCGATGGTGAAGAAGAAACTGCAAAAGCCTCCTGATCCACGACTTGTGGTCAAGTGCAAGCCGATGCCCCAACCACCGCCTGCAATGAAGGGGAAGGCCCGTGCCGCTCCTGCTGATGCAGTGCCACCGGCAGCGCCAAATCCAGCTACCAGTGGCCTGAAGCGCAAGAATCAGCGTGAGCCCTCAGTTCCAAGGAAGATGAGCAAGAAGTGAGGGGCTGGCTGTACATGTTGCCATTTTGGCACGCAGGCATGACGCCTGGAGCCTTGATTTCAATTTCAATACAGCTGAACTGTGGACCTCTCTGTGAGCAACAAAGGGTGAATGTCATGAGATGTCCTGAGTGTTTCTGCAACCTCTTGCACCATGCAAATTTAGTATGTGCATGTGTACAGTCATGAGTGGAGGTGTACGATCTGTTGGAGTTCTTTGCTGGATGTGGAGCGCTCACGGATGAAGCTCGATGCAGCGGCTACCGCACAGCCAGTGTGGACATCAAGTATGTTCCTGGTGGTGCTATGGATTGCAATGCTCCTGCTGGCTTTGCGTTTCTTGTCACCTTGTTTTTGCAAGATGTGTTGCGTGGGTGTATTCTGACTGCGCTGGACTTAGGCTGCATGTGGCTACAATACTTCGTTCCCGCATTGATGCACCAACTCTGGCATGGTTTGGCATACTATGCTCCTCGTGGGTTGCAACATCTCGTGGCTCTATTTTCAGAACTTGGCTAGTTCCTGAGGGTGTTTCAGGGCCTGCAGTGGATGAGGGCAATTGCATGGCAGCCAGGCAGGGGGCTAAGCTTGGATGGTTGGGCCTTTGCAGGCCCTGCCTGTGGGCCTTTGCCGGCCTGGTATATTGTTGGATGGGTGGGCCATGGCAGGGCCTTCGCAGGCCCTGCCTGTGGGCCTTTGCTGGCCTGGTTTGTTGGCCTGCAGAGGCCTGTGCATTGCGCATCGTCTGTTGCAGGTGCAGCTTCCTCTTCCTGCTGATCCATGCCCTTGGAGGGGTTTGGGCTCTTGAGCAACCACGTTCCTTGCTGCTGATGCAGTATGGGCGTATGCGAGATGTAGCTGCCAGGATTCAGGTCTATGATGTTGCCTTTTGGATGGCAGGTTTTGGTGCCAAAACACCCAAGAGGTCAATGTTGTGGTCAAACAGCATTGGCTGCATGCATTTTCAGACACCAAAGCTCTCTATGAAAAAGGCCAAGTTGCTGAAGGATGTGGACTTTGGAGAGCCGGTGATGAAATATGTCCACAAGGGCAAGAAATGCTGGAAGGGAACGCGCTGGCTTACAGCAACTGGGATCCTGAGTTGCATTAATTAAATTTGAAATTTACAATATTTGGTGATCAAATTGAGCTGAACACCATATCAGGATCTACACTCGCCTTTTTGGGAAGCACATTGTGGAGGTGTTCAAAAGGAACCACATGAAGCCACCTGTGAGTGACTTTCCCTTGAAGGCTTCCATGCAGGAGGCGCAGGAAGCCTTCGAACAAGAGAGTTTTGATGATTTGGTTGCAGATGGGCGCCTGATAGAGGTGATTAGATACCTGCGGTCCTTGAAAGGGCTGAAGATTCCGGAGTCTTGGAGGCCACTGGTGCCCACCAAACTCTGAGAGGACAGGCTGGTGTGATGGAAAATGGCTTTGAGTGAGCTCACTGGAGCATTTTTGGCAGTTTTTTGGCATTTTTGATGTTTTTGCTAATTTTTTTGATTTTGGATATCGTATACGACCGTATACGACCGTATTTTTTTGGAAACGACCGTATATTTTTCGAACCACGACCGTATATTTCTGGAAACGACCGTATATTTTTCGAACCACGACCGTATTTTTTTGAAACGACCGTATATTTTGCGTATACGACCGTATATTCTTCAAGTTGTTAGCGTACACAGGCCGTATGCAAACCGTATGCAAACCGTACGCAAACCGTATAAATCCGTATAAATACGTATACGGGGAGCATGGTTCAGAGCCACTTGATGGCTATAGCTTTTTGTGCTCAATTCTTGGGTTTGGGTGATCACCATGGAAGCAAAATCGATGACCCTGGAGAGTGACTTGGCCCATGGGTTGCCAAAATAGGGTATTGAACTTTATGTGGATTGTTTTTCTAAGGCCAATGCAGGTCAGGTTCGACCCTCATTGGTGGACTGGCAAGGTTGGAATCACGTGTCAAGGCGCATGGCATGCATGCATGTTGATACTTGCCATGAACAGCCTGAGCAGGTAGAGATTCCAGAGACGGATGAGGGTTTATCAAACTATGTCCAGGACATCATACTTTAAATCAGTATACTCACATGTGCCTGAGAAGGCACATCTCAGGCACATGTGTGCCCGAGAGGGCAGAACCAATGTCTGGCAAACCTGCGCCTGATGTTTTTACAATCATGTTTGCAGCCAGTTGGCCAAAGGGGTGCGGCGCTTGGCACTCGCTGCTTGTGGAATGCAACTGGGTGATCAGGTGTGCAACTTCCCTCTGCTTGAGAGGTTCCTGCGTCAAGCACTGTGGAGTGTGCGCAGATAGATGCAGAAGATGGGATTGCTGATTGTGATGCGCAGGATTGGGGCCTGGTTGTATAAGTTAGGTGGCCGCATCGTGTATGTTCAAGGTCGCTGGGACCAGTTGCCTAAAGCGAGAGCATGGGACCTGTCTGTGTAATTGAGGGCCTGCGAAGGCCCTCACCTGTGCGCACCACCTGTGTTTGCAGGACCTGGCAAAAGGGTCAACAAGAGATGCAGAAGAACATGTGCACAAAGTCATGGGTGACTGCCAGAAGGCCACTTTCCAGGCCAAGATATCATTCCTGCAGACGCTTGGAGAACAAGAGTTGTTTCATTTTTTGTGCATGATTGTCAATGCTCTTTGGCACTGGCACCCAAAGAGTGGGAAAGTCCAAGCGTCAGGTTGGGTGTGTCAAAGAAGCTCATGAACTACCCGGCCATAGAGCCCATGGATGTTGTTGCAGCTTTGGCCCAACATGGCCATTTTGAAGCTGCCCTTGGGGTGACCCTGAAGAGGTGTGCCTTGGATTAATGAGACCGTTTGGTTGTCGTTGGTCACTGTGTGTGAGACATGGGTTTTGGGGCAACTGCAGGCCATGAAGATTTGGCCAATTTTTGGCAGTGGTTCCAACACGTCTTCCCCAACCGTGATGTTTCGGAAGATCTTCGACAGGGTGTCGTTGATGCAAGCAGCCTTGTGCCGGTACAGCTCCATGGAGATGGAGGTCGACACTTCAAAAAAACAGAGGTGATGATCCTTCAATGGCAGCCAGTGTTGGGAGGAGGAACAAAAAAGGCTTTGCCAAGTAGAGTTGGGTTGGCCATCAACTACTGTGGCAACACCTGGGGAACCCGGTTCCTTTTCAGTGTCCTTCCACGCGCAATGTACAGTGGTACACCCCAGCCGTTGAACCGACTGTTCAGAGCTTTTGGAATCTTGTTTGCATGTGTGCTGTGGTTTGTTGCGATTGTTTTAATAATGTTGATTTTTTTAAAATTATGAACTGAGGAAATGGCATGAAGCGACTCTATGAGGAGGGCTATAACTATGGGGGGCTGAAGTTCAAGTTTGCCACCATTGGGATGAAAGGTGACGTGGTCAGCAGGTTCAAACCCCATAGTATGCGTGGCAATGCAGGAGAGTTGACATTGAGGCTGTGCATGGCTGGCACAAGGGATCATCCTTTTGAGGACCTGAGCAACACAGTGGCTTGGATGCAGCTAGGCAAAATCCGCGAGTACTGGGTTGAGATTCGGACCACTGGGACATGTGGCAGCAAGGAAGTGGACCAGATCACCACTTCGGTTCGTGGGGAGGGGGAAGGATCGGCTGAATCGCAGCCTCGGGCCATGGCCCTGGCTATGCCTGGGCTTGACACTTGTGTGAGTTATGTGTCCATGTGGGTCTATAGTGTTACCCTATAGATGAACTTGGGGATTTGGCTTTGCCAGCTTCGACAGCCTAAAGGTTATATAGATTGATCGATACTAGACCCATGTTGATGTTGTGAGCAATTTGCAGGACATGCCTTTGATATCGTGACATATCATGGTCTTTTTTGGGCCCAAGTTTTGCCCTGGCTGCTCTCCTGGTGGAGTCACTGAGAGGGATCTCAAGTTGTTTGCTTGATTTACGGGCACGGCGGTCCTTCCTGTGCGTGAAATAATTCGTGAACACCCTCAGTTAGATCCTGGTCAAGCACCTCCAGTGGGACCTTGGCTACAGGACCTGGCTATGTGTGGCACAGCCCTTGCTGAATGCAAGGTTGGCAAGTACTACCACAGCGGTACGAAACGCTACTCCGAGTGGTTGTTCCTGTTCACAGTGGAAGGTCAACAAAGGGTAGGATTCCTACGAAGGACCAAGTGCCTAGACTTGAATTCAGACAATTTGTATTTTTTAACACTTGAGTACCAGTATTGAAGTGTGTGGCATAAAGTCTAGCGGGAGGTTTTAATTTTTTCTATATTTTTCGCTCATAAGTCATTCTGATACATGGTTAATTTGTTAGAGCATTTTTGACCCACTCAGGAGCAAGAACATCGCTTTTGGCTCTGTGGGGACATGGCAATGGTTGGATGGGGACTTCCGACTATGGGGCTTCTCATGCTGTAAAGGAGCAGTGTGTCACGATCTACTGTTCACTTTGCAGGGACACAAGGCAGTCGATGTGTCAGTGGCTTTTATATACTGTATGTTGTTTCTGTTCAGAACATGTTATTTCCTGGTCTGGTTGTCGTGTATTGTCTCATGCTTTGGTTTCTTCTGGTTGTCCTGCATGCTTGTTTTTGAATCATAGTTTCCCTGGCAGGCCTGTCGATCTGTGACGGAAGGTGTCACTCGCTTCGTCTTTTGGATGGATGATGGTCGCGTACCTCCCCCATCGCCAGGGCCGATCCCATTGCAAGATCGCCCCATTGCCTTGGATGGGCGGTTGGATCCATTGCCCTTGGAAGATGCCTTACCAGATGCTTCTGCTTCTGATGCAAATGGTCGGCTTTTGGACAATGGATTTTTTTATGTGTTCGATGGAGTCACCGATGTACTTGAGACTTCGCCCCGGAGTTGGCTCGCGCTACCTGATGAAGCCGGAGCGCACCGATGAAGAGACTTGAGGATGCCCATGTGACACATTGTGACACTGTCACATGAAACGGACAGGACCGGCAGGAAGCCAGGAATAATAGCTAGGTGGGAAAAGCTCACCCAGCTTTTTGGAATCAACTGCTTGCTGTGACAGAGACCAATGCAGCAAGCACCTTTTGAATTGGAATCATTGACGAAAATCGTCAGTCTGGAATGAACATAAGCGTGGGCCTGATGGAAAGAAACTCAAACTGCATGCAAACACGCTGAATCTGACACTAATGGGGTATAGTGCCTCAGACTTTGCGTGTGGTTTTTGGTCTAAGGCACAGGACTCTTGTGTTCATGCGGTTTTTGGAGTGGTTGTGTGGCGTCCACCAAAGCAAGTTCAACGGCCTAGAAGTTTGATGTTCATCAGGGATGCAGCAAAAGCGATGAATGAATTTTGGGGAACATTGCATGAATTGGGTGTGTGGATCTATGGTGATGCAGCTGCATCTTTGGTGGCCAAAGGCCAATTGTTTTGCAATTTGTATCAGAAGCTTGCCATTTTGGCATTTGAAAAGGAACGCTTGTTGTACAATATGATTCCGAAAGCACATCTGTTTCATCACGTGGTGACAGTGATGTGCATGCAACACTCACGGTGTGGGTATGTGTGGAACCCACTGGTTGATAGCACCCCCTTAGACGAAGACTTTGTGGGACATACAGCGAGGATTAACCGACGTGTTGCTAGCAAGACTGTTCAACTCCGCACACTCCAAGGTTGGAAGTGTGCTGCGCTGGTGGCATTGAAGGATCGCTGCTGAGATTGTCAGTGAAAAAGTGTGCTTTGTTTCTTTTCTGTTCCGTTTATGCTCGCGTTCGTGCATTAAGGTCATAAGTGTGCCTGCATGAGTACCTTCTTGACAGGTGCCTGTGAAGGCACCACCCTTTCAACAAAACCAATTTCGCTCGATCGATAGGTGCCTGTCAAGGCACCAACCATTTAACAAGTCACCTAAAGGGTGAATGAAGTTTCACTTTTTTAAGCAACAAGCTGATGAATAAGAGACATTGAACTCAATTGTAAAATGCGCGCAACATGAAACGACCGTATTTTTCTCATACGAAATGACCGAAAAATGAAACGACCGTATTTTTTTAAAACGACCAAAAAACATGGTCTTTTCCAAAACGACCAAAAAAAGGTGGTCGTTTCAGGTCCCAGGAAGAAGCTGCAAACCATGTCACCTGCGAGCTCACTGCTCGCCTGGTGATGTGTTTCAAGAGCTCCAAATCCTCTGAGGAGCGCTTCTCCGGTGGTCTGCCTTAGGCCAATCTAAGCATCAACTCTGTTTCTACACCAGTCCATCAGATTCATCATTCTCTCCACCATTCAAAAAATGCATCTGTCCCTGTTTTTTTTGATGACTCGTCCTTTGACATCATCTCCAAAGCCACCCAGAAGCAGCTCCCTGGAGGATTGCTATTAGGTGTACTCGGTGCTCTTTCTTTCCTTCCTTTCTTTCTTTCTTTCCTTCTCTCTCTCTCTCTCTCTTTCTATTAGGTTGGAGGCCATCGCTACTCCTGGGTCGGTCAGCTCCTTTTTGCTCCAGCGCCCTCCGCGGGGGCGACCGAGCCGGGATCGCCCACGGCTCGCCGGTCGACCGCCCCCCACCGCCGGTCGACGAGCGGTTTGGTCGGCGGACGGTGAGACTGACCAGACCGGGAAGCTCCGCTCCAAAAGAAGCGCCTTTTGGTGGTCAAACTGGGAACTTGTGGGAACAGATCTGTCCTGAATGATCCTGATTCTGATCATATTCAAGATCAAGTGTCATATCTCCTCATCACCCTAAGATACATGAGGACTTTCTCATGGTCGGTGCCTTCTTTTGGTGGTGGCGGCATCCAGCCTTTTTTTTTGCGAAGCTGATGTTCGAAACCGCTCGTTTGATCTCTTTTGTTGATATTTATTTGATATTGGCTTCCCGAGGTCGCAACAACAGGAGCTTTCCGAGGTCCAAAATATTGAGATTCAGAGTGTCGCTCAGATGGTGTAGTCTGGCTTCGCAGGGTAGGTGCATCCTGCAAACGCGATTGCAATGGACCTTTTGAGAAGCAATGGGTGAAGCATAGTCTTCTCAGCAACAGAGGTTGATGATAGTGAGTAGGGGCCATTGCCAAAAGGGGCGATCAAGTCGGAGAATAGAATAGACCCAGCAAATCTCATAAGAATGAATGATGAAGTATGAAAGCGGTCTTCATGGCGATCAGGTAGAACTCCAGGTTCTACGTGTTTTGTATTTTGCCGCAACTGCTCAAAGGCATTACGACACAGCCAATGCAAAAATGTTGTAATGTGTTTGTTGGCATGTTGCTGTCACGGATCGACTCTCTGTAGGCTGTGGATTCGGATATTCCAGGCTTCAAGAAAGATCTTAGGCCAAAGGATCTAGCCCTTGAAAGAAGTGTCTGCAAATGTTTGGTTGACAAGCACTTGCTTCTGCACCACATTGTCACAAAACGACCAAAAATGGGCAACAGCGACAGTCTGTTATCGCTGTGCGTTCACCCGACTCTTCTCTTTCACAAGCCCCAAAGTATGTCACTTTTCACGAGGGACCCTGGTAGCTCTGCCAGCTCCGTAGCTCCAAAGGGAGATCTCTGAATCCGCCGACCCCGGCCGAAGTAAGGGGGAGCGCGTAAGGGAACCTGGCTTGCTTCCGCTGTGGCGGAATCGGCTGTCTCGGGGGCTTAGGGGCCGTGAGAACGAAGTGGGTTTCTTTCTTTCGAGTGGCTTTGGGGTCGTGAGAACGAAGTGGGTTTCTTTCTTTCGAGTTCTTAGCTTCTAAAGGTTCTCTTGTGTTTCTGGCGCTTTCGGAGGGTGGAGGGCGTGAAAAAGGCATGAAAAAGACGTGGTTTTCGTGAAAAAGATGTGGTTTTCTCTGTTTCTTGAGGGTTTCAGACGTGGCGTGGGTTGCGCTGTGGCGGAATCGGCGTTCTCTGGCGTTTTCGGTGCCTGTTACACGTGAAAAAGACGTGTTTTTCTCTG
>CAXAMN010004781.1:52381-99090 GCA_963970005.1 Durusdinium trenchii
AGAGGGTTTCAAACGCCCTGTTAGGCCCCCGCTGTGGCGGAATCGGCCCGCTCTGGCGCTTTCGGTGCCTGTTACACGTGAAAAACCCGTGCTTTTCTCTGTTTCTAGAGGCTTTCAAACGCCCTGTCAGGCGCCCGCTGTGGCGGAATCGGCTCTCTGTCGTCTCTGTTAGACACGTGAAAAAGACGTGTTTCTCTCTGTTTCTAGAGGGTTTCAAACGCCCTGTTATGCCCCCGCTGTGGCGGAATCGGGCTTCTTTGGCGTTTTCGGTGCCTGTTACACGTGAAAAAGACGTGTGTTTCTGCGTTTCTAGAGGGTTTCAAACGCCCTGTTAGGCCCCCGCTGTGGCGGAATCGGCCCGCCCTGGCGCTTTCGGTGCATGTTACACGTGAAAAGGATGTGTTTTGTTCTGTTTCTAGAGGGTTTCAAACGCCCTGTTAGGCTTCCGCTGTGGCGGAATCAGTCCGCTCTGGCGCTGTCGGTGCCTGTTACACGTGAAAAGGACGTGTTTTTCTCTGTTTCTAGAGGGTTTCAAACGCTCTGTCAGGCCCCCGCTGTGGCGGAATCGGCTCTCTGTTATACACATGAAAAAGACGTGTTTTTCTCTGTTTCTGGAGGGTTTCAAACGCCCTGTTACGCCCCCGCTGTGGCGGAAGCGGCTCGTGCTGGCGCTTACGGTGTCTGTTATACGTGAAAAAGACGTGTTTTTCTCTGTTTCTAGAGGGTTTCAAACGCCCTGTTAGGCCTCCGCTGTGGCGGAATCGGTCCGCTCTGGCGCTGTCGGTGCCTGTTATACACGTGAAAAGGACGTGTTTTTCTGTGGTTCCAGAGGGTTTCAAACGCCCTTTTGGGCCCCCGCTGTGGCGGAATCGGCTCGCGCTGGCGCTTTCGGTGTCTGTTATACGTAAGAAGAGATGTTTTTCTCTGTTTCTAGAGGGTTTCAAACGCCCTGTGCGGACCCCGCTGTGGCGGAATCGGTCCGCTCTGGCGCTGTCGGTGCCTGTTACACATGAAAAGGACGTCTTTTTCTGTGTTTCTATAGGGTTTCAAACACCCTGTTGGGCCCCCGCTGTGGCGGAATTGACCGTCTCTGGTCCTTTTGGTGCCTGTTACACGTGAAAGGCGTCAGGGACTGCGTTTGGCCGAGAGCGTCACGCCAGCCAGGACGTTGTGGGGCACGTGTGCCCGCCGCGGGTTTTGTGCGTGATTTGTAGGCGTCCATGCGGCAAGGTGCTGTAAACGGTGACCCCACACTGCGGGCATTTGCGGGGGTGCACTCGCCCACAGACGTGGCCGTCACTCACACGAAATGTTTTTCGACAGTGCTTGTCTCCATGGATGACTTTGCCGCTGTAGGCGGTGCTTAGCACGTCCTGGTCGCAGTGTGGGCAGCGATAGCGGTACGTGCGGCCTGTTGCAGTGACTTTGCAGCCCGTCGTCTCGGTCGTGCGTGCCGCGAGCATCTTCTGTGGCACTTCGCGTGTTTCCGGTCGACTGTCTCTCCTTTTTCTTTTCTGTGACACGTCTGGGTTAACGGGCACCTCTGGAACAAGTGCGTGGCCATGGGTGGAATGTGGCTGCGCAGTTTCCGACGCAGTGTTTTTGACTTTTTTGGTGAGTTGCTCGGTTACCCTTTCTGTCGCGGCTCGGCTGCGCTTTGCTCCGCTACGGACGTGCGTGATTGTTGCCCGCAGTGGATCGATGGAAAGAGTCCGCGGTGTTTTCGGCGCCACGGCGTTGGGCCTGTCTGTGGCACATGTAGCTGCGGTGGCTGTCCGTAGGCGGGGCTTTGTGTGGACAACGGGTTTGCTTGCGTTCATCTCGTCTGCGATGACGTGCCGGACTTTGCGACGAACCTGCATTCGGGGAGGGCGGGCACGCCGTGGCGGAAGACGTGCGTCGCTTATGGCGACGGCGTGTTGGCGATCGACAGGTGGGACATGCGAAGTGTAACACGTGTCACATACTTGCCGTCCGTGCTGTCCTGCTGGGTGTTGGCGGCGATAGACGCTGTAGTCGTGTTGTTCCTTTCGTTGTCGACAGCGCACACAGATCCAACAGCCACGAGTCTTTCGTTGACAGGCGCGGCACTTTCGCTGGCCGTCCGCCCGGCGGCCCCACGCAGCATTGCTGAAAGACTCTTTGGTTAGACTTTTTTGGCGCACGAAACACTGCTTCTTTGCCTCGCACGACAAACAGACGCGGTAGGAGCTGCAGCGTGGGTGCAAATGCTTGGAGGGAAAATGGCTGGTAGCATGCCATACATTACATTGATGGCAACGATACGGCGTACCCGCGTTACGTTTTTGGGTTGTACATTCCCGGCAGACGCGGTAATCACTTTGTTGCCACTGTGCTTTGGTGAAGCCATTTTTGCGTTTGTTTTCGTTGCACTGCATGCACAGTCTTTCGTCTAAATATTTTTGCTTCAAAGCGTCCCAGGCAATTGGTTCTTGTTTCCAGACGTCGAGCAGCAGCTGCCGCCCCAAGGGCAGCCCAGCTTGGAAAGGAGCCAGAGGAAACGAGCGGTACAGCATAATTTTTTGTCGAGTGCGGCAGCGTGTCATTCCGACATAGACTGCAATGGGATCGGCGTTCGCTTGTACGTCAACGATTGCGCCGTGCTCAGTCGTGCATCCTTGTAAGGCATGTGTGGTTCCGGCGAAATCCGGCGCGAGCGGAAACTGACTTCGTGTGACTTTGAGTTTCGGGTTCGCACGGCCGGCGTCGAGGTACCAGGGCTTGCGCGCTACGCTGACTGGAAAAACGTTCTTTTGGTGGAAGCCTGGGAGTTGCCACTCGGTGCGAGTTTGAAAGCGTACAAAGATAAATTCGGGCAGAGTGTTCCAGATGATGTCGTTTTGTGGTGTTTCGCGTTCATTGGTTGTCGCGGACCAGCCACACACGATCCCGTGGCAGCCCCGCAAAATTTTAAAGGCGCCCCGGTGAATGTGCTCGCGCGCTTGCACGGGCATGCCGACGCAGCGGTAGGACGCCGCAGCGATCGCCGCAATCTGCGTCGCTGCGTCGTAACCAAGTTAGTTTTTCTTCTTGCAAGTCCGGCTTTGTGTGCAACGTTTGTGACGAGGCAACATCTTGTGCGACAGCATAGTACAAACGCTGCCCCTGGAGACGAGCCCACTGTTCGGCACGGATTCGATTGACGTGGCATTTCACGACGTTGGTACTAAAGATGGCCTGTGCGCGAGCCAGCTCATTTGCGAAGCGTGGATCGTCGAGCCCTGTCGCGACAAGGCGTTTGCTCGCACGTTCCGCGCGGCAAGAAGCGCACTCCCGTTGAAGGATTTGTCTTGGCGCGACGCTTGGGTGACATAATTGTTGACAGACGCTTTTGCCACAGGTCGCTCGCTGCTCGGATATGAGCCAACTACCTGGGACTTGCGTCGGCTGGCCGTGGAGAAAAGCGTGGTTGTCTTTAGACAAGCCCCCAATGCGTAGTTCCGCTTGCAGTTCTTGCAACCACTTATCTTGTGTACGTTCGCACCGCGTCAATTCTGTCACACCTTGCAGGCCACCGTCCGCAGCTGAGGCCCACACAAGTTGCTGTCCTTGCAAAGTCAACGGCAATTTCTTCGAGTTGACTTGCGTTAGTAGCTGCCATGGAATCTGACCCAAAAAGGTGCCTCGTGGTGGCGGTAGCTGCCACAAATCACCGGACAAAACCACATTGAGTCCACCAAAGGGGGGCGATGCGCCCATCGGAATGTTTGCCGTACTTCGTGGCACTCAGATCGAGCACCAGTTGTCGGCAACGTGCTTCCAAGCGAGCCAGCATTTCGGCACTGACCATGCTGATTTCGTCGAGCAGAAGCCAGCGCCACTGGACAGCGCTGCTTGCTAAGTCGAGGATGCGTTGCGCGTCCACGCTGGAGTCGTTGCCGTGCCACGCCAATCCAAGTGCTGCGTGGATAGTGTCTCCATCCAACGGTTCGGCGTTGACTGCCTGGAAGGCGACCACTTGGAACTCTTTGCCTTGTTGCCAGTTCAAACGTTGTTGAAACAAGTCTTGGCGAAGGAGGTTCAAGACATAAGATTTTCCGGTTCCAGGACCGCCATGCAAAGCCCATCGTAGTGGCTCTGTATTTGTTTCGGCAGCACCTCCCCGATCCTGTCCGGTCAGAGCTTCTGCGCGGATTCGTTCACAAACCGTTTGTAGAAATTGCAACTGCTCGGTGTTGCATTTGTGTTGTTGACGTATGTCTACGAGGAATTCGTCCACTTCTTTGGAGACACAGTGCGCCTGCGCCTGCCACGTTCCTGCGGCGGTCTCTGAGGCGTGCTCGTAAGATGGCGCTTTTGCTTTGCGGTTCGCTTTCGCTGTCTTAAGCATCGTCTGAACTTCGCGTGGATCGATTGACTCGTATGGATTTGGCATGTTGTCGGCCACGGCGCGGGCAGGGGGTTGCCAGATCACATCCGCTTGTGCAACCGCCGCTTTGTAGCTGGCCAGAGCCGCAGCATCAGCCTTGCTAGCTGCTTTGGTTTGGTTTTGTTTCCCTGTCTGTCGAAAGGATGTAGTCAGGACAGTCGGCAGGGCTGCAGCGGTGACGAGTAGAGGTTCATCTGCAGCCTCGTCATCGCTGTTGGCGGCATCGGTATCGACAGGGCGGACGCGATAGACAGACAAAAAGTTGCCGACATAGCGTTTGGTTTCTTCGCAGGGCAAGCGTGTGAGCCACGCTTGTAACGCCTGCAGCCATGTCTGTTGTGACCCCTTGAGATGACCTGCAAAAGGCACTGTGGCGGAGGCGTTCCTTGCGTTCAAAGTCCAAGCCCGAAAATATGTCAGCGTGAGGCGAGCGTTGGGTTCCGCCTGATCGACTGTATGTTGAGGCACGGGCGAATTCTCGAAATGTGGGCAGCAGGGGCGCGTGCGTCGTTGTAAGTAGCAGCGATGCCGCAACGTTTCGGTGGCTGTCGTGCGGTCGAGCAAGATTCGATTGTTGGATGCGTCCAATCGGAGTGTGTAGTGTGCGCCCGGCTGCAAGTTGAGTTTTTTGTCCGGATCGTTCTGTTTCTGGATGTGCCTTCGACCTGCTGCGGTTATTGTCACATCCCATCCTGTCTCATCCAGGGTCTCCCACTCTCGCTTGGTTGCGGGGACACACGCAAGGGTTACACGCCACGAGGCAACGAATTCATACGGCGAAAGCCACCAAATTTCGGACAATGCTGGTCTGTGCCCATAGACTTCTGCTACATTTACATACGCCAAATGGCGTACGCCCGAGGAGTGTCGTCGAGTCCACCGAGTGCTGACTTTGGAACTAGGTGCGGATGGGTCTATGGCATGTAGGTGTTGCACCACGTCTACAAAAGCTCCGCCGGGAAAGCTTTCAAAGGCTGTAGTGCTAATGCGTTCTGCAGAGACAACGGTGGCATCACGATGATGCGCGCGTAAATTGCAGCATTCCACTTGACCGCGGACAACCCCCTTCAAGTAGGCGTCACTGAGGAACCTGCTTGCGTGTCGCTTGCCGATACAATCGACCGAGCTGCCGCGTACTTGCGCGTGTAAGTGATCATGGCCTTTCTGAAACTCCTTTATTTCAGCAAAACCCATTGGTTGATTTTTGCTGCAATAGTCAGCGCAGTAACCGGTCTGCGCATCTTGCGCACGCTGCGCAGCTAGTGCGATGGCACGGCGCGCTTCGGGCTCGAGCCGGGTGCCACAGATGTCGCAAGCGTAGGGCAGTCGGTACGGGACCTGGACATCACAATTGGCGCCGCGCAATCCAGCCAGCATTGCTGGCGCACAGCCATTCAACCACTCATTTCCACACGGGCCATGTAAAGATCCGAGGCGGTTCTTGCGGCCACTGCCAGGCATGCCAAACTTCTTTAATTGACAGGGACACAGCACCGATGCCACGCTACAAAGCCACGACGTACGTGGAAAATCGCTCTTGCAAACGCCGGGGCGATCACTCTTTTGGCATCCGGATAACGGAATCCGCGCCTGCGCGGCTTCATTGTACGGATGATAGTGATGCTGTTTCAAGAGCTGCAAGGCGACTACGTCTTCTTCTAAATATTGTTGCTTCCATTTTGCTGCTTCGGTATCTGCATCTTGCCGGCTGGCGGGTTGCAGTTGATAACCTGCTGCTGCAGTCATGACAGTATCGTGTTCGTGTTCCGGCCAAGTTGCTTCCGCGGCCTGAATTCTTTCTTGCACGCTTGCCTCTGTCTGGCCGGCATAAGATGCATGACAAACGTGTGCGTGATACTGTTCGTACGCTCGACGGAAAGCGTCCATGCGCTGTTCGCTGATGTCGAAAATCTCTTCGAGTGGCGTATGTTAGTTGATGCAGGCACTGCACGAAAACCTGTGCATGACCATGTATGCTGCCAGTGCTTTTTTGCGCTTCCAGCGTGATGTAGACGGCGTCGACACGACCGAAAATACCTCCGCTTGGTTCAGCATTGCTGCCATATTTGTCTTGACAAGGTTCCCAACGCGCATCAAAAAAGTTGCACTCCGGACACATGGGGCAAGAGCGCACACCGAACAGATGCTTCAACATCAAATGCGTGAGGACGCGAAAACCGTCAACTGCTGCGAGTGGATCGCGCGCCAACACTTCACGACGATCGGCCCACGACATGGGTAAGGAAAACTCCGTCTCGAAAGGACTTGTGTCTAAAGACGTGTCAGACAACCGCGGAAAATCCATGCCACCGGCCGGAAAATCTTGTCGTAGCGTGGCGGCGCGGACGGGATCGGTTGTACGAATTCGAGACATGCGAACAAACAAAAGTTGATGCGCCTCATCCGGTGTGAACGTCACAAACAGTGGAACACCGTACCTAATGCGCATGGCTTGAATTTCGAAGCGCATGCGCTTCCGCGCCTCTTGCGTGCCTGGTAGACCTTGCGCCGTGTGTCGTATGTTTTTGAGCAGCTTGCGCGCCATCGGCTTCAGGCCGCGAACGTACCGAAGTTTCGTCATGTCACCCTTGACTGCCCGTTGTGTACCGTGTACATCGGTGTATGTTCGTTGTAAAGCCGCAAGCAGCTGCTTGGCCGCCGCTTCAATGTGGCTTTCCGTTGGGCGAATCCACGCTTGTTCGTCTTCGTCATAGTATGTCTGCGAATAGGCATCCGTAGTACGAGACAAATTCAAGGATGATCGGAAGAGTAAGTTCCACGCAGTGAATCCAAAGACCCAATCACGACTAACTTGTGCCTCAACACGACGTGCCATAGCGCGAACCCAGCCGCTAAGCGTCAGCCACGGTTCGTCAGCATGACGTGGTCTTTGTTGCTTGCTCCATTCTGGCGGATCTGGCATACCGAGCCCAAAAGGAAAAACAAACGGAAACGCTAAAGCGAAATAGTTCGATTGGAATTGATCCAAAAGTTTAGTGCCGGTATAGAGGACAACTTCGGGGAGCGCTTCTGGTTTGTTGACGTGTGTTTCGTGAACAATATTTTCGAGTCGGGTCACCTGTTGCGCGTTGACATCTTGGAAGCCCGCGCAGGTTTTTTCTAAGACTACGGCATTGGGCTTCAACATGCGTGCAAACTCACGAGTGATTTGTGCTTCAGTCATGACAGTATTGACTGCGTTTGCGGCTTTCTGTCGTTGAATATGACTCAGACTGTCATCGTTCTCTAGCATGGCCACTACTTCCTGCGGAACATCGTGTTCTGGCAACATGGTGGCCCGTTCGGTAACAGCAACCATGTCAACATTCCGATACGCAGGATGGCCACGCGCTACCATTGCGGCGATCAAAGCCACCACGACCCGCCGGCGAACGACGGCCTGGTGCACAATATGCTGCTTCACATCCAGGTCTTGCTTTTTGCCGACTTTAATCAAAACCGCCACCTTGTTTCGCAAATCGCTTCCGAGATGGGGTAAAAGGCACGGTGCAGCAGGATCAGTTGCAGTGTCCAATTGTTGCAACTCCGACAGCAAATCTTCCCACTGCAACGGAAAAGCGGTTGCATTCCCTTTGGCGCACAGACGGTGACGGTTCATGAACGCGTCCTGTGCTAGGCTCCGATCGGACAAGTGCCGCCATTCGATACTATAACACGTGAGCGCTGTCATACAAGGGCTTGCACAAAGAAGTTCCAGAACGGTGCACTCTTGTGCATACAGGTCCCGCGGTGGGTGACCTAACACCATATTATTGCTAAGGGCTTCGGCAGGTTTGCGTTGACATCCGTAGAGGCTGTCCTGGCAAGCTTTGCAAAGGGGCACTTCACACAAAGCACACATGCGGTTCGAGCGGCAGGGCGGTACTGCGCTGCAGCGCTTATCTTCCGAACACGCCACGAGCATTACATCGTACTCGGCGGAACGAAAGTGGCACGTCCACGAGTCCATTTCACTGCGTAAGGAGGATTGGGTGCTTTCATCGAGGGGTAAAATGTACCGCTGCTCAAACGTTTTCCAGCCTAATATCTCTTCGAGCTTTTCCGACGTCTGTCCCAACACCAAACGCGTTTTCGGATCCCGGGCCTGCACCCATGTGATGCATGTATTGCGGCAAGCAGGCATGAACGGGTACCGACGAGCACACACGAAACAGACAGCTGCACCGAGTGTACCTTCTGTGAGGCTCTTCCGAAACTGTTTGAGGCATCGTCGATCAACACTGCAATTTGCGACCGGGGCGAGCTGCTGACAGCGGTACTGCAAAAGATGCAAATATGTCTCATACAGTGCTTGTCTCAGACTGGTGTGCGTGACGTGTGGATGCAACGACAGTGGCAGAAGAAGGCTTTGATGCGTCTGGACCAGATGTTGTTCTAACTCGCTCTGTTGCGAGCACGTAAAGACGCAGCTGCGGAAGGCGCAGTGATACGGAGGCAGCAGGTATGCCCTGTCCCGCGCCGTCTCTGTCGTAGTAGACGCGGGCAACGTAGGTGATTCGGTCAGCAGCTCCGCAGCCTGTTGTATGTCGAGATCCCGTCGCGCGCGTGGATCTTCGTTGCCGTCTTCCCGTGGCCATATGCGGAGCGAAAAAATGTCGTTGACTGCTTGCATTGGGTTTTCTGCGACGTCCGCGTGTGTTTGAGGCAACTGCGGTGATGTGACTGGGGTTGATGGATTCAGTCGATGTGGATCCGGTTGCTTGCCGCGTAGTCGTCGCGGGAGGCCGACCGCCGGTCGCGATCCCGGTGCTGAGCTTGCAAGTTCCAGCGACTGCGGGTTGGCGTCCTGCGGCAGCCCTTCGCGAAGTTTCCGTCCGGGCCCCTGTGTGCAGACGGCGTGATACGCCAGCCACTGTTCCATAAGCCGACGTGCAGCATGCATGCCCGAGTCTGCATAAACCAATCCGGCCTGCAGCAACGTATGCAAAGTTGTTGTCAGAGCTTCCCGATCCTGACCGCAAGCTAAGACATTCTCTGCGTCCGCATCGGAGACCGCTAGATCCGCACCACGTGCATCGAAGAAGCTTTGCAGCAACGTCCGCAGCTGTGCCAGATCTTGCGCCGGTGTGCGACACTCCCTGTGTGCGATCGGGGCAACAGTCGATGGGCAGGCGTCGCTTGGTGTTGCTGTCGGCGGACAGGCTGTCACAGGATTTGCAGAGGTTGTGCGATTGCGACCTTGCGTAATAGCAGGAGGACGCTGTGGTAGCAATGCATCAAAATGATATCCCTGTCCACACGGTGTTGTCCAATTGTAAAGATACAAAGTCTCCAAGCTAGTCTCGGTGCTTGCGCCTGCGTGTGCAATTCGCGTTCTGTTTTCCCGCGCATCTACGTCTATACCTGAAAACCGGTCAAGTACAACGAGTTCAAACACGGTGTCCTGCCATACGATGTGGTGCACGTCAAGCAAGTAGGCGACAATATGTGGAGCATCTCTTTCTGCGTCAAGATATGGCCACTGACCCGTAGCAGTTTGCGCAACGGGGGCGCCGACGACAGCAACGAGATGCTGCCGACACTGGTGCGCAATCCTGCCCCGGCAGTTTGCTGCTTCTATGACGGGATCTGGCAGCCATTGGGCAGCACGCAAACTCAGTAGCAATGCATCAATTAAGCAATTACTTAGATGGGCTGGGGTGTTGTTAATTAGTTAACAAACCTAAGCACTTTACTAACACTTTAGTAACCCTATACTATCTCATTGTTAACCCACTACTAACATGTTCTAATGTGGTAACAAAATTAAACAAATTATTAACTTTTAACAAAACTTAGCTAACTTTTTTATTTTTCTTAAAGAGTTAGGTGAGTTAGTAACTGTTAGCTAATTTTTGAAGGGTTTGTTATGTATGTTTTCAATTAAACTACAAAGGTGCAATGTTCCCATAAGATTGAAGTCAAAAGCTATTTTTTATCATTTGCAAAAAAAATAAATCAATTTTTGTAGTATAAAACCATGGCCAAGGAGGTCATACAACCATGGCCATTTGTGTCACAGAAGACACCAGTGCATAGAACTTGTTTCAGGAGATTTGGATGTATTTATCTCCTTTGGAGTATCTATTCACATGCTGCCTGTGCATGATGTTTGCATGCTTTACAATATTTGCATAGCATGAAGTGCTTTGTTTTTCACAAGCCTTTGGGGCTGGAATTTGTTTGCATTCATTTTGTGTTGCTGAGCAACCAACACCTGTGCAACACAGGGAAGCTTGGCCCAAAGAGCTTTGATAAGTAGCCATGTCAGAAGCTGAAGATGACAAGTCTGGCTCTGATGTGATAGGAGGTGAAGCTCCTGCAGTAAAGATCATACCCTCCATTGCCATATCCCTGAAGGGTCGCAAGCCTGTTGTAATCCCAAACAACCTTGTGGTTGAGGACTGGGTGTTTGGTTCTATTGCATGAAAAATGTGCCTCTTACAAGCAATTGTATTCATTCAATTTGCGTTAAGAACAGCAGGCTCTGCATGTCTTCCAGCATGTGCCATGTGCTTCACAGTTGCAGGACTTGTCTGGGAACTCTTACTTGAAGATCCAGGGCAGTTCTCTAGTGATTGCTAAGCTCATTTGCAACTGCTCCAAGCCAAGTGTATCTTTGGCCAATGGAACCAGGCTGGCAGAGTTGAAGAAGAGCAGGAATGAGCAGATGCAAGCCCAACCTTCCAAGAAGGCCAGGGCTGAGCAGCTTGTGGAGATTGTAGTTGAGGACAGTTCTGTGCACATCCTATGCCCTGGAAAGCGAGCTGCATCAGCAGATTTGATGGTGGCACTGAAGGAAGATCAGCTGTTCACTGTATTCAAATACCTTGCACCAGACTGCCATGATGGCTCCAAGAGCAACAGGTCCTACAAGAGAAGTGGCAACTTTGTGGGCAGTGCTAGGAAGAGAGGCAGAAGCCATGGCTGACTGTGAACTCCAGCTGAGGGCCAAAAGTTGAGCACACATGTGCCTGCTACCTGTAAGTGTGTGGTTTGTGGGTTGGGGTCCTGTAGGGCTGGTATAGGTATTGCAACTCATGCTTGAAGCCTTTTAGGGCTATGGTTTGGTATTCTTCTCACCTTTGAAGCCTTTTAGGGCTATGGTTTTGCTTTCTTCTCATTGCTGCCCACTCAACCAGCCAGTTTGCAAGACTGGGTCCAGGCATGCCAGCACTAGTCATGTGGTCAGAGTTGATGTGATATTTTAGTTGCAAATGCTTCAAGGCAAGTATGTGTATTGAACATGTCTTTGTGTAACCAACACTGTGTAAGCAAAGCCTGGCAAAAGCCATGAGTGTGCCTGCACATGTTGTCAAAGAGGTGGAGGAGCTCATCCATCCTTCTTGCACCTTGCCCATGAACCACAGGCTGCAGAATGTCTTGAGGATCCTTGAAGACATCAACTTTGTGTACTCCACTGTGCTTAAACCAGAAGCACTGATATGCCACCCCCACAACCGTGGTGGATCAATGATCAATGCTCACAATGCTTATTTGAAGGGATTCCAAATTGAAGAGATGGGGTTGAGGCCTGAATTGCTGCCAGCCAACTCATTGGCATTGGAGATCTCCATGAACCAGACACAAAGAACCAGCCAGTTTCAATCAAACAAGAAAATGGTGGCTGACAGCAAAGGCCTTTTGGCCAGTATCAAGGGGGATGAGAGATTCATGACACTGTCCAACTCCCACTTCATACAGTGGAGTCGAGCAGTTCAAGCTGGGCTGAGGGCACCAGATGGAACCCAGCTCCTTGCCAGTCCTCACATTTGAAGGAGCTCCTCCAATCAGGATGGCAATGGAAAGTGATTGTGAGTCAGGCTGAGGTCACCTGGCCAGGTCTCCCTGCATTTGCATGCATGTCCATGAACTCCAGCAACACCAACCAAGTTGCATCAAATGAACTTGAGACTATGCTCAAACTTTCTGAGCTTTACCAAGCAGGCTTCAAGATGGACGATGCTATTGTGGAGGTGCAGAGGAGCTCTCCAAGCTGTAAGGCATACATGGTGGATGTAGCTTTCTTTTGTAGAATGTTCACAGGAGGGTCAACATTCCCCTTGCTCAGATGCTTAGACATGTTCTGCACCTTGCTACCAAAGGAAACTGTGTATTTTGTCTATTTTGCACCAAAACATTGCCTACTGTCAAAACTTCACAGAGCCTGGTTTGCCAGTGCCATTTAGCCAAGGTAAATCCTGTGGCCACAACCTCTTGATTGGTGAAGAGATGATGAATCACCTTGCCCACTATGATTTTAAAATCTCTGGCCAGACCATGGTGCTGACAAGGTTTGCATTGGCAGCATGCATCCTAACATCCAGAAAACACCAAGATGGCATTAGCAAGCTCATCTACAAGTCAGACCTGGACAAACTGAAGAACAAAGATAGCACCAGGAAGTTGGATGATATGCTCCATTCTCTGTGGACAGAAGCCCAGAAGGTATCAAACACAGAGCTTGCCTACATTGCCTTTGGCAAGGCAGCTGTCAGAATGACACTGCATGCCCTAAGCAAACAGAAGATTGCCAAACAGGAGTCCTATGACAGCTTTGAAGAGATTGTAGAACAGTTTCAAGCTGATTTGGTGTCACCTGCCAGCAGCACTGTGAAGGCTACCAGTGCTTCTGCAGTGTCCACAGATGAGACTTCAGTGCAAGACCTTGTCAACTGCAGCAGCCAAACTGTTGCCTTGTTCCAAAACAATCACATTAAGCTCAATGAAAAGCACCCAGGCGGCAAATTGATTTCCCCAAGAGAGTATTGTTTATCACCAAGCTGCACTGCACCTTGACCAAACATATTTTTCACCACCCCTTGCTGTGGCTTTGGCTCAGGTACACTTGCCCTTCCCAGTATGAGGACAAAATCTTCATCCTCAAGAGCATTGATGACACAGGAGCCCATTTTGAGCACTCTCCTTTGTTTGGTGACCCTTTGAAGCATTGCCAAGACTTGGCATCCTTGAAACAGTGGAAGCATACCAAAAGGGAGACTACTCAGCTCTGCCCTCCAGCTCTATGTGCACAGAGAATGGCCTACAACTTTCCAAGCATGCAGAAGGAG
Source organism: Durusdinium trenchii (assembly GCA_963970005.1). Classification (NCBI taxonomy): domain Eukaryota; class Dinophyceae; order Suessiales; family Symbiodiniaceae; genus Durusdinium; species Durusdinium trenchii. Next base: position 65,843 of record CAXAMN010004781.1, read on the forward strand.
GCAGACAAGATGTATGTGAATGCAATCCTGATGGAAGCCTACATGACCAACAAACTCAAAGAAGATGATATGGTGAGCTTCACTTTGCACCCCAACAATTTGGTGCTGATGAAGAAAGCAAAAAAGAAAGAACTCAGATTCTTTCCTGCTGGCACTTGCACAGCAGTACCAGAGAAGGATCTGGAAAAGATAGTGGAGAAGAACAAAGCCACTTTGGTATGGTACAAGAACAAGCCTTTCAATGTTCAGCCTTTCAAAGCTGTGACCAGCTTGGAGAAGCCTGAGAATGGCATCTTTTGCCCATTCTTTTGGGCAAAGGCTTCAGAAGAAGCTAGTGAGATCAACCTGGCTACAGGTTGGGTGGACTTCAAACAGCTGAAGATCCCAGTGCTGGAGAATCCTGATGGCATCAGCCCTCAGACCCTGCTCTTCAAATCTACTGAAGAGCACTTGGAACTTGAACCACCTGCCAAAAAGGCAAAGTCTGGCTGACTTCACCTTCTGAGAAGGGAGTGTTTCAGATACTTCATGTGTGGAGTTCAGTGAATTGAACATCCATATATCTTTTGCTGGTAGCTGGTGTGAGCCACCTGAAGGGTAGCTGAGACCTCAAACCTGAAAGAAAAATAGACTCCAACTCCACTCAAGCTTTCCTTCTGCAAGCATCACATTGTGTAAGTCAGTTGGCAAGCTTATAAGCAAGCCTCAATTGCATGTGTTTACTTGTTTGATTAGCTGTGTTTCAGCACACTGGTGCTTTTGTTTGCTGTTTTCAGCACACTGGTGCTTTTGTTTGCATTTTTGTTAATATTTTGGGTGAGCTTTCAGAGCTGCAGTGTGTTGTTTGACAATGATTGTTTACACAATTCTTGCAATCAATACTGCTCAAGAGAGCTGGCATGTAAATGGGTTTGTTTTTGAGCTGGCTCATGTTAGTCAGTCGCAACTAGAATCACAACTGTGTACACTTCACAGTGGTAGACTTTTCATTATATCATGGATAAGAGGCCTGTTGAAGCCCCATGGCACCAAGCAAGGAAAAGGGCCAGGAAGGTGCAAGCATCACTGGATACACTCCAGAATGAAGGAAAGCTCTTTGAAGCTGTTTAATTTGCTTTACAGTTAGGGCTTGTGGTTCTTTTTTAATTACTTCTCTGGAAAACATAATAGTTGGTAGGTTCACTTTGTCTATGTATATGTGCCATCAGCTTTTGTATGTTTACCAAGGATGCACCATCTACTATAGATGGCTTGGTTTCTGAAGCTGTTCCAAGCCCAGAGTATGATGCATGGAATGACACATGGCAAGAACTGGATCCAAAAGATGGTGCTTCAGCTCAAGAACCAGCTGCTCCTGGTCTAGTTCAAGAACAACAGACTCCTGCTCCAGAACCAGCTGCTCCTGGTCTAGTTCAAGAACAACACACTCCTGCTCCAGTTCCAGCACAAGACATTCCAGTTCAAGACACTCCTGCTCCAGTTCCAGCTCAAGTGCCAGACACTCCTGTTGAGATGAAGAGTGCACAGGAAGCTGCTCATGTTCCAGTGCAAGGTGCTAAGGCTAAGGCTGGACCTCCTTTGCCTCTTGAGAAGGCAGCAAGGGTGCATAACAAAAGCTCTTCGAAAGGAAGCTTGAATAGCAGCAGCTCCTCTACACCTGCCAGGCCTTCAAAGTTTGCATATGACCTACCAACACCTGTTCCTGAATATGATCCACAAACCAAGTCCAGGCTGGTTTGCTCCCCTGAAGAAATGAAGAAGTTTCTCTTTGGATCCCAAGCATCAAGCAGCTCTGACATTTGGAATGTATTCAACACATTTGGTTAATGTTTTGATTGTAATCATATTGACAAGAATATATAATCACCAATTGTAATTTAATTTAACTACAGTAGTCAGAACTGTTTATTTCATTTGATGTTGTTGAATACAACCTGTAAGGACAAAGAATTTCTATCACCTGTACAAGGTGGAGGCTGGTTTAGAAAAACTGGAGGCCTCATAGTTGCCTGGAAGCTTGGTGAAACTCATCGCATGCGAAGACTCCTTCAAAGGTGGGAGGAAATTCCACTCATGAAGACTTTTACAAAGAGTTTACTGGACCATGTCAAGGAACATGGATGGCCCAAGAATTTAGAGGGAGAATATGGTATGGACTGTCCATAGATTGACTGTGGTGAGAGTGAAAAAGAATGTGTGTTTATGTGTTCAATCAAATGAATGTGTACATTCTAGTAGATGCAAAGCTCATCAATGACTAATAAGTATTGATTAAAGTTTATTGGATGTTTAATTTGCAATTCAAATTCAAACACACACATTTTAAATTTCAATTTGAATTTCAAATTGAAATGAAAACAATCTTGATTTCAATTCAAATTTCAAATTGAAATCAAAACTATTTGGATTTCAATTTGAATTTCAAATTGAAATAAACTTATGCATTTACTTTAAGTCTAATGATTTCAAAAGCATTTAGTGCTTTGGTTTATATTTTCAAGCACTTAGGTGCTTTCATTTTATGTTTGAAGCACTCTGGTGCTTTCATTTTGTGTTGTGAAATACTACTCAATAGTATAATGGTTAACCATTATATACAATGGATAACCATTATACATATTTTTTTAGTTTGATTGCTTACAGCAGCACTTAGAGTTTCAAAGATTTGATACCAGTGGCTGTACCTTTTGTGTAGCTTGGCAGCTTCATGTCGAGCAAGCGCTTTGTGGCTTTTGAGCAGAAGCACACCAAGGTGAAGGTGTTGCAGGAGCTCACAGATGCAGAGGTGCTCTCTGTGAAGGTGGATGACCAGACAGTGTACAACTCTGTGCATTTGCCCAATGTGCCTTTGATGGAGTATTGGCACCAGGACAGAGTTCAACAATTAAATATACATATGTAAATGTAATGATAAGCAATTTGTTTCACATTTGTGATAGCTGTTGCACCTTCAGTGTGAAAGGATGCAGAGCAGTTTTCATTGCTGCTTGTATACTTAGTATGTTTTGTTTGTGGTGTGTCCTTTTGCACCAAAGTACATTTGCTTCAGGTCACATTGCAATTGCAATGTGACCACATAAGGATGCTATCCAAAGACCCACTTTTGGACAAGATGTTCAAGGCCTACACCATCATCCAGGGAATCCAAATGGCAGCTGCTTGTAAACAACAGCTCATCCATGGAGCATTTACCTTTTTTGCTCCCAGAGCAAAGCTCTGAGATTGTTAGATGTCAACAATGCATTGTGAGCATTGCCTTCAGAGAAGAAACAATTGTATCAGCGCATGCTCCAGCACATCACAGATAAACAGTGCTTATTGTGTGTTTGCTTGTGAAACATAAGTCATGACTATCAGTCCCTGAGTCTTTGTACATTGAAAGAATTTAGCTGATCAAATTAGCCTATGGGGCTTGTGAATTTATTTTGTATTTTTTAAGCCTTGTGGGTCAAAGGGGTTTCAAGACCCAATGGGCTTTGGTTTCTGAGTTTTGCTGTGCAATATTCCCATGGCTACCTGGGATGTACAGGATCTGATCAAGGAAGTGTCAGATATGGAGTTGATATTTGGTAAAAACAAAACATCCGACCTCATTCCCAGAATGAAAGATGCTTTGATGGCAAAGGTGGAGAGCCTACACTTGGTTACCCCTTCGAACTATGTGTTGCTGATGGAGACTATGGAGAAAACAACTTTGCCATCAGACATCAAAAAGGAGCTGGAGTACTCTTTTGAGAAAAAGACTGCAGCTGGTGCGCAAGGCCCTCATAGGCTCCAGTCAACACCACAAAGCATGACCATGCCTTTCAATTACCTGTCCAAGAGTGAGTGGGACAGACTTGATGGAGATTGCACCACAGTGGAAGCAGCCCACATGCTCATCAAGAGGATGAAAATGTGTGGCCTCAAGAGTCTCAAAGAAGATACCAAGAAGCAGGTCACTGCAAGTCTAGTTGTTCTGCAAATGAGATCAACAAAGACAAAAACCTTGCCTCCCAGTGCTGAAATGTACAAGCTGTCTCAATTTGTGCATGACAGCTTCAGTGCTTGTGAAGTGATGTCCTTGCATGGTGGTTTGTCGAAGTACCCTCCATCTCCATATGATCTTGGAGAGGACATTGGTTGACAAACACAATCTAAACACATATCTTCACAAGTGTTGCACAGCTAGTGGTTTTGACATATAAGAATGTGTTTTCAATCTTTGCGCTCCCTGCAGGATTTCCTGAAAGCATGCTACAAGGAAGATGATTTGCCTTTAAGGTCACCTCCACAAGACTTTGCCAACTCAGTGGCTACAATGTCAAAACAAGTCAAGGTAAGGCAGAGTGCAAAAGACTTGAAGCCTTTGCTGCAGTCTGGGGCTTCCAGTGCTGGAGGTGACCCCATGGTGAACATGAACAACCAGATGATGTCACTTCTCCTGGAGATGAACTTCACAAGACCTTGGCCTTGGACAAGGCCAAGGAAACCTCTCAGCTTGCAAAGCTTTGCTCCACACAAACTCTATCTGGAGACTCAGAGGCTTTGTGCAGCCCCAAAGCTTTGCCTTTGCCACTTGAAGATGGTGAGGCATTGGAAAAACCTGCTACTGAGTTGGCTCCAGCAAATGACCAGAGCTTGGGGGAGAAAGAGAATGATGCACTTTCAGCAAAACACAAAAGCTTGGAGGAGTATGAAGAGGAAGCAATGCAAATGCTTTGCAAAAGAAAGGCACAAGAGATGGATAAAGTGGTCAAGGGCAAGTGCTTGAAAAAGCCTGCTTGCTCCAAGCCAAAAGCAGCACCAAAGAAGAAGGGTGGTCAAAAGCCATCTCCAGATTGGATGAAGGGCATCTATGGATGCCTGCGCTGTAGGGGGAATGTGAATGGATGCAGTACTTGTTGGAATGAAGGCTTTCAAGGCCTCAGGTTCTCCAGCAGGGCTAAATGGGCTGCTTTCATGAAGCAGAAATCTGCAAAGGGTAAGAAAGGCAAGTGAAAACACTTGGCTTGACATGTTTGGCTCTTAGAGCTTGGGGTGTCCATGGCAAGTTCCATGGGTTGAAGATGCAGTATGGCCAGTTGAAAAGAAACAGCTGCTGCCAAACAAATGGTTTGCAGGCTTATGGGGTGGGAAGTGTGCATTTGTGTTCAGCAGGTTAACTAGTTGGCATTGCAGTGTAGCTTATGAGTTTTTGCTTTAATTGAAGCCGTTCAGGGCTGCATATTCTACCAGGGTTTAATTGAAGCCTATCAGGGCTGCATATTCTACCAGGGCTGCATATTGAGCCTTTCAGGGCTGCTTTGTTGTTTGAATACTAATTTTGCAACCAACTGTTTCACATCTTTCTGTATCATTGCAGATATGTAGCTTTGGTGGGCCCAAAGCACTCTATTATGCACACAATAAGAAGTTCAATAAGCATAGACACTTGTGCCATTACCTGATGCAACCATTCTTATACCTGTTACAGGCATGCAACCATTCTTAGAAGTGTCCCAACATGCATATTTTCACATGCCATTGATACAGTCAGCATTGTGTTTACCAAACCAAGCACCAACACTATAGTGAACATAGATTTGCTTTCTTTGGGCAATGCCAGACTTTGCTAAACTGCAAAGTTTCAGACAAAGGGTGCCTTTCTGTAGCCAATCTGCACTGGCAGCAATTCTTACACTTGCCAAAGAGGAGGGCATACCTGAGTGCCACAAAAGGAAAGATATCAGGTCCAGTGTCCAGCAATTGGTCCAAAGTTTGCAGCTGTATGGACCTTTGCTGATTACAATATCAGCTGTCACTTTGAGTGGTGGATCGGACACCTTAGTGTTTGGGGATATATTCTCCTACCTGGCAGGAGCTTATGCTGCAGGAGGTGCTTTTGCTTTGTACCTTGAAAGGGTACATGCCAAGTGCCCCAGCAGTTTTGATAGACCTTGGAAGTGCATACTCTACGCTGACGAACTTCACCCAGGCAATCAATTGGCCAGTGGCGCAAGGAAGACATGGGCCTTGTACTTTTCCTTTGCTGAATTTGGTGGAGACCTATCAAAGTCTGACCTGTGGTTTACTTTATTAACCACAAGATCTGACCAGGTGGCACAGCTGCAAGCCAACATTGGCCAATGCTTCAGACTGATCCTTGAGCACATGTTTGAGAACCCATTTGCACACCCCCATGCTGGGGTGCTGCTGCAAAGGGGAACTTCGAGGTTGAAGCTCTTTTGGACTTTGGGATTTTTCCTTCAGGATGGCAGCGCTCAAAAATTCACATTCTCAAATAAGCAAGACAGTGGGTCCAGGGTGTGTATGCATTGCAAAAACATTTTCAGGTCAACATCCAAAGATGATGATCAAGGCCAAAAAGAAATTTCAAAATATATCAAGCACAGCCAACTTGACATTGCCAGTGACCAAGAAATCCTGAGTGCATGGACAAGGATGGAGACCAGAGCCAGTTCATGCAGCAAGGCACAACTGAAAACTTGGGGTCAAGCAGCTGGCATTGACTGGTCTGCCCAAGCACTTCTGGCCAGTGCTGTACTTAAGAAACAAAACATTTTGCAACCCATCAGCCAGTACATGCATGACTTTATGCATGGCTTGGCTTCCAATGGTGTCTTGACATGGATTACATTTCTTTTGATCCAATCATTGTATGACAGTGGTGTTGTGGACATCTGGAAGAAGCTCCATGGATTTTTCACACTGTGGGTGCAACCAAAGAAAGGGAAGGTGGCTGTGCAAAGGCTATTTGACAACAAAGCAGTCGAATCGCACAAGAAAGCTTGTAAATTCAAGTGCTCAGCAAGTGAAATGCTTGGAGTTTGTGAAATCATGGCATATTATGTGGAGTTGTGTTGCATTCCACATGGGCTATGCATTGCAGCTTGTCAATGCTTCTTGGATTGGTGCAAAGTCTTGAACTATTGTGTGGCAATTCCTTCATTGCAAAGGCCTTGCCACAAACACTTGCTTGAGTTGGTGGAAGCAGCACTGGCTTCTACCATCAGTGCAGGTTGGTCAGAAGAGTTCAGGCCTAAGTTTCATTGGGCTATGCATTTCAGTGATGCTTTGAAACTCCATGGTCAACTCCCTGGGGTTTGGTCCCTGGAAAGAAAGCATAAGGACATCAGGAAACGTGCCAATTTGCTCTGCAACACATCATCCTATGAAAAATCTTTGCTGGCTTCAGTGATTGCTGAGCACATGCATTCACTGGAAACACATGTGGAATCTTTCAGGGAAGGATGTTTCTTGGAAAATGTCAGACAGCCAACCAAGAAGATGATGGCAGCACTTCAAAGCAGTGGCTTGCTATTTCTTGACAGCACATGCATGTGCAGTTCCTCCTGCAGACTGGCTTCTGGGGCTACCATCACAAGTGGTGATGTGATATATTTACAATCAGCATCCACATTGCCTTTCTGTGCTGGCCAAGTCCATTTCTTCTTGCAATTTTCCTTTGGGGAGGTTGCCTGTGTGGAGAAGTACATGGCTGGAGACAATGCATTGTCCACATTGGTGTCAAAGTGGAATGTACCCACTCCCAGGCAGTTGACATTTGTGCCTTTGGAAGAAATCCTTTGTTCAGTGACATATTCAAGTGCCAAAGGCAAAGTCACTTGTCTCACCCCACCATATTTGTTGGCCAGGCAGTGAAAAATGTTTGTTTTTTTGTGCATTTTATGCAATGAAGATGTGATGGGTTACATTGAACAAGGTTTGTGTTAAGAGTCTAGCTGGCGTTTGGGCGCTAACCAATCAGTTCACATTTTTTCATTAGCCTTGCAGGGCTTTCATTTTTTTTTGAGCCACACATTGGGCTGCAAGTTTCTATTGCTTTCTATGTTCAATTTGCTTTAAAATCTTAATTCTAAAATTGAAAAATTTTATTGCAATTTTGATGTTAATGGTGTTAAAAAAACTAACATCCTTACCTAGTTATAACTAGTTAATAACTGTTAGCTAATTATGTTAATTTTGTTAACCTGTTAGCAACACCCCAGCCCATCTAAGTATTGCCCTCGTGCGAGGAAGCGTGACAATGCGCAAACCCCAGTTCTGCAAGCTCACGTAGGCGTACGTCGTCCGCGCGGACTTCGTGGGGGGCATTGGCCTCAGCGATAGTCAGAAAACGACTAAGGACGGCGTGACATGTCTCTGATTGGTCGGGGTTGAAATCTCGCCAACCATCCCATTCTGAGACCCATGTCTGTTGCATTGCTTTGGCCACGTTTGCTGAGGTATTGACGCAAGATAATAACATAGCATGAAGCAGTTCTTGTGCGTCCGCCGACAGCTTGGTCCAGTTGGATGTATTATGACTGCCACGGCCTCCGCCCAGAAAGCGAGGTCTGATAGACCACGTCCCTACGATCGCGGCTTCATGCCGGCGCCACCGAACCGACGCTGTCGATGTTTGAGTAGACGCGCAGCCACCAACATGTTGAGTGTTGTGTTTAGATATAGCATCTGACACAGCGAGGGAGGCGCGCCACGCGGAGTCCACGTTCCGTTTCATGGCCTCTGACCGCGGACTGCGGTTCGACATCGAATCCCTCAATTTGGCTGCTCTGTTTCGCGCATATTTGTGACGACGCTTGCCGATCCAACGGCATTGACGGAGATTCGGCGGACGCAAGCGACCCACTCGCGCGCCTGATGTGTGACGGTGGTGTGTCTGTGATTTTCCGCCTGTGCCTTGAGAGACCTCACGCGGTTGCGACACGGGGGTAGCATAGTTGTTGCATGCCGCGTTGCACTCACAACCAGCAACGGGTGGAAAGCGCCCAGCGCCAACGCGACACAGCATTGCGGCAAAATGCATCGATTGTCCCACAAACGCACCGATCTCGGTTTGCACTACCGCAAACACGTCCGCCGCGCCTTTGCAGCTGCACAGCGAGAGGTATGGAACGCACCACTCTTGCCATCGAGTCAACACCGACGAATTTACAGCCAATTTGCGACCCACGCACGCTCGCGCATAGGACGCGCGGCGGCAAAACGAGCAAGGTAAGTCGGCCGCGACCCTGAGGTGCTGACTCTGACGACGCGTTGAGGATACCTCAGTTTCCTGGAACAGACAAGTCTTGTCGATGCAAATACCCAATTTCTGGGCGCCGGCTATACCGGTTAAGCGCATTTCGGCACCACGCGTGCACAATGCCAACGCGGATGGCCTCGCGTCTGCACCCACGCGGAAGGTCTCATGCATTTTTAGCCCGCATGGAAGGCATTCATGCGTTTTCTGCCCGCACGCAAGGCCGCGATGTGGAGGGTTGCTCCACACCACCGCATGCGTTTTTTGCCCGCATGGAAGGACTGCATGCGAGTGTTGCCCGCACGCAAGGCGAGATTGCGGGGTGTTGCCCCACATCAGCATCGAGATGCAGTTGGCTGCACTGGGATGTATACTTGAGCCGAAGTCTTGAGACTGCGAGATGCAGTTGGCTGCACTGAGGATGCATCATGATTTTTCCTCGCGTTGTACGTATCGCGTTTGCGAAATCTAAATAGCTATCGTTTAAATTGAGATACAGTTTGCATAAACTGAGCCTGGCTAAGTCAAGGTCTGCACTGAGTTATCCCACGTGCGGTATGCTCTGCGCTACGATTTTTCTGGACTCCACTTGTCTGCGCTGCAAGCGAATCCGCTCTCAGAAAATCCTTGCTCACGCAGCCTGGAGACGATAAGCCTGGCGCGACCGATAGAAACGAAATACACTGTTTTGGACATTTTGGTTTCCGCAGACAGAGTGAGTCAACTCGACACAGGCATCGACCTTTGTCTAAACAGAAAGCTGCAAACAACTTCTGGATTCGGTGTGGACAACGGCAACCTCGTTTTGCTTCGTTTTTTAAACCTGGTTGTGAGAAAGGAAAAAAGAAAGGTTCGAACCTATTTGCGAGGAAAAAACACATAACTCGCCTGGAAGCTACTGGTTGTATTCGACCGTTTCGGCTCGGGCTGGAGGTTCGTGAAGGCCTGGAGTACCGAAGACGCAATGCTCTCCGAGATCTAGTCGTTTCCAAATTCGAACGGATGTAGGCTATAGCTGCACGAAATGACACGTAGATTTGCGCCCCGTTTTGTGTCTCTTTTTGCTCATGATCTATTTTCAAAACGGTTTATGCGTAGCCAGCCGCAGTTGGACAGCAACTGGTTGAACCTCATACAGGTATCAACGTTTGTCAAAACAAAACTTTGTAAGCAACTGTTGGATCTGGTTTGGTAGACGGGAACGAGAGACTACGGAAACATATGTCAACCGAAAGAAAAACACACGTATGTTGAAGCATGCTCGAGACCTCGGGTGGAAGATGCCACCGGGTGGAGGCATGCGGAATGGATATGGCTGGATTTGACGGCAAAAGAAAACACGGTAGTTGTGTCAGGTATGCTGGGTCCTGTTGCAGGAAAACTACTGCTTCCCTTTCTGTTATGCCCGACTATCTCGCATTCGCATGATGGTTCACCACTTTAAACTTTGGGCCAAAAAAATTGAGGAATGTCATATCAGAAAAAAAACACGACAGCAATGTTGCAGATCCGATTAGATAGAGTGGTGCCTTAGTTCCAATTCATCGACTATGCAATTTTGCGAAGAAATCACTGAGACAGTGTCTATCCAGCTTATAAGCTTGCAAAGGACGCAGCAGGAAAATACGATGCCCTTTTACGGCGACGAAGATGTGTCCGCCCGTGCTGAGGAACACCCCGGTCCCTGTCTTTAGACCATCTGTACACCATACCGTTTTCCGGTAGCAGTTCGTAGTGGAACATCTTTTCCGTAAATCACGCTGCCAGCAGAAGCAAAGACAGAGACGTAACAACGCAGCAACATACAGGGGGTTTCACATGTTTGCTTCCGCTCCTGACCTCCGATCAAACGCGGTAGCCAACCGAAAATGCAGGAGGCTTCGCATGCTAGCGTCCTCTTCCAACATTCTCTTCCGACCTCGGGCCAGATGCGGTGGCTCAAGGAGATGTTTGCGTTCTCTCAGGACATCATGGCAAACAGCGTGGTCAGGAGGCTTCGCAGGTTAGCGTCCTCTGGCGACATTCTCTCCCGACATCAGGGTCGACGCGGTGGTTCAATGAGAGTGCAGGAGGCTTCGCATGTTTGCGTCCTCTTCCGACATCCGGCAGAACGTGACGATTAAATGAGAATGCTGCAGCATACAGGAGACTTCACATGTTTGCGTCCTCTCCCAACACTATAAAATTAATTCGGTTGCAGGTTTCAAAAACTGCTCTCAGACAGTGAGACCTCACCATTGCCACTGCCGCCGCGGCCGACGGACATTCTTTAGATGTCCAGACTTGACCTGAGCAGCCAGATGTCAATGCCAGATGTCAATGCCAGATGTCATGTGCATCTCCCTATGGCCACTCACAGTTACCTCTTCAAACAGTCTTGCACGGCTAACCCGACCAATTCCGGCTCACACTGCACTTTCACCTTCAAAATGACCCATGACTCCAGCTCTTTTTAACTTCAACATAAACAACAATTAAACTCGCAAGCGCAGACCGGGCGCCCGGACCTGTCGCGATATTACGACACTCTATCCTCACGGTTTCGCATACTCACGTCACCGTAACTCATCGGTTTTGGCCTCCATGCTACACGATCATCGAACCTACCACGCCTTACTGCTTCGGAATTTCTGTTTTGCCTCCTCCATACACAAAACTGCCCATCTTCATATCCCAACCATCGCCTCAAAAACTCTATCCAACAAACACGCATATATCTGACCCTTTTCTTCTCCTTTCTTCAGGCGTCCCTCCCGGTCCAGCCTCTGTGCTCTTGTGCAGCTCATGCCGCCAACGACGTCAGCAGCCCCAGCTCTAAATACTCCAACGCCGTGCACTCGCACTCACATCTTTTTCCCTTGCGTTCCTATTCGTTTGCTCCGGTACCTCTGCTACGCATCTCCCCGGGGTCGGCGGCAGGGGCGGCAGCCCTTAAATATCTCCAATCGATTGACAAGGGCATGGAGTCTCAGAAGCTGTTTAACAAGAATAGACACGATAGAGGCCTTCTCAAAAAGAATATAACACAAGTTCAAACAGTTCTTCTGGAAAGGATCCTTTTTGGGGATCACACACGCAAGTGTACTATAGTGTACTATAGTCGACTATAGTGTAGTATCGAAGCGTTCGCTCCTCGTCTCTCGTTTCGACGCAGATCCCAGAGAACGGACGGGACGACCGTGGGCGCCTGAGTGTTGGATCACCACAGAGGCCGAGTAGGACCCAGCCTTGCAGCAGGCCTCACGGGAGTTTCTCAGCTCACCGACGCTCACAGTTCATAAAATTTAAGAATCAAAAGAAACATTCTTCTTTTGAGTTAATGGCAATGGCCTCCAACCTAACAGCTCTGAAAGAAAGAAGAGCTAAAGCACACAGACGTTGAACCACCATCCTGCCACCGACGGAAGTTTCTTGCTTCTGACTCCTGAAGCACCATCTTCAACATCACTGTGCTAAGGATGGAAGGTGCTAAACAAAGATAGATAGTGAAACCCATTGTCAACGTCCCAGTAGCCCAGACTAGGTGACAAATCAGGACTCTATGACGCCAATTGCAAGAACCCTATCCTTGGTGTGTTCCTTCTACTCGTACACCAAGCTTCAAAGTGTGCGGCTCAAGGGTGAGGCCCTCGTGCATCACTTCTTTGGGGTGCGAAAGGATCTCTAATGGTAGTCAGCTACTAGTAACAAGGGCATCGTTATTAGGTTGGAGGCCATCGCTTCTAGTGACAAGGACGCTACTAGACCCTAAACCCGGTGCCAAGTAGAAGCAACCGGCGAAAGGCAACCGCTCCGGGCATTGCCCCCTGGTTCTGCCCTCTCTCTTGTGATTGGTCATGCCCTAAGGCTTCAAAAACCAAGCAAAACCTCCAAGGCATCACCTTCGCGCCCTCGGGAGGTCTTCTCTCTACTACCGCCAAGCGGACCAGCACCGCAGGGGGAAGCTCTCACGAACGCGCGCGGCGCGCGAAGCCCTGACCGCTCTATCCGGCCGGACCTCCATGTCCTTTCCCTTGGCCAAGGCTGCCAGGAAGCCCCCGACAAAGGCATCGCCGGCGCCATTGGTGTCCACCAGCTTCTCCTCGACGGGATCCCTTTGTGCCAAACAGGTTGGAAGCAAACCGTTTGTGCTGGAAACAGAAGGACGATGCGTAAGTCTGGGGTCTAATATGTTCTCTTCCGAAAATCGACCGTTTGGCAAAGCTAGAACGATCCACTGAGAAGCCACGACTTCAGTTCGCTCGCTGTCCTTGGGCAGCGCAATCACGGGGTACTTCTTGACCTGATCTTCGGCTGCACAACTTTGGGAAGGATGGCATTCAAATTCCCCCAATCATGCAGCGGTCGCAAGAGAAACAAATGGCAGAAAGGCTGACCAGGCTCTTCAATTGATTCTAACAGCTGACAAGGCTTCAAACCCCCCAGTTGAACACCGCCGTTGGCAGCGGACCTGACCCAGCCCACCTCACCCCGAATGGCCACCACAGTGGGATCTGCTCCCTGGGTAATGACGACCTTTCTGTATGGCTTGTTGCCTGGCGACAGGTCGTCCCCCATCGTCTCTCGTTGATGCCGATGTCTTGGAAGAAATGAGTCAACCAAAGATTGATGTTTTCTCGCAGTGCTTTCATTGAGAGTGTCCATGGAGCTCCACAACCAAGAGCAGAATTGAACCACCTTGGAAACTACCAGAGTGGAAACAAAATGCGCTTTATGAAGGCAAAGCCTCAAATAGTTAAGTGGTTAAACTAGTAGTTGAGCGTCCCTAAAAATCTAGGAACCAAATCATTAGTGCGAGCGCTTCTTCAAGGAAGCTTCCCCGCCGCCCTGGGGGAGTTTCCTTGAGCTATCCTGTGTCCAAGGTAGCTATTTAAACTACTAGCTACCTAGGTACTAGCGGCCTACCTCCCCTCCACGCGCAAGCTACTAAGCTACCAGCTACCTACCTCTCTAGCGGCCTTCCCCCCCTAAAAAGAAAACAAACTCTATTTATCATCGCCTGCCATTGGCACCAAGGACAAGCGGGTGGCAATGAATTCGACGTCCTGGCGATCTGGCGCTTTTCAATCGACACCACATTTGATCGGACGGATTAAAAAAGCTGCCATTCATTCTTCATTAAAAAAATGTAAAACGAACAAAATAGATTCGATAGACTGCACCTCCACAACTTTCAACTCTCATTCCTCCCAAAACGTCCACCGGACGAGCCGTGCGGGGCGCGTGCGTCCCTCCGCGCCTGGGTGTCCCAGCCAACGGCCTCCGCGTAGGCCTGGGCCTCCGTCTCGTTGCCGAAGAGGTAGTCGCCTCAGATCGAATCGATCGCGTCGGTTCTCGGAGCTCTTCTTCTGGTGCTCAGAAAAGAAGGAGCCTCGGATCCTAAAGTTGGGGAGCCACACATGTTTGGATTTTTGGGAGCAGCCATACCACAAGTTTTGCTTTCTCTGTGCGTTGGCAAGGGACAACGTTATACCTACCAGGCTGGTCCCCTCGTGACCAGGTTTGTTCGACCAGCTGGGTGGGCCTGGTTCTGCCGAGATCTGACTTATAGAGTTCTCAGGTCTGGATGGACTTGGTAGCTTCTTGTTCCTAGTAGCGTTCTTGCTCCTAGTAGTACGGCCAGGAGCCCCTTCCTTCGTAGCGCCCGATCGCTCCGTTCGTGTCGCGATGCCAGGAGCCCCGTTCGTAGCTTCTTGACTGAGAAAGTTCAGCCGATGTGTCAAGGCACAGCAAGGCAAGGTCTTCTCCAGCACGGCTCGGAAGGGAGGCACTTGGACGATGAAGGGCGCCGACAAATTCAGGCAATAAGTGCCACCGGTCTTCAACATCTCGTTGGAGGCCATCCTGTGCCGGCCGAGAACTGGAACCCTCTGAGACCATCAGCCTGAGTCGGCCTCTGAGTATCTCAAAATGTTCAGTGGATCAATCGCTAAGCCCTAGCACTCTACACCAAGTAAAGGAAAATCAGCTCGTGCCATGCGACATGTCTGGCATGTAGCATGAGCACATAGTATACGTAGGACGTAGGCAAATTCTTTACACCGTGGCGAACTTCTGTGCCGTATGATGTGTTCTAGGACAGTAAGCATGGCTGAAGATCCTGAATCAAGAACACCCATCCATCAAAAGCTATCATCACTGGAAAAAAAGAATTGAAAGTTGTGCCTACAGGAAGTCACTTCCATCACCACCAAACAACTGCTCCCAACCACTGTTGCGACTCCCAAGGGGCTCGATGGACTCCGGGGAGACGGTGATGAAGAAGCCTGCGCTGTAGACGATCTTCGCCGCGCTCAACGTGGCCATGTTGGCCTTCAGGTGATCCACCTGGAGAGGACGCCCCTCGTCGGGTCGAGAAGCCACGCCGAACGCGGTCGGGAAGCCGCTCCGGTCGCCGGCGAAGACGGAGAACGAAGGGAGCAAATATGTCAGTCTTAAAAGAAAGGCATGGCTGAAGGATTGCTAGGAATATTCCTGGTTTGGGGGAAGAGGGCCTTTTGTTTCAACATGAAGTTTCTCCTTTGGAGAGCAAATTGCAGTGCCTTCAGGATACCTGCGATCCGAATGAATCTGAGCATCAAATTAGGAGATAGCTGTATACTCCTTCCATCGTCTTAGCCGCTGCGCCTTGTAGTTGTTGGCCGCATGCAAGTTGGTCGTGAGCGATCGCTCCTAGCAAATGCGGTGACGACCGCGACGGCCACCGAGCAGAGCGTTCGAACGCTACTACGTTCGTAGACATTGCTCCTAGGAGTAAGGCCAGGAGCCCCTAGTAGACTGTGTGAGTAACCTGAATGGGTTGAGAAGCCAATGTAAAGCCGACCAAAGGTGTAACTCACCAAAGACGCGATGCAGCTGGACGCTAAAGCAAACTACTCCTATTATATAAATGGGTGCACCAAACTAAAGCTTGGCAGGCTTGGCATCATCCCCAATCCCCACAACCACAAAACTTGATGGACCTGATTTGCCATGTTTCACCAGAGTCACCAGAGGTTTCAGAGCCCCCATGCTGGCCGTGTTGGCCAGCCCAAAAGGCGCCTTGTTCATGATGGTGACAGCGCAGGCACCAGTCGGGGTAGTCTTGTCAATCATGTATTTGCAATCCACGCCGTCCTGCCATGGAATGCGCCGTCCAGCGATCGACCCACTCCACACGCCGCTTTCGAGTCTTGCATGTGTCGTCGCAATCAAAAAAAACCGCTCCCCCACGAAAAACGGGCGACTCAGTCGCTGATCCTGAAGAGTTCATCCCAAAATATCCCGAAGCTCAACTTGGCCGCTTTTGATGCTGCATCTAAATCAAGGCTTGCAAGCCTTTTTTCGGAAACCAGATGGCTTGCCCCGAAAGCATCCGCGGACGCCGTCCCGGCAGCATCCGCGGACACCGTATGCCCACCCCGAGCACCATGCCTTCTTGCATGCATCGGTGAGCTTCTTGCCAAACTCGTCTTCCCCGATGCAGCCCATGTAGGCTGTCTTTCCGGGTTCCTGGCGTGACAAGGAGAGTGAAGAAGATCTGGAGAAGATCTGGCACAGGCACTTTCACATGCCCAAAGTTGTGGCAAAACAAGACCATACCTCTAGCAATGAGCCAGAGTGTGTTCAAATCACAACTCCACGTACATACATTTGCCTGTGGAATGTTCTGCGGCAAATGCCGATCCCAGAATTGTGTGAAATGAGGAGAACAGTCCTCACATTAGCTCTACTGCCTTGTGCCCAACCAAAGTAGAGAAACTCATGACCTCTGATTGGCCCGGAACAAATGCTTGAAGGTGTGCTTGGCGTTGGCTTCTGTGCAACTATATGCCGCAGATTACCGCAGTTCTGGCAAACATGTTTGAGGACAAGGGTGTGAGATGATGATGACAATGTAAAGCACTGCAAGAGCAGCTCACATACACCCAAAAAAGACCTCGTGGTCATCTGGAATCGCTTAGGAGCCGTGCAGTTCTTTGTGCTCATACGGTTTCCAAGCAAGTGGAAGATGTGCCGTTTTCCTAGACCATGTGGAGAAGCCGTCCTCCAAAAATCAAAACAGCAGGCAAGCAAAGATCCATCTTCAAGTGGCTTGCTTGGATATCTCGTGAGGTTTCTCAAAGCCAAGTTCGCGCCACGCGCCAGAGAGGGTCTCCTGCAACATCCACTGCGCCACGCGGATGCTGTTCTGAGTGGCTCCACCAGCCACGTAGAGCACCTGGCGACATCTTTTTTCGGTATGCGAGCCACCACCTTCATCCACCAAGAAGCGTGTTGGTTTCGTACTCCCTACTGCAATACACATGTTCGTGACGGCCATGGTTCTCCACAGTGACTATATATATATACACACTCTCTCTCTCTCTCTTCAGAGTTGAGACAGTTGGGATCTGATTTGGGCTCCCAACTGGCGGACTTCATCGACCATCCCAAGCAGTTTGGAGAGGCAAAGCATCTGAAGGAAGCCGCTAGGCTATGTATGGTTTGTAGCGAAACTCGTGATGGCTTCAAGCATCTTGGTCGCCTTCCTTTAACGCTTCAAGCCAAAGGACATCTGGCTTGGCTGCAAGCTCCTTGAACAAAGGCTGGTGCTTGTCTTCCGCCAAAATCGCATTTCCTGGGACCAAGCCATATTTGTCAAAGGTCTCCTGGCAATGCCCCGCAAGGTCGCGGCGCAGGCCGGCGCAGGCCATGCGGCCTATTTGGACAGATGTGTATGTCCGATTGAAACATGTAGAAAGACAGACTGCTGGTATCAGTACATATATATATATATATACTTGTAACATCATACAGCCTGAGGGTAAAGATTGATGAGAGTCTGATGAGAGTGGTGTCACAGTGCCAGTTGAGCAGGTGGGCAGAACCCAACTCCATTTTCGACATTGGACGACTGCTTCGCCATCCACGTTTTAAAAAGAAAAAGAGACGCGACCCAACACGCGAACCTCGTAGCAGCCCCCAGGCACCTGTGTTGCTTGGGGGGGAAACCTGGATCTGCCAAGCGATGTCACATGGATCTGTATTACCCAGAGGTGTTTGTCCAGGAAGCATGTCCAAAAGATGACAAGAGATGTCCAAAAGATGACAAGAGCCATACGAGATGAGAACTTTACAAGAGATGTACAACATTCTGCGTGGTCGAAGAAAAAAGAGATGACCTGCAGAGGTTTCTCTCTCCTGCGTCACCTCTGCCGAGATGTCGAGGAGGGGATTGCCCATACCAAGAATCACCGCCATGGCGTAGAGTTGTTCAGGTGCCCGATGAGATCTGATTCTGAATCTCTGAGAAAAATCTGCAGCCACGCACTGTCCACAGCAAGTCTGAAGGTTGAGAAAGACAAGGCGGAGAGACATGTTGACTTGGACCATCTGATTTGGGGAACATACTTTTTCCTCCAGAGCACCAATGTCGAAGTTCAGGAGCTTGTGGAATCTATAACATTGCTTGTTTTTGAAGACCATACGTATTCCGCAAGACTCGCATGCTCTGGAGATACTGGGGCATGTTTGGGTTCTTTGCTGCAGAGTGTCTGCTTCTCGTACCCCCACCCATGGGTGAAGGGTCGCCAACACAAGAGTTCGGGCCCATGTCTACATGGAAAAGATATATCCCCTGAATACGGAGACATAAAAGTAGATGTCATCATATTCAGGTGCTGGTTCATTGTATTCAGGGCATTGATGCAGCCAGCTCTTTTCCTCGCTGATATGTGATAGTGAAGGTAGGTGCGACAAGGATCCGCCACAATAAAGCTTAAATAAGTTGACCCCAGAAATGTTTCCCATATCGGATTTCTGCGACTAGTAGCGTTCGGACGCTCTGCTCGGTGGAGGCCATCGCAAGAGGGTTGGAGGCCATCGCTACGAACGTAACAAGAAGCTACTAGTTACTAGTTCGTAGCAAATGATGAGTCTCAAATCAACTGTGGCATCCAAACGTGGCCGTCTTCTCGCGTCGAAAAGGGACACCGATGCAGTCCCGCAGGGCGCAGCGTCGTGGGGCCCCGAGCTCAAGATCGCATCCCAGGCACACACGGAGATACGCCACAGGGACACCTGGAGTCATCGGATGCGACACCGCGTTGCCATCGGATTCAGACCGGAGTCATCTGATCCCGCTCGGCCAGCGGGGCTGAAGTTTTTGGGACAAAACGGCCCAAGGGCTCTCGATTTACCATGTATTGAGTCCAGGCTTCCTGTGCTCATTCGTTGCTGAACCAACGGAGGGTTCCCTCCTTTTTTGTTCAGCACCCCAGTGCATGCACCCGCAGTATTGATGCATGAAAACGCCTCCAATTGTGCAAAGGCAGTCCGGAAAAGAAATAAAATAAAAAGACCTCCAAAAACATGGGAAGCGCAAGTCCATTCTCAAGTCCCGTCCAAGACCCAATCGAAGCGCCGTTCCAAGAAACAAGAGCATACCTTTGCACCTGGTAACTGGCCTCGGATTTCAGCCACGCCAGGGGTATCACCGGGGCATCGGATGTCAGCTGCTGGGATCAAGCTGGGTCTCCCGGACATGTTGGTCCCCGAGGCTCCACTGAACCTGGCGCAGGGCCGCTTCGCGTCTGTTGATGCTTCGCCACTGGTTTTTTTCAACATGAAGATCACCTGATTGGGTCCTGCAAGGAGAGAAGACCACGACTGACACCACGGGTAAAGGGGTTCATAGACGACAAACCCCGAGAAAGCGTCCTGGGGTGGTTTGGATTTAAAAAAAAGGAAAACAAGAACACAAAACTTCGCAACACTTGGTGTTGGCGATCGCGCTGCTGGGTCTTATTGAATGACCTCCTCTGTGGAGCAAAATACAATTGACAGGAGACTGTTGCATCACAATTCTACTCAAGATTGCCAAAGCAAGTCACCCCGAGCAATTCACATCGTGTTCTCATTCATACCTCTTTACAAACAATGCGCTATTCTGCACTAGCAGATCTTCCCAGATTCCCTAAGTTCCAGCAGGCCATACATCATATCCCTCCAAGCAGAATTCTGTTCTTGCAGCAATTGGCCTAGACAGCTCTTCTCTAAAATAAGACATGTGCATTGTTCCTCACCAATCGTGACCGAGAATTGGCAGAAGTATCGGGTCTCAGTCAAATTGGTTTCAGTCTGGAGGGGACTGCCCGCGCTGCTCCCGCACCGCCCGTTCAAACAGAAACCAAAACAACACCGCCCGTCCGCGTTCGTTCGCACAAAGAGGAAGCACCACTTTTGGTCGCCAAAAACTCCCAGCTCCGCCCCAGCGAACACGTGTCCAACAGGACGCGAGTTTACGTCGGAAAAAGTGAGGCAGCCTTTTCTAGTCGAGGAAATGACTTCATTGATCTTCATTGGTATTTCTACATACATGTGTTGCCTGTGCTTCTATGTCCTAAGAACCTTTAAGGGATCATACAGAGGCACCCACCAAAAGAATGAAAAAGGGACATACTACACGGTCTCACCTTGGTATACGGTCCAGAAAGCTCGAGTTTTCTTTGACTTGTGGTGCCAACGCTGGGTCTCCTCTGTCTTCACGCGCCGGAGATCGGTGGGCGCCCTCACAGCCCTCACAGCGGCCCCCTGGACGATCACCGAGGCGACCGGCGAACAACGAACGTCGGTAGAGCTGTACAGAACGGTTTCAGAACTGGGGAATGGTTGTACAGTTGTTGTTGTATTCCCGGATAGGGCCGGACGTAGAAATGGAGCTGCCATTTACTATGGTTAAGAAAGTCAGAGCCCTTTCGGCCATCGTAGGATGCCCTGTTGCGACAATTTCAATCCACATTCGATCAGAACCTTACGTCCAAGGGCTCATAGGGCCTCCAACCTAATAGCAAAAGGAACCTAAGAGCGATGGCCTCCAACCTAGTAGCAATGGCCTCCAACCTAATGATAGGGCATTATTCCATATTATTCCTGTGATCTAAATGTAGCAAATAAACTCGAAGACACACCACAGAGGAATTTCACCGTGGTGTTATAGTCATTCAATGCAACCTGCAACCCCTACGCGCCTGAACCACGATCCAAAAGTAAATCCAAACCAATTCAATCTCGCTCCTCTGCTTGGATGTCTTTTAGACCCTTAACTAATTCCACCCTAAATTAGTTGTTTGGCAAGTCACTACTTGGTATATCGATGAAAGTAGTGGCAAGTCACGGCGCCTAGGTGTAGATTTCATGTCTAGTTTCTGGCAATCTAGCCTGCAGAACAGTCGGGAAATCTTCACGTAATACGGTATCCGTACCTTTCTCTGTAATTAATTCATATCAACAAACACAAAAGTATCTCTCTCTTGCATCTATCTCTTACCCCTTTTTTTGCCTGCCCTAATTCATCCCGAAACATTTCACAACGAAAAACTCGGCAAAACGTTCACTGCACTACCTCCGACCTCTGCGACTGTCGACATCTGCTCGCCTTACAAGAGTTCTGGCTTGTTGAAGTAGATCCAGAACAGCACCGCAGGGCCCAGACCTGAACCACCCGGAGAAAGCGAGCCTTTTCCGGTTGAAGCAAGGCTCAACTCGGAACTCAACTCGATGGAACTCTTCAGCCTTTTGTTTCGGTGGCCGAGGCTGGACCGTTGGTTCCTGAAAGGAACGGAGGAATGGAAGCATCTTCGTCTTGTTTTTATCGTTCCGGCTTCTTGAGAGGTCTTCCAACACGCCATATATGACATATGAGAACTGCCCGACTTCTAAACAGCCCTAGAGATGTGGCAACACCACAAGCAGGTTGCTGGGTGGTCCAACTGATGATGAAGATGGCCCAGCCCAACTGAAGCAGGGCGTAGCCTTGGCAAGCAGAGCGTATCGGAGCATAGCCGCGGCTCAGCGCACCGTGAAAACGCTAAAGTGTCTGCGAAATCAAGTCGCATCAAATCTCCCAAGACCACCAGGATCAGCATGCCATTGTTGGAAACCTCTGTTGATTCTCGCCATAGGTTGAACCTTGTTATCATGCACCACATTCCCCCTCATGGATGTGGTCGAAAATCCGAGCTCCCAGCCTGAGTTGCCAGCATGAGCCACCTGCTACAGCCAGGTCACGACGGGGCAAACACGGGGTCGACGGTCACGGAAAGCTGACAACGCTTCCAAGCAGCGGCGATGCACAAACAAGCAGATACCCTGATACCCTTGCTCCCTCACAAAGCATCACAAAGCCAATCAAATAGACAAACTGCTAAAGACAAGAATACCAAAAAGCCCATAGCGCCAGAGTGTCTGGCATTCCTCATGGCATTCCTCGGCTAAACCATGGCCAACTGACGTCACATCCGGGAGCCTCGGGCGCCGCGGCGATGGCTGCACCCAGCAAGGCGGTCTCAGCGCGGGTGAGGCCTTGGGAACGGAGGCATTCGGTAAAACAAGAAAGGATTGTTGTAGCACTTGTTGTAAAAAGAAATCTTGCTTTTCTACGCAAAAAAAGAATACGGACTTGAAAAGGTCAGGGAAAAAAAGAAAACATAGTTAACGACGAACACCTTTTCGAGTTGTCAAAAGCAATGAGACCGTTTTAGAAATGATTCTCCTGGACTCCCAGTGTTTGCTTCGACCAGTTGGCACTTTTCCCGATGAATCTCGTCCACCTTCTCTACAAGTCTCAACCACAAAGTCTGACATTCGGGCGGAATCATCTCTCAACACGAGAAAAATTCAGAGGCCATCGCTACTAGGATGGAGGCCACCGCATTTGTTTCCTTTTGCTATTAGGCTGGAGGCCCCTCCCCTTTCCAGCAGCCCTAAATGAATTCATGAATTCATGCCAGCTGCCAGTGACCCGAGACTCTGGGGCTGCCCGTGGTGCGGGCTCCTTGGACATCAGGGCAGACGGGTCGGAAAACACAGCGAACAAGAAATAATCAAAAGACCTCTGGCACTTTGTGAGAACTGCCTTCTTATCTTATCGTATCTTTCAGCCTTTTTGCCCTTTGAATGTTCTGGGTTGTCTACATCCACACGTTCCCTGCTATAAGGAATCGCCTTTGGTAGGGTAAATGTTAATAAGCTGAGCCATGGCAACTGCGAGTGAATGTGCTTAGATTCTGCATTCAGACTTGTGGGCTTGAAGGAGCTCTCCCACTGCAGCCAAGTACCAAGTGATCCATGGTTAACTAAGTCTGGACATCTGTCAAAGACCACAAACACCCAACATCCGGTGGCGGTGATTCGAGCTATGCTATTCTTACAAAGCATCATGCCCACCGAACAAAATTCCCAGAGCGAACTCATCTTCCTCGTCCGCTTCGTTGGAGTCTGAAGGTGTTTCTCTATCAGAAAGATCAAGCTCCCTAGCTCGCCCTAGCTGGACGAAAAGGTCAAAAAAAAGGGACCGCCCAACAAAAAAAGAATGGGATATTCTTTGATTCTGTGAGTAGTTCTGTGAGTAGTTCTTCCATGTTCTTCCAGGGTTCTTCCAAACACCTGACCTCTGGTCCCAGCCACACTCACGAAGGAGATGGCAGCCAATCCCAGGAGGGCCAACACAGCAACGGCCAGGAGGGAGGATCGACCTCGCTGCTGCGGGACTGGAGAATCGATCTGGAGGGATCTCCGGACGATGCAATGCTTCAGAGACATGGGATTTGGGGGGATGAATTGATCCGAGTACTAGAGATCGGATCTTCAAAAAGTGGGTAGACTACCCACCCGAAACACCAAAGGAGATCCTTTCAACTTGGCAAAAAAAAATGGATGTGTGCATTCTGAATAGGACATCCCGTCAGCCGACTCTATTTTCAATGGGGCCAACACTCCGTCTGCAGAGACATCGGCGCGGGAGCAAGAAACCCACTTCCTCTCATCCACACAGGGCACATCAGCCACGGACATTGGACCTCGCTGCACGCCCGCTCATCGTTCATCAGCCCGCTCGCCAGCCCGCTCCGCCGCCGTTTTGGGGAGGTGCGTCGCTGTTGCTTGGCCAATTTTTGGCCCAGCAAGGCTGATCCTTCTTCCTTTTGGCTTTGATGTTTGAGAGTCAAAAATCGAAAACAGGAATAGCAGCTCTTTTGGACATGGAAATGGAAACACCATGGAAGCGCGGAAGAAAGGGACCGAGGGACCCTGTCGAACTCAGCGAAGGAGCTCGTTCCTCATTCCTTCCCACGCTCAAGCATGTCATTGGGGTCCGGTAACAAGTCATCGAGAGCCACCTCACTGAATTCAGTGCAGTGCGGAGAACGCTGGGAAGAGCGGTGGAACCAAAAGATCCGGTTTGGTCAAGGGTTGGTGGTCCACGTGATATCTTCGTTGGGCTGTGTATTCCTCTGAATTGTATAGTCCAGATATGATGCCACTTCTATCAGACAGTTGTGAGATGAAACCCTTCGCATGCACTTTGGTGTGCAAAACGAGAAGCTGAAATGGCAGGAAGGTCGGAAGTGAAACCCTTCCAAACAGATCCCCTCAGCAGGATTGCAAAAAGTTGGCAGAATCCCAAGTGCTTGCTTGCTTGCTTGCTTGCTTGCTTGCAGTACCCACAGCTGGCCCCCCCATTTTCATCAAACCCAAGAAGTTCTTGACCCAATCTACACATATTTACACAAATGTGTCACTGAGAATGGAACCTTCCCCCGGGACCTACATTGATCCATGTTCGTTCGCACCTCTCGAGCCACTTCCGCTGCTTTGGCCATGACCTGCAAGGCTTCATGCGACAGCAGCGACATCACACACGACGGGAGGCGGTGTAGACTGTCCATTCCCGGTAGCCATGGAAAGCCAAACGAATCACACCTGCGCTACTTAGCTAAATCGAAGTGTTGGGAGGTGGCGAACGGATCGCGTTTGGGTGGGCACAACCGTTCCTTCAAGGGGGTAGCAATGACCATTCGGGTTGACCGTTCAGGTGTGCTAAGGTGCAACAAACAGACCCGGCAAGGGTGCCCTACAGTTTGATACTGATACTCAGTAGATTCTGTAGATCCTAGAAAAGATCAAGGGGAATCGTCGTCAATCTGTTATCCTTCTGTGATCCTGGAACCTCATCTACAAGGACCGGTGACCAGCAAGGAGAGAATTGCAACCACCAGGATCGACCTGCACACAGTTTCATGGATATCAACCTCCAATAAGAGCCCGTGTAGGTTTTAGAAGCTCCTTGGCTGCATCATCAGAATCTTGGGGGTAGGGAGAGTGATGGCCAGGGGAATAGAGTTTGTCATTCGGTCGGGTTTCTTTACGTTTCGCATCTTTGGCAGTCCGGCCTCTATGCCAGACGGATCCATATCTTCACAAAAATTTTGCATCAACTGCAATGGCACCTCGGATGGTCGATGGTGAGCGAGGAAATGGTTCACCTTTCTGGAACTGTTCTCTGCTACAACGGGCCGGTTGGATGATTCTGCCCAGGTGGTTTCCATTATCATCTTTGGTGGACCAGCCCCTTTTGTGCTCAACAGGATCACAAACAACATTTGGCTCGGCGGAGAAAGGGCTCAAGGGCCCACTGCCCTGCTGATGCATCGAGGGAGTACTTGGAACCATCACCCTTTGCGGTCTTGCTTCGCAATACCTGGATTGTTTCTTTAGGTCATGACCCATCTTCTAGGCTGTTCTGTCAAAAAGCTTGCATCCCATCTGCATGCAATCCTTAGCAAAAATACATGAGCATACAGCACTTCCTCATCAAGCTATATATGGTTTAACAAGAGGAAACAATGCCAAAGCGCCCATCCGCCCCCTGTGGCCCCGGACGAAGGGCACATTGAGCCGCTCCGCTGCCTCCATGAAACTCATCAGGAATTTCTGACGAATCTGCCTATGCATCGCTGGAGGGTCAAGTTGGGCATGCACAAGGAGACGGGCGTGAGAAACTGCTCCGGGCACCCATCTGGTGATGCATCGACGAACCTTCGACGAAGCGGAGCCTTCGACGAATCGAGTCCTTCGAAGATATTCCATCTCTGGATCAAGTGTGTTGCACAACAAATCTAGGGTGGAGGCCATTGCTACTAGGGTGGAGGCCATCTCTATTACGTTTATTAGGTTGGAGGCTTGATGCTGTTCATTGCTATCCCTGATCCAAAGGATCCGGCATTAAGCCTTCCTAACTCAAGTGAAGGAGCTTGAGTTGCAGGACACCCACTCTAGCACCCCTGCTCTAGCACCCCTGCTGTGTCATGTGGGCGTTGGGAACTCATTGCACCTCAAATGGGACCAAAATCCAAGTCATATAAATATGATGCCACCAGGCTCAATCCTTTGCCAATAGAGGCCTTTGCTAGAAACACTCAGAATCTTTCTTCCCACTGATACAATGATTGGTGATTGGAGTAAGTCATGATAACCTCGGCCAAGTCTGTCGCCCTCTTTTCTTGACCCATCAAGCTACAAAAACCGCATCAAACCGCGTCCAACCTGCCACAAACCGCGGTTCAACCCCACCGTCTGCTTGACACCAGGCCTGTGCGACACACCGACCATCGGAAAGAAAATCACTTCAAGGTTGTAGCCATTGCCTCGGAGACGGAAAGTCAGGGGCTGGATGTGGAGTGCTGGCAGCTAGTCTCATGAAGCACCATGTTCCTCGGCCTGTTCAGCCTAAAATTATCAGCATTTATCACCTGTTCAAGGCTGTCCTCGCAAAACATTTGTTCAAAAGCAGCAGCCCGCTGTATTCATCGTCCTCCAGGTTCTACCTGGCACATCTCCCTCAGGATCTCTCAGGCAAAAAGCCAACTCACCGGGCTTCCCAGGACAACTCACCGGGCGGCCAAACCAGGCCCTTCCAACCCCAACTGGGCCGCCCAAGTCATCCCGGGAAGTCCTTCATTGACTTACTGCGCTGTCTTCCAAGTCACTGGTACTGGTGATGTGGCACTTCCTCAATGCGGCGCAGCGCTTTGCAACGCAAACCGCGGTTTTCGCCCACATGGTTTCGCCGGTCTTCGCCCAGCGACCACCCCTCTCACCTGGACCGGAACGAGTGTCTGACAGAAGGCAATTGAAACAGATTCTCCTGAATCAACTTCTGGAAAGCCGATGTTTCCAACAGAAGAAAGGATCAAACTCAATGGGCAATGCCCTTCAACCACTTCACAGGTCATCTCCAGTGGATGAGCTTTCACTTTCATAGGGTCACGCCCATGGACCCCAAAAACTGGGAACCTGTTGGGTTGGCATCTGTCCCTGATCTTCAGACGAACCCACAGCTTCGCTCGATTCCAAACAACCATTCTTCTGATGTGTTATGTAAGTCGAAGAAATGTGTACTGCTCTGCGAAGGGTTCCAAAGGGGGTGCTTTTGACGCAAGCGGATATCCTCACATTGGAAGCACCTCCAGCACAAAACTATGTTCCAACGCGAGTTTGAATGTGGCAGCTATTTGCCTTTCACTAGTCAAGTCGTATCGAGCGCCCTATGTAGAGTGACACAAACATGTCTCCAATATGGATGCAAGCAAGCGTCACCACAACTTCCATGCTAAACGAAATAAAACATGCTAACTTTCTCTCTTTCTCATCCAAGGCTCTGGTAGTTGTTCTGCTGGATATCAGGGGATTCTTTGATCCACATCCGGCCAAACTCCTGGCGGTTCGCCCGAAACCTTGTCCGCTTCCAACGAAACAGACCAGCCGTGTCACATTTAACGGTGCTGCATCCATTTGGCAGCCGTCTCAAAACACCTTGACTATTGCAAGGAAGCAATTCGCTCCAAGAAAATATCTGTCCTGAGACTGCCACAAAAGGAAACCGGCTTTGGTGTCTCATCTTTATGAGCTCTCACCACTACTTTGGGACAGCTACGCACTGAAAAGAGGCCATAAACACGTGCACGGATTGTGCTGCACTCGAGCAAAGTCCGTCCTGCAAGCGTTTCACCTTCATCTCGGGCGCCCGTGTGCTGATGCCAATGTTCAAGAGCACCGTCTTGGTGGGCCTCACATCATTCGTAGAGACAAAAGACTGTGGGCACAAGGCCTGGCTCGAAGTTTGGATGTTGTGCCGAAGGATGGGAAACTCCACGGAGGAGTTTGGTTCTTGTTTTTTGCCTCACAAAGTTAGTGACGTTCATCTTCACCTGAAGCCTCGCAGCGATTTGGTGACCCTCAACCGTTCGGCTTCGACGCTGGCTTCGGCCTTCTGGTCCAGTTCTGGATGACCAACTCGTTGAAGGCCTTGTGGCTAATCCACACCTGGCGCGGTTGACCGTGCAACCGGCGTGCTCCACGCGCGGTAAAAGCATCGGCCCTGGGGGATTTCCAGATCGGAGTAGCATACCCAAACGTTACGTTCGTAGCTTCTTATAGCTTTTGGCTCCGTTCGTAGCGATGGCCTACTTGCGATGGCCTCCACCTAGTAGCTTCTTGGAAAAAAAACACCAAATGGACAATGCCAGGTACAAGACAAACTGGGGGCAAAGTAATGACACGCCGATCGACAGTGGGAAGAACAGGAATGCCCTGTCACAGAAGGATTCACAGTGGTGTAAAAATGACACCTGCAAGTGGTGCCCAGATGAACTGTCAAGGGCTCTGTTCTTGGAACCTCGCAAAGATCATGGACCTTTCCAAATGCTTTTCTCAGACGCTAAAAACTCATAGAGAACGGTGGGTGGGAGAATAACCGTGAACTCCAAGGTGCTCTATGGTGAAAGTCATGGGTAGTCCGCCGCAGGCTATTTGGTCTGCTTCGTCCACTTGTCATCACAAAAGCAAAGATAAAGAAGGCAAGTGTTGGGACAGAACCCATCACAACTATCCCATTCACTCGATCTGTGGTTCTACGACCGGTTTTTTTTCTCGCCTGCTTCATCTCGAAGTTCCGGATCACCACATACATCATGGTGATATTCTCTACGAAGCCTGCGGCACAAAAGGCCCACACCGTCACGGGGGCGCCAAGGGGAAACACGGACGATCATATCGATTCACCACGAATCCCCTCCCCGTGATCAGCCTGTGTCTGGTGTCAGGGTGCCTGGCTGGGCACCAGCGAGACCTTCTTCCGTGGACAGAGGTCAATGGGGAACCCTCAGATAAGACTCTGTGCACTCCCAGCGTCGACATTCACCATGGCATTGCTCGCCCAACATCCATCCAATACCAAGTGGGAGACACAAGAATTGACAATCATCCGGCTCCCAAGAAGTGAAGTACTGTGATGATAACACAAATCAATCCAAGTCACCTCTTCTCTTGATGATATGAGGCCAAGAGGCCCCATGTTCATGAAAGCCCTGGAAAAATATGAGCGGATCATCCATCTTCTAACGCCCTCCTCAGCGTCACCGCGCCTACCAGCGAATCCTTCATGCCCATGTCCCCGGACTTGTTCAAGGTCACCAAGTCGCCCACATAGAAGGGCCTGTCACTGCGCTGGAAGACTGGAAGACGCGAGGTCGCTGGAGCCGGATGGAAGGGATGACTTTGGATCGACCAACATCCATGAAAAACAACAGCTACTAGTAGCGATGGCCTCCAACCTAGTTTTGGTGCTCTTTTTCTGGAGAATCGTCCCTCCTCTTGCTTTTCATGGCACTGCTGTTCCTTTGCACCCTGATCCGAGCGATCAATCTGAGTACATATCAAGTGGTGTTGCATCCAACGAATGCCGAGTATGGCGTGGTCGAGAAGCCAAACAACAATGTCCAAATCCAAAAGAAAAGCGTTCCAAACCAACTGAAACAGGTCCGCTCTGTCGCCGGGGCACTTGTACAAGGAGATCCGCAACAAGCTGATGGTACTAGGGCCCAGCTCCAACATAAAGCCACCCGAGGCAGCGCCCGAGATGAGAAGACCTCACAGCTCTTGTGTTTGCATAGCCAGAATGTCCACAACGTCTGGATTAGCCATTGTCCATCTATAGCCATTGGGACAATCACATAACCAACATCACCAGAGGTCTCTTTTTGGTGCGAAAAAGTCTGGGATAGGACCTTCTGTGGGATGGTCGCTCAAAGGACCTGCTACAAGAACTGTCGCTACTCTTGGAGTTTGACTCCAGCTACAATACTGGTCAGTTGAAAACTTCTAAGTCAGGTCAGGATATTAAGTTACTTTCATCTACTCCCAAAAGAGCGGGCTGGGGTTGTTAGGGGATGTTGCGGGTGTTGCGTGGGACCCTGCAGTTGGTCCAATTGGTCCAATTGTTCGCGTTCCTGCAGCAACACAATTGTTCCTGTTATACTGTTATACATTGATACATGAGAAGAAAAAGATCAGAGGATCCAGAATCTGCACTGGTACAAGTGGCCACAAATGTGTGCTTTCTTGGGATCATTGCCAAGAAAGTCACAACTGTTCAAAACCACGTCTGCCCTTTCACCACCAGATCCGGAGGCAAACAACCCTTCGGCACCGACCCAGTTTCGCTGTCCATTGAGCTCAACCTACTTCGCATCCAGCCCGGTGGCTCCCGAGCAAAAAGCGATTGATCGTACCGGTGTCCATCTGAGCAAAGAAAGCCTCACACTCCGCCGTGAACGCGCCATGAACCGCACGCGCCATGAAAAAAAAGGGACCATCTCACTCAAACGGTGGGTCTTGCCCGCTCGGAAAACGGGGATGTCGCATGCTTCACTCAAACGTCTCAACTAACGGGTTTTCCTCAACCAACGGGTTTTGCTTTATCTTCCCCCACCTATGGTCCTATGGTTTGCGCGGGTCCCTCTTGGTACAAACCCAACGGTGCGGCAAATACTCCCATCTGGAAGGGTGATGCCTGCCATTGTGGACCCATACACAGGATGACTACACTGCTCACCTGCAAATCATTCTTGTTCCAGAGTTTCTTTACCAAGAATTTGGTCTAGTATTTTGGCTTCTCAAAAAGGATCCACGTGAACATATCTCCCGGTGTTTAGGTCCATGAAACGTTGAATGAAGTCGCAGGAGTCTCTCACATTTGACATGAGACACCCCACCCCTCCCCAACCCATGTCACCGACGATTCCGCTGGTCGACTACGACAGGACCCACTCTCCGCCGTTCTGAGTTTCTGATAAGTTGCCAAAACCACCAGTGCACCGAGAATCTTCCCTGGGCGTGGAGCGAACCGACCCAAAGTTGAAAGAGCAATGTGTTTAGCAAAATAACAAGTGGCATTGGTCATGCTGCCTTTAAAAATATCTTGTTGGACAAAGCGAATATGCGATTCAATCCCGGGGTTCGAGTTGAAGACCTGTTAGCTTTGCTGTTGGAGAATATGTTGTCATTTAACAAATCACTATGGTGCTCAGAACCTAGAAGGTCATCGCCTGCCTTCAAATGGCACTGGTGGCAGCTGGACACTATGACAACTCCAGAATTGGCACGATGCTTACTAATGCTTTCAAGAGTATGTGGGAAATCAAGGAGGAAAGTGCACAGTTGTCTCACATCTTATTTCATAGTGTGCTTCTCGGATCTACGCTAGCAATTGGCGAGCGTGAAAACAAGGAAACGGTTCGTACGAAAGTGAGAGCCAGCGAGATGGCAACCAGCGTTTGAGTCCCGAGGTAGTCACCTTATGTGGACACCAGCTCGGTAGAGCTCCACTGAACTGCCTTGTTTCTCATTTCTCACCAAAAAAAACCGCCCAAGTCTTGAGAGCCCTGGTGAAACTCTGGGCTCCAAGAAGAATCATCACCGCAAGCAAAAGCCTCACGTGAGCCATACCGGGCATATCACTTTTTCTTGATGAGTTTTCCTCTATATACTATATAACCCCATGTTCCCCTGAATTCTGTCCCACGTATGCAGAATTTCATGCCACGGGTTGAAACGAGAACTCCGAGCCACCGATGAGGTAGTAGATGGACCAAATGTAGTACAGCACCTTGGCAGCTGTGGTACCCGCGTTCCCACGTGTCTGATTGGATGTTTTGAACCCAAAAATGGATTGAAAAAAGGGGGCCGGGATGCCTGATGGTGTCACATATGATGTCCGTTTTGGTCAGAGCGTCATGATGTCAGAGCGTCGTGATATAAAGAAATTAGAACTCCCTGAAATTCCTGAGATCTTTAGCTTTGCTCTCTACTTGTCACATTGTGTGACAGAGGCTTTCAGTGTCTTTTCCACAAGAGCAAGCCTCTGAGAGCATCATCCACTGCCATGTCGGTCTTTCTCGCGCCCGGTCTTTCTCTCAATCCTCAAATTCGACGCGACCACTGGGCGACTCGAGCGGCCACGGGCGCGGCAAAAAAAGGGCACCTTGGCTGGCACGGTGTGGGTGTGAGAGAAGCTGTAGACGATGTCGCGCTCGGGGACGCCCGTGCGCGAGATGTTATGCACCTGGCGTGTCCAGGACCCATGCGTGGCAGGGGCTCCGAGAGGGGGCCTCACTGTGATGAATTTCAGTTGGTGGTTTAATGGTTGAACTGAAAACAACATCCACACCAAAGCCTGCTGAAAACCCCTTCCTCTCTTTGTGCGTTTGGAGATTGGAAGCTACATCTTCACCGAAGATATCCAACTTTGTAACAGTAACTAACATCAAGATTGATCGCCTAGCATCTGGATACGCAAGGTGGTATAGAGTGCATGCGCTTGCCACTTGTCTTGCTAGGCTCCTTTTTGCTTATCTGCAGAAGGAGGTTCCAAGCCGTAGACATTGATGTTAGATTGCCCTCTAGCAGTGCCAACTCAGCAGGGAGTTCAGCTCCCACCCCTGTTGTTTTGGCTAAAGGCGGTGTCCGAGTTCTGACTAGCGGTAGAAAAACAAGGAAGTGGCCGTGAAAACGACCTGAGCAATGTTCGACTAGCTAGGGCCGCTAGGGGCTATGCTGTAGATGATCCAAGCTTGGAATATCACAAAAGCTGGCAACTGCCGGCTGGATGTGTTTCAGCTTAATCAACTGTGGTTGATGCTTAGCCACACCAAGTCTGTGTCCATCGTCTGTGGGGCTGGGACATATCCACTGTTACACTAAGCCTAGAAAAATGATGAAGGTGTGATACAGAATAGCGAGACGAGTGAACAAAAATTGAGTGGATCCTAGATTTGCTGCAAGATTCACTTGGTGTTACATGTTGCTGCAACCACCTCCAGAAGCAATTCAAGTTGTTTCCAAAAGCGTGTGGTGTCACGGTGAATAAACGGTACAAAGACTGCTCTGTCTCATCTGCTTGAGAATGCTATGGACCAGAAAGATTGCCTGTTCCGTGGCTACGCATGGCTACGTGAGTTATCCGCCGACCCCGGCTGCAGGAGGGGGAGCGCGCGAGGGACTACAGGTGTGGGAGCCTGCGTCATGTTTTTGGACAAGTGTTCGGAGCCAGGATGGGCGCAAGAAAGGAAAGAAAAGTCTTTTG
>CAXAMN010004781.1:99100-113518 GCA_963970005.1 Durusdinium trenchii
AGCGAAAGGGCAACCAGGGGAGGCTCGTTTTGGACCAGAATTAGATATTCATCATGAGGTGTGTCTGGGAGAGGAATGGGAACGGAAAACAAAAAAGAAACATATATAATTTTTGGATATCGTGTATCTGTATGTCTGACGATATGTTTCATCCTCGTATCATTTGCATCACCAGGTGCATCAAAAGCAAACAAACAGCTCCTTTCAACAGGCTATGTCTTGAATACATCTGTCATGGTTGCATCATATGCGTCAGCTGGTTGCAACTGTATAGTTGACAAAATGCCTGCAAGTTAGTATACTTTGGTCAGGGGGTGGGTTTTACTTCCAGCTGTATTTCAATAGTGATTCGACATCTGGTCTGCGTTATATGCGACATCTTGAATCAAACAATGGAAGCTGCGACAAGTCGGTCAGAATATCATGCCACAAGTCTGCACTGCTCGGACAACAGCGATCTCTGGTCCTCAACTTTGGAAGTGCTCTTCTCCGTTCGGGCAGCACGTGGCAGGTCCAAGCAGCTTCTGATGAGTCCCGGGGTCGGCGGCAGGGGCGGTAGCCCTTAAATAAATTAGTTATAACCCTTGAATCTTTGGAGTTGGGTGGAAGCTGCAAGAATTCAATGGATTTCACTGCATGTGTCATGTATTCTCTTTTGCTATATTGCAGGTTTCTGCAATGGGCCAACCCTGAGCACATCGAAGTCAAAGACATGAGTAAGGTTGATGACAGTCAAAGACGTGCAAGATGTCACTATGTGTCAACTCCAACAAGACTGAAAACAGGAAACTGTGCTACTTATAACCCAATCAAGATGATGCGTCCAAAATTTGCCAATCAACAGGAGGATCCTTCCTCTCGTGCCAGATCCTGTCAAAGCAAAAACGCGGCGGGTGGCACAATGTTCTGCATCTTCTGCACTGGCTTTGAGTGGTTGATGATCTCCTCTCCATGCGCAGCGCTTCATTACGGAACTTCCTGTGAAATGTGTCCTCTGCGTTGAAACTGTTCCGATGTTTTCTTCATAGCACACTCCCTGTGAAAGAAGGGTGGTTCATTTGCGAAGACTTGAACACACCGAAGTATCTGTAAAAAAAATCAAAGCTGAACAAACCCAACCTGACACACTGATGTTTTTCTTGCTAAGTGCAGATGGGATCTGGGGATGTGATGACTGTTTGGGCGAGAGGCTCAAGTCACAAAACACCCCCCTTCCATAACTGACACACAAAGCTATCTGTGCAAAAAAATGATTTGAACAACTCATCCAAGATCAGCCCGAACCAAAGTGCAGATCCATACCCCGGACAATCTGAGGCGATGGGGGAAGACCCACAACAAATTGTTTCCCAAGCACGAGGTTTCACACCACATGTATGCTTTTCGGTGAGTCGTCAAAGTTACTTCCAAGTGAGAGGCTGCTCATCTTAAAAAGAAAAGACACACACACAGTTTTACTGCATGGTTTGGTGTTTGCTGTTGTCCAGAGCTCTAGTTGGCACCTTCTGAACAGCATCAATCGGTTGTTTCCACGTCAACGCACACCCTTACGCTCGATCATGCGGGGTTCATCATTGATGGACGGGTAAGGTGAGCCTTTCATCTACGCATGTGGACAAGGACAAGGGACCAACAAGAATCTGTCATCGAAAGGGTTCTTTCTCAAACAACTCTTACTACATGAAAGTTGAGATCAACAAACCATTCCTCGTGTCGTTTCATGTCACGCAAATATGTTGGCTTGCTGTAGCAAGGACGCTATAAGGAGCAAGGACGCTATTAGGTGGCCAAAAACAAGGAGGCATATGGTCTCGGAATCGCGATAGCTTCACGGACGTGAAATAGGAGACCCCAATAGGAGCCGTCTTTGGGGCCCTGTCCTGGTCCATGATCATCGAGTGCAGGACATCATTGATCCTGAAAACACCCCCGATCACTGCTGTGCTGCTCGGCACAGCGTCTCGGTCTAAGTCGAGCACCCAACTCAGTCCAAGTTCCCCAACGACATCCAATGACAGTCAAGAATCCAACGAGGTCTGCTGTATGTAGTAGCTATGACAACGACAGCCAACTGAAAGAGGCTGAGGTTATAGCTATGTATGACTCTACTGCTCCATTCTATCTGCCTTGTAGAGTCGTTTACACCGTTACATGTTGCCATAGTTCCTGATAGGCACTGTCTAAGTTCACAGGACTGGGAATCCATCAACCCCCCCCATCCCAGTGGCCTATCTAACAAGTGGAAGTAGAACAGGCCGCAAATCATCACCATCAATCCGGTGAAGCCTCGGCTCCGAGCGGTTTCGGCATTGGCTCAGTCGGAGCCATGTTTTCCCGCCCGGTGAAGGATCGGGTCGAAACGTGAAGCGCTGTGCGAAGGACACCGAGACGCGAACAGTGGGAACAAGTTGTTTGTTTACATTTGGTGAAGGAAAGCAGGAAGGGCCTGAAGGGCCTCCTGATGAGAGTTCTTGCGATTTGAGTGGACTTTTACATGTTTGTTGTGTTGGCTTGAACCTTCTCCGAAGTGACATCAAGCCCCATTCCCAAGTAGCCAAGGCCAAAGTTTTTAGACTGACAACTCGTCCAGAGTTCGCTTCTGAACGACCTTCTACCCAACATGGACTTCTCGAGTGAAGGAAAAGTTCGGCCGAGAAACACCAGCGAACTTGCTCTGCCACGTGGTCCTGGAGGCCAACGGTTCCCTCGATTACGCCATCATCGAAGTGCAATGCTTGGTGTACTGTGGCTTGGTGCAACCTCTGAAGTTTTCGGGAAGTTCCGGCAACCTGAGATCCCTGTCAATATGATTTCTCTCTGCACAAACCAATGATCACCAATACTTGATGAGCCGGCAGATACCCAACTTGTTGAGCCGCCTGCAGCACAATGCGATGCAGATTCAAGCCACCCAAGCCCCCCCACTGTGAACGGACTCTGTGGTCACCAAAAGGTCTGCATGTGTGAACCGAACCGCCAAAGGTGTGAAGACTCCTTCATGGGAGCTCTTGACCACCGGCTGATGCACAAGCGATCTTGCCCGTTTCAGCATGTACCTCAAGGCTGTCTAGCCCGGTCCTCCAAAATGATGCAAATAGAATTGCGAATCAAATAGACCGCAGCCAGCGACATGAGGCCTAGGTGGCTTAGTCTGGGCAGCCGGTGATGCCACAAACATATGCAGGAAGAGGACACCTGAAACAATGAAAGAACAAGCGCACGCTGGACTTCTGGGAGATGGGTGACTCGAAGGTGAGAAGGGTTCTTCGAGCGAAGTACTTCCGGGGTAGTTCCATTCTGGTGGTTTTCCTTAACTATAAAGACTTCCCCAGGACAACCTCTCTAGCAATATGGACTCATCAGACAAGTCAATCTGATATTCTCTAAACTTTTTGGGAGTGTGAACTACTACTAGAAAGTATGCAACAGCAGCCCATGAGGGTCCCCTAAGCCGTGCAAATGGTCAGCCAAATCCCTTAATTGGATTGGGCGTTTCGTGAACTGCCGGGCTGATGTATGTCACTAAACAACATCAAGATAAAACCTCATCAGAATCTCTTTGGTGTCAAAGACACCATGCTGTTTGTGGATTTTTGTGGCTTTTTTCCCGACAAAGAGCTAGGTCCCTCCTGGTCCCTCCTGGTCCGTCCTGGACCTCCTCGTCCTCTCCTGCGCCGAGAGTCCGATGGAGATTGGATCAAACCAGCTCTGCTGGTTCGATTGGAAAAAGCGATCCTCCACCGTCCTCTTCTCCCAGAAGAAGACCGTCCTGCATCTTCGAACGTGTCTCGCGGCACGAGGATGAAACGCATCAAAGCGAGAGAAGGCGGCAGGAAGTCCCGCATTTTTCCAAAGTTGGAACTCAAAACACCAAGGACCAAGCAGTTACGTTGTGGCTATGTGAAGAAGTGCAATCGGTTGCGGTGATTCGGCTTCTTGTGTCTCAGGGCGGACGAAGACAAAGTTCGACCTCACAGTGTGACTTGGAACCGGGTGCCTGGAACCGTCGGTGCCCCGGAACGTCGCGGTACGTGCACGGCGCGGCGTTCTTCCGCGCTTTGATTCGATGTCGAAACGGCGGCGACGTGTCGGTGACGTCAGGCTCTCCACGTCACCAGTTGTTGTTTCAATGACTCAGGTGCCATGCTTTCCCAGACCAACATGCCATGCTTTCTCCCCCCATCGTCTGACCATCTTCCAGCAACCTGTCCTTCGCAAGTGTTGCACAAAGAGATTGATGGAGGCACAAGCCATTGGCAGACAGGCGAGCCGCACCAAGGCCTGCGATTTCTTTTTCCAAGTTCAAACCCATGGAGTAGCAATTCCGAAGCGCGTGCGATTGACCGCGTGGAAAACCTTTAAGCAAATATTCCATGGTCGACTCAGAACGTGCTCTGAGTACCACAGAGTATCCTGACCAGTTTCACCAACACCAGCAGGATGTTTGCTTCTACAAGGACCTCTTGCAGCTTTGTTGGATCCGCTCAAGCACTGCAGCACGAATGCACCAGGAACTGCTAGCTGAAATCTGAAACCTTTGACCACAAGGTAACATGATTAAAAAATGTTTTCTTTTGAACCAACTCAAAGGTGCAAGCCCTCTGCATCTCAGTGAACGCGGGCACAAAAAGGAGCCGAACTTGGTGGAACTCTTGATGGAAGGAAGGACCCGGTGACTCCGGTGACTTTGGTGGAATGGATTCATAATCACGAATTCATCAAGGTCCTGACACCACCACATGGTCCCGAACATACACATCTCCAGCTCCGTCCTCCGTTTTGGAATTGATGTCGTGCTTGAAAATGGTCTCCTCAGCACGCGAAGCTGGGAATGTGGGATCACGCAAATGGTCTCCTCAAACGCTTCTCTGCTTCGGCACAGCAAAGCAAGCACAGCAAAGCAAGCC
This sequence comes from Durusdinium trenchii, assembly GCA_963970005.1. NCBI lineage: Eukaryota > Dinophyceae > Suessiales > Symbiodiniaceae > Durusdinium > Durusdinium trenchii. Next base: position 104,008 of record CAXAMN010004781.1, read on the forward strand.
GACAAACCTCTGTCAAACTATTGCTCTTGTCGTCCAAATTTTTAAGGAGAGTCCTGCACCACCTCTTCGAAAGGAGAATCCTGGTCTCCGAACTCCTCATCTGTCGAGCTCTATCGGGAGCCCCGGCATTCATCGCATAGGCGCGATTGTAGTTGACCATGACAAACACCGGCAAACTGATCGCCTGTCCAGCCGAATAATGAGGGGGACCCACGCCTCGCGGGAGGAGACTTCTGTGGCTTTGGATCATGAATAATCATGAGTATAAGTTATACTCACGGAAGATTCCGCAAGGATGGCGAAGACAAGAGTGAATTGTATGTTTGACGCACTCGTGGATCACCATCCACCTTCCCACTTGGCAATAGATGTTCTGTGATACTTTGCTGGGGGGGAGCGGAGCGTTCTCACTCAAACGTCGCATACAAACATCTCAGCGGCGACAAACAACAACCGAATAGCCCCTTGAAAAGATGTAGAATTCTTGTCTGATTTTAATGAAAAAGAACGTTTGAAATGATATGACCTGGGTGGCCCATGAAATCTCACAGCACTCATCAACCTAGACCGCGAGTATATAGTCTCTCCTTGGTGGCGCAGGGACCTTTAAGTGTCAAACCACTGGCTTTCGCAGTCGTTGCAGCTGAGTGTCGGCTCCAAGGACCATAGCTGCATGACTGGGAGATGTACAGAAGCCCTCGCAGCGCGAAGAATTCCATGAGACGAAGGAAGGAAAAGGGAACCAAAAACTCAACCAAGAGGTTTCATCATGTTTCACCAGTAGGTTGGAGGGGGGTGGCCATCGCTATTAGGTGTTCATCATGTTTCATCATGTGTTCCTCCCAGTTCAGGGCTCTGCCATTTCCCCACAAAGCTTGTCTCAGCAGAGGGCGCACTCAGCCAGCTATCAGTCGCAGCCCCGAGTCGCCACAACTCCTCGGTACCAACACTACCGCCAGTTGCAACATGTTCAGTTCCTCTAGCCGAGAAGGTAGGTGGATACCCTTGTAATACAAGACAGCGTGCAAATGCCTGCAGCATCTCCCAAACACGTTGGGAAATGCCTTTTTTTGGTCCCTTGAATAGAAATCCCGGTCCAAAAAACAGAACATGAGTATGTAAAGAAATACTTGGAACCCTTTTGGTTCCCAACCTCCAACGGTCTTCACCGCACCCCAAAAACCGGCGCCCTTCGCCACCCCAACACCGAACCGGTCGCGGCGCCTTCGCCCGGACGGAGCCGCTGCGCGCGAACTTGGTGATGCGCGGCATGGCGCCCCCAAGCCCTGGAGGGTGCGCGATGGACCCGTTCACGACGTTTGGGAGGTGATGCGCGTTTTTCCGGAAGGTTGGCAGTTGAGATGAGGTTCATTCATCAGGATGTTTGTCTCCTGTGCACTAATATAGATGTGTGGAACCAATCATGGAAAACGCACTGGTAATTACATGTTGTCTCCTGAAAGTATATCAGCAAGGAAGAAACTAGTTGTGCAATAAGACTCGTGACTTGGATATGCAACCGACGAAAGAGGGGCATACTATGGCATAGTGGGCAGCTTGGGAATCTGCCCACCTCGTATAGGGATTCCCTTTTTGGAGCGTTGAGTGCCGAAAGCATGCAACATGGACCGGAGAGGTCACTTTCTTGGTGAAAAGCAGCTGCCAAACTAGCCAAAGATTGCTCAGAATGATTAGATATGATTAGATGTTACATAGGTCTTCGGACGGCTCCGTCTGAACGACGCTCGGCTCAAAGAGGGCAAAGGCACCCACGCCCAAAGCATGCACCCCATTGTCCTCGGCGCTTGGGAGCGGCTCCCGGAAGGCGGCGGTGCAAACGACCTCTACGTGACTCGAACGGGGAGCTCCTGGCATTACTAGGAGCGATAGGACGCTACGAACGGAACAAAGGGCATCGCTACGAACGGAGCGATCGGACGCTAACGAGTGTTTCTGAGATGGATTTCGACTCAGCCACCGACTACTGTAGCCCCTCAGTTCGAAGGAAAAAGGTCCTCTCAGCTTACAGCCAAAAGTTGAAGGAATATGCTTGGAAAAGCCATTCTCCAAAAAGATCGATGCGAAAGATAAGTTGTTCCACTTGAGTTGGTCAACATCGGACTTCTGAGTCTACAATGTTGGCATCAAGTCTGTTCCACGGTTCCACGATTCAATTCGCAAGCGGAGGCCAAGCACCAACAGACCCCACAGTTTCAAGCATTCGGCGCCCCCCCTTCCACGTCGAGCAACGATGGAAGAGCGCAAGCGCTTCAGCTTCCAGCTGGGGCTGGTGTCGTTCTGCAGACGGGCGGATTCGACGAGGAGTCATTTTCAGATGTTCTCCCAGTGGCCTCGGGGCCGTCCCTAAGGCCTTCCCGCAGAAAAGAACTCTGATGAGCCCGGTCGCTCACGTGGAAAAAAATAGCAATTGATCTTTTGCACGTCAATCTGCCCCATCCCCACTCGTCCGTCAAGAAGCATGCATCTGCCCTATATAGTCCTCCACATCGACTGCGCAGCCCAAAGCAAGAACCGTGTTGCGAACAAGTGATTTTCCAAAACCCCCAAACGCGGAGAAACCCTCCGCCTAGTCCTCCCCAAACGCGCGCCGACACCGACACCTCGGAGCGGGGGCTGTCCGGAGACACCGACACCGGGTCCAACCTTGAGACGAGCTGCGTGCCCGCGCGCTGCGCAACGCGTGGGTTCTCCGAAGCTGCAGGTTCGGGTGCCTGCCTAGTGACTGAAGCAAGGGGGTCTTTGTGGAACCCGTGGAACATGGACATCTGCTCATGCTTGGACACTGTATATAAAGTTATATAGATGCTTTGGTCACTTTTACAGGCTTTGAGGGGCACCAAGCAGGACATATATCTTGTTACATGCTCTAGGAATTCTACAAGCTTGAGGATGACTACGAATGGTCCAGTAGAAGGGCCTTTGTGTTCGAGTAGAAAAATCCAGGCGGTAAACTGGAGGTCGTTCTGCAAAAAGGGCATGAATCATTCCTGGAAAATGTTGCAGCTAAATCGCTATGGGTCAAACATCCAAAGCGCCCCAACATGGTCAAGAAAGAAGTGTTCTTCTGGATTTGACCGGCAGAAAGAACTCCCTTCAAGCCTCACAGTCCAACAGTGCTTGTGCGGCGGTTTTCCAAAAGCTTTACCACGTAAATCGGGGAGACCGAGCAAACCTGTTGGGTTCACCTCGAGTCCGACGTTCGTGAGTTCGGTGGTTCGTCAGTTCTGCATCCCTTCGTAAGGCCAGGAGCCCCGTTTAGTTCGGTGGTGGAAGTTGGAAGGCTTCATGCGGGCACCCCCCACAGCCAAAAGGCAAGGGATCGGAATTCCGCCGCGCGCACCACCCGCAGCAGGGGCAGAAAGAACTGCGCCAGCGGCTGCTGAACCTGTTGAGTGGGGTGAGATGATCTGATCATTTCTCATGGCGAAAACAACTTTAATCTTATGCCGCATATTCGCTTATGCGTGGCCAGCCAGTAGTTTCCAGGAAGAACTCCTAGAATCCTCATAAATAAGAAATGATCTTTAAAAAATAGAGATCGCCAAGAAGCTTATGTGACCACCAAATCCCTACACCAGAAGAGGTGGGTGTCATATTGAGAATTTCATAGAAATTCTATATGTGTCATTGCATGTCCTTGAATTCTGCAGATGTACTTATTGCCTGGCTGCAAGTTCAACCCTGAAATGCTTCAATAAAAATGAAGACGCCGTCAAACTGCTCCATATAAGCCGATGACTCAATGACCGTTTGACGGAACTCTTCAGGGCCAAGGGATTCGGTCTGTGGTCGCGCACACCTCACCTCACTTCGGGCGGATGGTTACTGATCGTTGGGCCGAAGTCCCCGATCCACCGCACCTTCGGTGGAGCCTCAAGCGCTCCGAGAAGAGGTCGGAGGCACTTAAGGAGAACATGGCCGCGCTTCACCACAGTTCTTTTGCAAGCTGTGAGGTCGTGTTGAGGGGTCCTGACGGGTCCTGAGACCCTTGCCTTCTTTGTGGATGAAACCAACCATAGCAAGGCAGGCTCTAGGCAATTAGCTCTTTCTCTTCTGGTACATTCCAATTCTGGAAAGCAGAAAGCGGAAGCGAGCTTGTACCTGCTTAGGTGGGACCGATGGCCACCAAATCCCACTCTTCGGGCTCGTGGCGATCGCATGAATCCCATGCCCATCTCTGCTGGTCTCCTACTAGTAGCGTCCTTGCTCCTAGTAGCGATGCCCTTTGTTCCTAGTAGCTTCTTGCTCCTAGTGCTGCATCTTTGAGGATTTGAAGCTTGAACGGTGACGGCGCAGAACGGCACTGCCCTTCAACGGCACATGGCTAGACCGTGGCAAACTTCAGAGGCCCCATGGCTGCACAAAGCTCCAAACCCTGCAGAATCCCTTTTTGATGCGCCTTCGTTGGGCGAAGGAGAAAGAACACCAACACTGCCGTTGTAGCTGGTGGGACACGAGTGGATGCAACTGAGGATTCGAGAAATGATTCACCAGCTTGGGGGGTTCTCTGATATACAGAACTTGTTGCTTTCATTGAATCAAAAACTGCTGAAGGAATCTTCCTTTCCTAACCACAGGTAGTGGCCAGTAAGCCAGTATTGGTCCTTCAATTCCACAAAGTGCCCTTCTTGTTGGACAAAGCCTTCCTCTTCTTTGGCAACAACTCTTTTCGACACAGCGACCCTAGGGACCCCACGAGCCATGACGACCTGCAAGTTCACGGAAACGTTGGACCGAGTTTACTCACCAAATTCACACAACTGGGCCAACTAGGTGCTTTCTGGAGGTCCTGCCTGGTGAAGTCTTTTGAGCTTACGCAAGCTTTGCCAAGTGCTGGTAGTCCCTCCAAAAGCTCATGTTGCCTTGACTGATGGACCGTTGCTCCCAGATCCCAAACGGCGACCTGCCGAGCCTGGGTCTTTTTGGCGCTCTCCAAAACACAACGTCGCTTGAGCCGGGGATGCTTCAGGCCAGCACGGTTGGTAAACCCCAAACCTCCCGCAGCTTATCCGCAGAACCCGTGCTCAGTGGGTCCAGCAAGTTGGATTGCGGTATGGAAAATAGTGGCTTCGTGACTCACCCTTTGCGACTCATCAGAGATAGATATGAAGAGTCCTTCTGGTAGACATCAAGGCACTTCAAAGCTTACGTCCACTGGTTGCACGCCGACATCGGCAGCTACGGCTTGAGTTGCCACATGCGTCTCACCACACCAACGGGTAGAGCCCGGGCGCACCAGATGTGCCTGGGAAGAGCCTCGGTCTGAGGCTTTGTAGCGAAGTAAGCGCAAAGCCCTGAGATTGTCAACTTCATCATGGGTGCTTTACCACTCCACTTCAAGCGAGAGTTAGATCGCAGTGGGCACCGGGCCTGAACCGCGAGGTCCAGAGCAGTGGGCACGATGCCAAACAGATTGCCAGAAAGAGTGTCAGAAGACAGGCCAGAAAGAATGTCAGAATAAGTGCCAGCAAGAGTGTCAGAGTCGGTGCCAGAATATATGCCAGATAGAATGCCAGAAATCATGCCAGATAGAATGACACAATTTATGCCAAATAGAATGCCATAATTTAATTTATGCCAGATAGAATGCCAAAAGATATGCCAGATAGAATGCCAGCAAACATGCAAGAAAAACAATATAATGCCATGGTGGGGATCACTCCAAAGTAAAGTAATTGTGAAATCTTGATAGACCTAACGATGACCCATGGCCTGGATTTGGAAGTTTTAAGACAGGATTGCCCCAAAACTACCTACAGTTCACTCTCCCAATTCACATTAGAGAAGCTGCATGGAGCATACATTGGCAGGAAGATCAACTTGAGAGGCATGGTACACATCGATGGCGTCTCCATCTGAGGCCCGCCACGAGGGCTACGCTCCGGATCTGCCGGCCTCAAAGCGGTGGCCGAAAGGTGTGTCCCCGGGGATGAACGTTCAGAAAGCGTCCGATCCCTCCGTTCGTAGTACGGCCAGGAGCCCCGCTACGAACGCGTCTTTGCTCCGTTCGTAGCTACTTGCTGGGATGATATGGGCTGATATGGAGATTAGAAAGAAATAGTTCACACCCAGCCCATGCTTGGGGGTTCACAAAAACTCATAGGTTCGATTCTCCCGATCCTGATATTTATGGGTCGTTTGGTTGGCTGGGAGTCCTACATGCAAGGTCACTTTCTGTGGACAAGTCTTTTGAAAAGTCGTGGTACCCAGAGCTGGGAACTTCAGGTCAAACTGGCTAAAAGCCTCACTTTTGGGGATTGCATTCATCCTCCATATCACCAAAAGGGGACACCACAGACTGCTATTGTCGAAACATGCTGATTCATGCCGCTGCACTTGGAGTTCTTATTGGATGGAGGGAGTCGTTCCTCTGATGCGCATCACAAAACAACCTCTCGTTGAAGCTCCTTCCAGGTGCTGGTCCCTGTGATGAAGGTAATCTCACTTCGAAGAAAGTTGAAAATAAGCCTCTGGTGACCTCTGGTGCAGCTTCTTCCTTCACCTGTCGTTTTACCCAGGCCATCCGGGCGCCTGTCTTGCTGCAAGATCCCTCGTGCACCCGTGGGCAAGATCGCACAGCTAGACACGTGGCTCTCCTTAGTGGAACCCATCGTGAGTGACTTTGATCATCTTTGATCCCAAGAGAAATTCAGATCAATCCCAAGATGAAGTCAACGAAGTCAGAACCACAAACCAACAAACCCAAAAGTGGTTTCTGGGCACTCACTATGGTATGGAAAGGTTGGAATGGGTGGAGGCGTCTGGCACTAACAGTGTCAGCGTCCCTAGCATCACGTAAGGAGTCCAAGCTCAAAGACTTCAAATCTCAACACATGTTACTAGTATCGTCCTTGTTCCTAGTAGTAAGGCACTTGTTACTAGTAGCTTCTTGTTACTACTAGTAAGGCACCTGTTACTACTAGTAAGGCACTTGTTACTAATAGCTTCTTGGTCCCAGTAGTAACAAGTGCATCGCTAGTAGTAACAAGTGCCTTACTAGTAGTAACAAGAAGCTAGTAGAAACAATAAGCTAATAGCTTCTTGTTCCTAGTAGTAAGGCCAGGAGCCCCGTTCGTAGCGTCCTTGCTCCTAGCAGCGATGCCCTTTGCTCCTAATAGCAAGAATGCTCTGTGTCACACATGTACGTGCAGGCCATCGCTCTTAGGTCGGAGGCCATATTGTGTGCGTGGCTCCCCACCAGCAATATTTCACCCAAGTCTTCCGGGTGAAAAGACACTTAAGACTTCAGACACCTCAGACACCTCCACCTTCCTTGGGCCAAACACAAAACCTTCTGCGCGCACTCCGCTGCAGGGCACTATCAATCCAGGGCACCAGCAGCTCCAGACCCAGCACTCGCAGTGCAAGCTCCTCCACATAGGCCTCACCCAAGCTGGGTCTTGTCGCTCCACGATGTCACTTTCTCAGAATATCACGGCTAATGGGGTCCACTCCGACAATGATGCACAACCGGCATCTGCACTTTCTGCTCATGGGGACGCTTTCCATCCACGGTCTCGAGTCTCAACTGAGGTCTTTCGGTCGAGATCCGTGTGACAAACTCTTAATTTATACAGTACCGATTAGCCTCCCAAGGTTGCCTGGAAGACCATTGTCCTCTACAAACCGAGTCTCTGTCACAAACATCTCATGGGACTTGCTGCCTGAGGGAAATAGGTCAATCACTGGCAATGTGCAGCCGTTTACCCGATTTCATCTTTGACTTTACCTATAGTTTGGACTAAGTTTCTGCAAAGCTTTCCACCCCCGTTTGGCTTCCCCACCGGTTCAAGTAGTTGTAGAGTAGGCGAGGGAGCCCCAGTACTGGAGCCTGGGCAATCCTGGCACCGGAGTCTTCAGCACATGCTTGACTTCCGGCTGATCACTTCCAAACATGGAAGAATTCCCATCACCCTCATCTACCAGAAAATGACAAACACTAGGCAATGTCCAGCAACTAGATCTTGGTTTTGGGATGAAGTGGCATGGTCGAGGATCCCAAAATACAAAAAACGGCTGCCGGTCCTCGAACTCTGTGACATCGCGCAACAGCCGGTAAGGGAGCTGGATCACATTCAAGGATGCCTCACATTGGATCAATCGCGCAGCAAACCGTGGATTCGAAGGTTGGAAAGGCGTGGAGGTGATGCCACTTATTATGCCACCTCCAAAGAGGTGTTCCCATGAGGTGTCAGGGTTCTTCCAACCAACATGAGTCTCAGAATAAGCACCTGCGCAAGAGCCGATGAAAGGTCTCAAGGTTGGGGCTACCCATCGAGTTCAGGGAAGTCAAGCTTGGCAGCTAGTAGCTTGGAGGCCATTGGTGGAAGAGCGGATTCGGTGCGTTCGCCTTGAGTAGCTCTGCCACGTACAAGCTGCCATGTCCTTCACTGAGGCCACAGAGAAGCTCCAGGAGGGCCGACAGGTTCCTGCAGACTGAATGACTGTGAAGTGAATCTCTGACTCCGATAGAAATCCAGACCCCCTGCCCTGCTGGGAGGGAAAGTGGAATCCGAATAGATTCAACATGGTTCAACTGGTATGCTAGTGGGACGCATTCTGTTGTACCACTTGGACAGTCCATCCATTCGGGACAGTCGATCCCATCGATCCCATTCGCACCAGGTCTGCCGGATGTTGTACATCAAAAGCAAATCTGAGTTGAAAGTATCCCGTTCCAAATATGTATCTTCGTTCAGCTACTTTCTTCGTTCAGCCACTCAAACTCAGGACATTACGAACTCTTTGAGTTGACAAGAGGCCTCGGAAATCCTCTTGGAAGAGTTTTGTTTGCAAAAGCTTTGTGCATACGTCTGTGCACAATTTGAACCCGAATGTGCATCCATGGAAAGTGGTCCCCACGCTGGCCACGGTCATTCAACAATGCATTCTCTCGTCTTTCATCGACACCTGGAACAACCCAAAACGAAAGGACTCGAGGTTTGCGCGTTGGACGCCGGCAGAGGGCCTTGGGAAGCCCATAAGCCAGCCATGAAGAACCAAGAAGATCCCTTGACGCTTGGGATAGTCAGACCTCGCGGCAAGAAAGAAGGATCTGAGTCGACCAGCTCCAACATGAAGTTTGGTATCCAAAGAAAAGGATCAAAGCTACATCTTGAAGGTTTCTTGCCCAAGAAAAAAAGGGATCTTAAGGGAGTCTCAAACGAAAGGCAAAGCACGTGAAAAGTTGAGAAGCTAATTATCAAAAAACTCCCGAAAAAGGAAGACCAAAGCACCGTCTTGACGACGGAAACTCCCTTTGAGCCTCCAAAACTCCAAGCATGCAGAGGAGTCCGCAAAGGCCATGGCCCCCTCGGTGAACCCCGCCATCCCTTTCCTTGCCCCCCCGGAGCGGAAAGCGAGTGGAGACCAGCATCACCTCCACATGTGGGCTGCTTGGCAACCCTTTTCCTCACGTGAAGCTACTAGTAACAAAGGGCATCGCTACTAGGAGCAAGGACGCTACTAGGGGCTCCTGGCCTTACTACTA
>CAXAMN010004781.1:113528-163825 GCA_963970005.1 Durusdinium trenchii
CTTACTACTAGGAACAAGAATGCTACTAGGAACAAGGACGATACTAGTAACAAAACAAAAGTCCTTGTGAAGCCCACCAAGGTCACATGAAAAAGGCTCGACTGACCGAACGTTCAGTCTTCTTGAACTTAAGTTCAATAAAATCCCAGAACGGAAGGGGCCACCAGGGAGAAGTGCAGCCTTAAAGAATCAAACAATGATTATGTTGTCTTGAAAATCTCCAAATCGGCCGTTGGCCTGGTGCCAAACGCTGAGTGCAAACGAGAGGCCAACTTGGACATGGCCAGGTGGATTGATGCCATGGGGCCGTCCTTGGTGACATCCGAAATGAATCCATGATACAAGGCATGTAGGGTAGGAGCAGTTGGATCTTGACCTGCAAAAAAGGCTCTCGATCAATTTTAACAGATCTTTGAAACCTGAATTTTGGAAGTGCTGAGAAATTGAAAAGAGATCTTGCAGCGGATTCAATAGCCCTGTGTTTATCACTATTTTGCTGTTGATCAATGCCACACAGGATCTGCCCAACAGCCTGAACAGCCATGGTTTTGCCGTCTGATGTTGTCTGCAGGCCAAAATGCTGGTCGCAGCTGACAGGTCTAATACGTCCTTCCGCTCAAATCATAAGACATGATCCACCAAGTGATCCCATGTGGTAAGACATGATCCGGCATGGACCCCACGCAGGGTTCGCGTCTCCAACTGACCCTACGACCTTTGAAGGGTTTTCGTAAGCTCGTATCCAGCAGGCCAAACGACCGTGCAACATGCAGACCGGTCACTAGTCGAAACGCCTGTGCCACCATCGCAACCAGACCCCTGAGCAAGCCGGGGTGGTCGTCCGTCCATCTGGGTTGACCGTTCACTTCAGTGAAGAGCTTGGCTGCATCCGGATGATTTGTCGCAAGCTTGGCCCAGAAGTATCACAAGGACACCTTTTGGCCCCCCTGCTGTTATTTGTTGTTCCCCTAATCGAAACGAAGCTGGGTGAGAGGTTCAACAACTTATGTTGGAAATAGACAAGGGAAAGGGGCAAGGCTGGTGTCCAATATATTCGAGTGTCATTGACCTGGACATGTTGAAAGAGTAGCTTCCAATATGCCCGCCGCGCCTGCAAAGTAGAGGGGCTAATCTCTCTTATGGCAGGGAATGCTAGAGTCCCTACAGTCCTTTTATGTTTCTTGATTTGAACTCCACGGACCTCAAGTCCTTTCTTCGTGAAAATGCAATTGTGTCCTCCTCACAATCCAATCAAGCCAACCCAGCCCACCTTGTGAACGCACTCAAATCCTTGTCTGCTTCCGTTTCACCCCACTCAAATCCTTGCGCGCGGAGCGCGGCACCTCGCCACAGACCGTGCAGCCAAATGCTGTGCATTTCGACTGTCGCACATGAGGAAGCCGCGGTCCTGCACTCGGTGCGCGGCGACTGCGCACGGCCAGAGCGCCAGGCCCAGGGAAGCATGCTCCGAGGTTCAAGTCGGCACAGCATTGGGGGAGCACAGTCGGATGACCCATCCCCAGACTTGTCGGAACTGGCCCAAACTTTGAGATTGTAGAAAAGTAGAGGTGACTTTGCCAAAAGTCACGATGAAACAGTCACAAAACCTCACAAACCTGTATATATATATATATAAACCCCGTTGGCGCCGTCCTGGATGCTGCAGACGGCATCATGGAGGATCTCCGATTGGAAGACCACACTGCTCAAGATGCGTTTCAAGCCCAGGCCATGCGCCTCGCCTCGGGTCGACGAGGACGAGAGCGATGGTCGCCCTTCGGTTCGAATCTTCGTTCGAATCGATCAAGAATCGAAGGGCTTAAGCGGACTCCAAGGACCAACGAGATGATTGGTCGGTGGGATTCCGCAGAGGACTCGATGATTCCACACCCGAAGAATAAGTATAGTCGATATGAATGGATCACTGGATCTTTGGGGGCAGAATCCGTGTGAGTTCAAAGACAGTCACTGCCAAACATGGCCACCACACATGGGCAAACATGACCCAACAACACCGGTGTCTTCAAGTGGCGAAAGCTCTCTGGCACACAGCCCAAGAGTACCTGCATCAGAACTGACGGCATGGCGGCATGGGTGCATAAGTGGGAAAAGATTCAAAGCTCGGTGAAAAGTTTTGCGCACAGAAGCCAGAAGCTTAGGAACAAGAACGCTACTAGGAACAGGGCCATCGCTACTAGTGGCTTGTTTGCGCCACTCCGTCGCAACTGGGCCTTCGATTTTTGAGGTCCAACCCTTGAGAGGAAGCCAACACAAAGCAGTGCTGCAAACAGCAGTGCATGCCATACAACACGCGGAATCCTTGGTTGGCAGTTCTCTACTGCTGCACCTTTGGAGAATAAGTGTAAGAATAATAACTCCAAATGAGCTCTTTTTGCTGCAGCTCTTCATGTCTTATTTCGATAGATTCTTAACTGCATACATCATCTTGGTTCCTGTTTGGAGGGATCCACTCACTTTGCTGGGCAGCTAGGCGGCTGAGGGTTCCTGAAAACCACCCCCATCTGTAGGTAGATTCCATGTTAGCCACACCCAATGTCCTTAGTGTCCTTGCCACATAAAATTCCGTCAAGCCCTTGAAACATCTGAAATAAGAAACTCCAATCCACCAGTGAGCAGTCTGCCCTAGAACTCCCAAACCAGCCATCCCAAACGCCCAGCTCCCGACCCTCCCGACCCTCTCTTCTTTCAGCCCCCGTGGGTCGGCGCACGGCCCAGGCGAGCACGACTAAGGCCACATGCCGCCCGCAGTGGGCCAAGGCCGCCGTGGACTCGGACGGGACCAAGGTGTGGCGACAGATCTCCAGCCAACCTCAGATTTCGGCTCCAACAGCACCTAGGAGCGATCAGCATCGCTACTAGGAGCTCCTGGCATCGCTACGAACGGAGGGATCAGCATCGCTACGAGGGGCTCCAACAGCGCAGGTGTTTCCTTTGGCGAAAGAAGAGTAGTTGGAGGATTCCACCACGCAGCTTCGGCGCGACATTCGGCGGCCAGGTACTTCGACATGGGTGTGAACAAGAGAGGCCGCTGAACGAAAGTGGTTCTGAAGGGTAACTCCTATTTCACGACGCCGCACCGGCATCGATCGAAACGAGATTGACCCAATGGCCCAATTACCTAAGATATGGGAGCAAACATGATCCTATAGAGTGAATCTCCAATACAGTTAGGAATGCAGTAAGAAGAAAATGCACGCCTGCAAAGACTGCAAAGACCGCATAAGAGATCTTTCGTGCAGCTTTTGAAGTCACCAAACCAAAGACAGCCTTATCTCCAAGAGACCAAATATCACAGAACTGCTGGGACATCCAGCAGTCTGCTCCAAATGGACAAGGTGAAAGGAACCCCACGAATTTGCAGGACGGCGTTGCTGATGTTTCAAGCTTGCTGATAAAGGTGTGGGATGGCTGCCAAGTGTGTCAAGGTACTTGCTTGAACGGTCAGCCTCCTTTTTTCAGGAGTTGGTCTTCTTCGTAGACCAATTTACTGCCTGCAAGCATTAACATGACCAAGTCACTCTCTATCAGCTTGTGCAAGTGCTTCACGTGCTCTGGGCTGGAAACCAAGACATGCCGAGATGGCATGGCCTCCGTCGATGGCAACCAAATGCTTTTTCACTGAAAACAACTGTGACAGGCTCTGATTCTTTGGTCCAGCTTCCTGATCCCAGGTACAAAGACTGGCTGTTTGGCCAAAACTTGTCTGGAGCTTCGCCCTACAAACCAGTGTCCAACCACCAAATTCCAAGAAAATGCTAAAGCTCAACGTTCGATTCAAATTGATTAAACCAAATGGCTACGACACTGCCTGCCTCCAGCGTTTCGAGATCCAAGTGCTCGATGAGTAGCGCAAGGCAGAGATCGCCCACACACTGCGCCTGACTACCTGACATGTTCCAAAAGTTGATTGAAAATCCAAAGACAAGAAGGGTTTGTGATATAACAGTGATATATTGTGATAGTGATCATGGTGATACCCCCCCCCAGGATCACCGCAGTGGGACACCAATGAGTGGATCAGTTCCACCTGTCACCCTCAGAGGTCGATTCGCATGGCTCCACCACGCTATGACCACCCTCCACCGCTTTTGCGTCAAGGAACAAATCTCCGCATCGCCCAGAAGCCAGTGATGCAAATGCGCCGCCCGCGGCAGACTTCCCAGGAAACGCTGTCGGTAGCATTCCTGGAACATGGTCGGCAAGGATCGGCAAGGACGGTCAAGCCAAAGTAATTGCCGGGCATTCGACTACTACAAGATACATAAGATACTACAAGAGCCTCCTCCAAAGACCCATTGCTTTTCAACCCAGTCCTCTGCTATGCGACAGATCTGTTCAGGATCTCTCCTGCAAGTCACAGACACAGGATCTCTCAAGAAGCTTCCCTGCTATTCTCTCAGATGTTCAGTTCCTTTGGGGCCCAGGGATGTTCGGGTTCATCATCGATGTTGGGCAGTTCAACCCTCGACCTGCAAGGCCCATACAGTGCCGCAGATCCGAAATACCCGACACCCAAAAGGTGTCAGCCCTGGTCTCACGGAGCCCGAGATGAAAGCCCTGGTCTCCTGCTGATTTGAGGGTCGTATGCTGCAAGCAACAAGCACTCCAGCACACAGAGCTGCAACTCCAGCCCCTGCTTCACCACAGTCTCGACCTGCAAGCCATGTCACCCTCATTGACCCTTGCTCTCCCTACGGAGCTGGCACAAGATGTCTGCCCAAAAGCCTCCACAAGAAAACGAGTTGCATCCGCTTTACCAGAAAGATCATTGACCTCTGAAATCATCTGAAACTCCAACATCCCTTATGTCCGTTTCCACTCATCACTGGAGGCCTCCCCATGTTCGGGCGACGAGGAGAAGCGTGGACAGCCTGAGACCTGCCGTCTCCGAATGGAAGGAGGGTGACCGGGTGACCTGGTTACTTGAACCAACCATCACACCCCCGTTCTATTGGCTTCTCCTTAGGAAATGGGCATCAATGTCCCTTACCAATTGGAAACAAAAGCAGTAAACCATGTCAGACGTGCCAAACCACAACAAGGTATGGTCAGTCACAGTGAAGGGCACGTGTCTCGCAATCAAGTGCGTAGGTATCCTGGTCGTATTCCTGGCCTTTCTCTCACACTGCATGTGTTTGATGATTCCATATGAGTCATATGAGATTTGCCACAGATCTCCACTTGATCACTTACAATCTCTACGTGCAATGTGCATCAACTAGTATTAGTAGAGTGTCAACATGGACGATTTCCGCCTTGGGAAGAATGAGTGGGTCCTTGCTTCCGTTTGCACTCACTTCGTTGCATCTTTTTGAGCAAAAGCCTTGTTCCAAAGCGCCTTGACATACAAATCCCAAAGCTTCTTCTCCAGGTTATCTCCCAGAAGCTTCTCAGAGAGCTCCCGACCTCAGGACAGTCACGTCTAGTGAGCCCAAACACCTCAAAGTCCTTTGCCTTTGACTTCAGTTTCCACAACTTGTTCTCGACAAACATCACCACCCCCCTCTTTGGAGATCTTAGTCATCCCGGCATTGCGCAGCAAAGGGGTGGCTGTCATCATGTGCACCGCGCAGCACTACGGCCAGGGCCTGTAAAGCCTGCAAAAGAAACACATGGCTCGCAGCAACACACTTGAAGAAGTTGATTGATATGGCAATATGTTCCCAAACCATGTCTATACTGTAATTCTATGCATCCAAAATGGCCATGTGGTAAACTCAAAGCACTTGCGGTTCTTCAAGAAGCCACTTCCAATTTTCTGCCTCACCCTCCCAAACAATTCAGCCACACCATAGTAAATGTGTGCATTCAAAATCACCAAATATGATATATGCAATTGAAAGTACATCATATCTTGCAAAGTACATGTCTTCAGTCGTGTTTTCTGTTGGGAACCCGTGGCTTCACTCCTCTCCTCACAACGCTCGGAGTGCAACAAGTCGACGAGCAATGGCAAGACTCCTCCAGCTGAGGTCGATGGTTTTTCACCACAACTAGTGTTGCTCCAAAACGGGTGCATCCCAAACCTGTCCGTGACAAGAAAATAGACTAACAACCTGCTCCTGAAATATCATTGAAGAAGGACATCCTCCCATTGCACCCTGCTCAAGGTCAACCCATGACTGTGCAGTGTCTCACTGTGAATGACTCAGTTTAGACACCTTCAATCCATTTCAATCCCTCCCAAACCTCAGTTCCGGAGGCAGTCAGACCTGACCTGAGAGGTTCAAGTCCACGAGCTCATAGATCGCACCCTCGTAGTGCAAGACCGGCAGTGGCGCCAGTCGGTTTCGTGCCCAGAGCCGCAACAAATCCTCTGCCGTGCTAGCGCCTCAGATACAGCAGCCATGGCCCATAGCAGTGCCATTTTCCAGAGTTTCAATGATTGGGCATCTCCAAATAGGAAAGCACAAGGGTTGTATGGATTGCTGGTCAATGCTCCTGTTTGCCAAGTGGTTGCTTGCAAAGTCAAAGGTTCTATGGGGAAGTGCAAATGTTGGTTCCAAAAAGCTTCCATCTGCCTGTGTAAGGCAGGGTACTCTGCAAACGCGGCTAGGTGGGATGTCATCCGAACACTCTCCATGTGATCTACCCCAATCACTCTCCGTTTCGGCCTATGCCCAGCAGCGGCGCAGCCTTTTCGGCTAGAGCCTTCGCCTGGCATACGCGGAATTTGTGCATGCAAGAAAAGGACCTCTAACTTGGGAAAGCCCGTGAAATGTGTTTCTTGATCCAAAGCCATCAAATGAAAGATGTGAAGAGTCAGAGTTGCCCAAGAGTCTTCAGCTGCTCCGCTCGGCCTCTGAAGGCAGAACCTCCGCATCGGACACCACCGGCGCCTCGAAGGTGCCCAAGGGATCTCCAAGCCTGGCAGCATCTCCGAGCTTGGTCCGAAAGGCTCGGAGTAACCACGGAGGGGAGGGTTCCTGTCCTACAGTACTGCTGGGGGATGGTCCACAAGTTGAAGATGTTCAGATGCAAGGGGCCCCAGTGCTTTCTCGCCAAAGCGTGAAACACTGGGAACCCACTTCTGGTGGCTTTGCCAGCCTCTGGCGGAGCTTGGCATCCGTGAAGACCTCTTCCCCATCCCCTTCGCCACGCTCCAACCAAGCACGGAAGTCGCGGGCACTATGGAAGACCTGAAGTACAAGGCTCGGAAGATGTGGACAGGAAGGCCGCAATGCTCCCCATCTTTTTTGGGATGGGATAGTTTGGTGTCGCTGAGGACCAAATACTCTCTAGAAGGTTGATTGTGAACAATTAAAGGCTCCCCCACGGGAATTGGGAAGAAATTGGGCAACTCCCGTGCAACAAAAGTACAGGGACTGCTGATGTCTAGGTGATTTCTTCTCACTCACGCCTTCACCACTTGGTTTTGACAGCAAACATAATCAGGACTGCTACCCCTTCTACAGCCCCAATCCATTGGTTGATCTGCTAAACAATGTTTTCTGGTTCCTTGAGTCCTCTTCAGCTCGAAATGATGGGCAGGTAGACATGCGGGTGTATCTTGATGGAGATGTTGACACTTCTTCTTAAAAAGAAAAAGAAATGTTCTTCAGCAACAACGGATAGGAACTATGGCATGGCATGGTTGTCTGTCAATCCAATAAGGAGGCGACCGCAGCTGCCATGGCCAAGCTACTCTACATTGTGGTGGATTTGTGTTCGGCGTGCCAAGTACAACCGCACAATCTGCAGACGTTTTTGATTGTGTCACTCAAGTGCTTTAGTTTTTTCCGAACATGTCTGTTTTTACCGCTCCTGTGGTCTGCATGTGGGAACCAGCCAAGTTTGTTTGCCTGCATTGTTTTGATTGAAGAGTGTCTGAGGAGAAACCAACGTTGTTGCAAAGCGTGAAACAAACATTATGTTATGTTAGCTAACGCATGTTTTTTCTGTGAGATGTCCTCAACCCCCTGCCATTTGCTCGAGCGGGCAACAGCAACACTTGCCATGAATGGTTTCAAAGTAGAGCTGCCATCACCTCAACCAAGTTTTGAATGATGCAATGCATTGCTTGCAAAACAATCACTTACCACGGGCCTCTTTGATGTTGATTTTGCTTCGTGTTTCGGGTTTGCGAGGAAGCCATGCCATGTTCAACATGCGCATTGGGAGCCTCATGTTTCTTTGAAACTGAGGCGAATGTTTTGAAAGCAAAGTTTCATCACAAATCTTCCAAAGAGGAGCATTGCCATAGAGCCTCTCCATGCTGTCTCGCCAAAGAGTCTCACTGACTCTCTGTTTCGGCGATTTTGTCTAGGATTCACTCTGCTTTGATTTCTTGGACTTTGCCTCTTGCGACTCAGTTGTTTTTCTTTGGTTCGCTGGTAGTTGAAATCCATTCAACGATAAAACCTCACTGGCTCTGCTTCAATGAGTTTAATGTTGAACGAGTTCTGCTGTGGTTGTTTCGGCTTTGTTTCTTGCAACTCAACTCTTCGTCTTGGTTCGTTGGCAGTTGAGACCCATTCAGCCATCTCGGTCATCAAAAGATCCTCCATGTGCGTGCGAAAGACAGGAGTATCAAAGGAGACACACACACACTTTTCTGCAGGTGTGCATTTTGGTCAGAGCAATTCTTTGTGGCACACAAACTGACCTAAGTCTGCCATGAGTTCATGAAGCACCACTTCGCCCGATCACTTAGATGATCGCAATGGTTTTCCGAATGAGACTGTCGTAGGTCTGTATCACTTCGCTGAAAAAGATCCTTTTATTTCAGAGAGTTGAGCCTGCATCCAACCTAATTGGCGCTGGGAACATTTTTCCAGAGTGCCACGCCACTATGCATGTCTTTCACTGTTTCGCAACCAAAGGTTCCAGCATGCTGATTGTGTGTACCACATACCAAGGCTGAAATAGATTAGCAAAGAAACCAGGAGTCGACCTTCCTCCATTCCTGTCGGACTATTGGACGGTTGTAGGGACCTTATACGGTAATGCTCTGCTCTCAGCCTGCTCGTAAGTTATCTTTCTCTCTCCGTGCCCTCTCGGTACCCAGCCAGTCGCACACCAAACAAACGACTCCTTGACACGGAAAAAATCACCTTTCCTTCTGTTCTCGCCTCTCCTTGCGACCAAACGTTGACCTGGATCTCCTCAGCTCATTCTCCAAGCTCCGCAACTACGTGAAAAACCGACTACCTCAAGTAAGATTACAAACGTTCCACACACAAAACAAAAAGTACGTGCAACAGCTCACAAGCAAAGCAAAAGAACTCGCACCACTTTTCCGCACCTGGAGCGGAAAGTCAAGACAAAAGGCCATGAAGTGCTTGCTGCAAGCAATTCCCATGCGAGCTTAAATGCACTCAAACATGCACAAACCTGTTCAAGAAGCATTAACACAAAAGACAGGTTTCTCCTCAGAAGGCTCTTCAGAAGGCTCCAAAACATCACATTCCATGACCTATTCTCTCCAAAACGCTTCGAAACACAACATTCCGTGAGGAACACTGGCTCAACGTGAAGAACCTACTACCTTAAGTAATTAGGTTACAAACGTCCTACACACAAGACAAAAGCGCGTGCAACAGCTCACAAGCAAAGCAAAAAGCACTCGCACCACGTTTACACGCACCTTGAACCAAAGTCAAGTACAAAAGGCTATGAGGTACTCCTATTGCAAGCAATTCCCATGCGAAACACTGTAAGTGTCGAGCTAAAACGCACTCAAACATGCACAAAACTGTTCAAGAAACATTCACACTACAAAAGCTACAAGAGTTCCTCTTCACAAAGCTTCTAAACAATGTACATTCCATGAACTATGCTCTCCAACGCTCTCCAAAAGAAACACAAAGTTCCGTAAAGAACGCTTGCTCAAACATTTGAAGTGCAAAACCACGCACTCCAAAAGCAAAAACCTCACAGCTACGGCATTAGCCTGCACCTCGCTACACCACACATTTTCACACCCCCTCCCCAGGTGAGGCTCATTCACTCTGAGCTGCGGCCTCACGCTTCTCAGCTTTCCAGTGCTTGTTGGTAACTATCTTTTCGCAAGCTTTGCACAGTTGAAGGCGACTGAGTGCCTTCCCGCGGGTGTGATGGCAAAGTGGGCTGCAAGGAACTACAGTCTCAGCGCGGCAGACCTTGAACCAATCTTTCCAGAAAGTTGGTGGCATCAAGACTCCACTGGCCCCAATGTTGTCTCTACTCCTCGAGATACAGACAATTGTTCTTGAAAAATTTTGGCAATCATCTCCTCTGCACTGTGGCTATGACGTTCCTTTCCATTGATCGTCACATTGACTCCACGAGACTTGCAGACCCTCTGCGGAGATCGTGCGTGTCGAGTGTGCGAAATGCAGGCGCGAATGCGATTTGTCCCCTGCGCGCGCAACCCTCTGCGGAGATCGCGCGTGTCGAGTGCCCGAAATGCAGGCGAGAGTGCGATTTGTCCCATGCGCGTGCAACCCTCTGCGGAGATCGTGCGTGTCGAGTGCGCAAAATGCAGGCGAGAGTGCCCCTTAAGAGTGTCCTACAGGAGTATCCCACACGAGTGTCCCACATCACGCAAGATCTGACTCAGTAAGAATCCCACAAAGATTCCCATGCTGAGTCTTAGCCTGACAGTACGAGGTCGCAAGCTGCGCCCCCCAAATGTCTGGGTGCAAAATCCTGCCAGCCCAGTGTCCGCGCCATTTGTCGGGGTGGACCATGGCGCTTCTCACTGGCCGGTCAACCAGTTGCGGGGGGTTAGGTGACTTCAACTTGCGGGTGGCTCTCGGGGCCATGGGTGAGAGAACACTGATGCCAACGATGAACGGAAGGGCCATAATGCGTTGCGAGTGGTGCTGCTCAGCTACAACAACTTGCTATGTTCAGCGCACCTCGAGCCAGAACGGCAAGGTGCGCTAACTTTTTTTTGCACGATTGGAGGCGCTATGTGTGCAGGTTCTGCGCAAGTCACCTTAGTCGAGTTCAGAGGAGGTTACTGTACAGGTTGCACTCCAAAGACAAACCAAACCAAAACCAAACACAAAACACCAAACCCAACAACAAACCACCACCGAGAAGAAAGAAGGCAGCAACCTGTTATGTAACCAGGATGGCATTGTAAGCCAGCAACGCAAAAAGGTGAGACAGGGGCATTGAATTCTGCAGCACTCAGTACATCTTGTTCCTCAACGAAACTTGGCTCAGTTTGGTGCCTTGGTATGCGGACTTGCAAAGGCATTACAATGGCACAGGCAAAATTGCCATTGAATACGAAGCAGCACAAGGCTAAGCACATCATGCAGGACGTAGAATTCGCCACATGAGCAAAAAGCATTGCATTCTGCCTGCACCATCCTGCTGGCATCTGGTCTACTAGGGGATGTCAGGCGCCTGAGCTGTTTGCATCCCCAGTATGCCTTACCTCTCTGAGCGCAGTACAGCAAAGGAAAGCTTCTTGGCCAATCCGCCTGAGGCGTGGCGGCAGCAAAATGCTTGTCATGGCAACACAGTGAGCAAAAACGGAGGCTGGAAGCTCGGTGACTGCTGTGCCCTTGAGGTCAACCTCAGCGAGCCATGAACAGTTTTCACACGCCATTGAACCAATGCTATGGAAGTCACTAGGGAGGTATAGTCTCTCTATGCCAGCCCCTCTCAGGCTGCCCTCTGGTAATGCACGTGTCGTGCAGGTCCTGTCCATTTCAAAGGTTAGGGTTTTGAGTGCACTGCACTGCTCGAAAGAAAAACGGCCTACCTGTGCCCCTGGTGCCAGTGTGTTGGTGCCACTTGTCTCGCAGCAAGGTCCAATCTTCGTGAGAGAACAACACTCAGCAAAGACTTTCCGATTGAACCGAATGCACCCCGGGGCAGTTATTTCCCTGAGGGCATAACAACTTTGAAATGCTCCATCTGCAAGGCAAACAACAGAGAGCGGGAGCCTGACAATTTGCAGCTGCGGGCAGCCTTGCCAGGCTGCAAAACCTATATGTTGCGTGCCTGTCGCGACTTCGACGTGGCGAAGCGTTGGTGCAGCATAAAAGGCTCTGTCGTCGACTGCTCCACGCGGGTTGCACGGGACATGCACTGCGGTGGGGCAGCCCGCTCTGCCGTTTGCCTGGATTTGCCAGAGAGACAGGCCGACCACGAGACAGGATCTAACGACTACTTGCACCCGCTTGTGCTGGAGCGATAGGTTTCGTCTAGTGGGAGTTGTGTGTCTGGTTCTATGAGATCCACTTGGCAGCCGAAGGCATCAATGTCTGTGACTGTTGGTAGAAACTCGAGGATGTCGTCCTCCAGTTGCGCAAGGGTCTCATACTGGGCCAGGTTGACTTGCATAGCATGCTCGGTGCCTGCCAACGTAACCAAATGTATATATGTGTGGGTAGGATCAGGGTCGGGCAACATTGTGGTTGCTGTTACCAATACTGGCCTGTCTGTATACCTGTTTGAGCCATCACGTCAAGCAGGACATGTCTCTGCGGAGGACACAGTGATGCGGCGGGAACTTCTTCCGCCCCACAACCCGAAACACCCTAGCTACCTTGCTCTTAGTGGTGGCCGACGCCGCTGATTCGGTTGTTTGGTAAAGTGTTTGTGATTGTGCAACCTTTCACAACCTTTTCATTCCATTTGTGCAATGATCTCATCTGTATTGTACAGGCATTGGGGGGTGGCCGCCCCAGTCTACCCAGTGTAGCCACTCCTCAATAAGGGCCTCAGGGGCCCGTGGGGCAGCATCGAGCTGACAGTAACATGTAGTACCAGGGTGCCTTTTTCTACCGTGTACCGTTTAGTTCCTCCTTTCCCTACTCGAGCTGGCACTAGCAGCGCTACTCTTGGAGCCTACCTGCTCCTCAGTTTGTTCTGTGCATTCTGGCTGAGCATCTGGCCAAGGCGGCCGACGTCCAGTTGGGTGGGTTTGTGTGGTGTTCGCAGTGTCCTCAGTTGGATTACTATGCGCTCTGTGTGGGGTGGTGCCGTCAGTCAGTGCCAGAATGGGGTTCCTGCGGTCCATTGTGTTGTAGAAGTCTGCAAGGCTGCATGTGCCCTTATCTCTACTGACCGTTTCAATGCGCCGCAAGTATCTAGAGTGGGTATACCATTCCACTGTAGATTGCCATTGGTCCCCCGGGACGGCATTGGGCCTTTGATGCCCATAGGGCTGCATCGTATTGTCCGTAGTGCCTGGGGGGTAACCACTGTGGTAATACTCACGAAGCCGGGTTTGAGGGGTGGATGTGAGTGTGCCTCGTTTGGCCAGAAACTTCCAGTTAGGTTTTGAGAGAACCATAGCCAGGCCTGTCAGTAGCCACTGAGAGATGATCTCATACTTGTTGCCACTGCTCTTTGCTGCATATGTGTCTCTGGCTCTGAGCAGAAGGCTCTGCCGAAACGAGAAACAGCCTTGTCCTTCAGGAGGTACGTACATCTCTTCCTCCTCCTCTTCCTCTCCCTCCTCTGTTGCCTCCACCCCAGCAGCTTTCTTAGTAATCGGCAGTAACGCCTGCAGTGTGTCCGGCCACACGGGCACTTCGATCCTCAGGGTATTCTTGTAACTAGATTGAAAAGACGTCTGTTGGCCCAGATTGACATCTAAGAGGCCGCACCTGTACAACCCTGCAAACTTGGGCGTGTGAGGTAGGGGGGCATATGAACTGGAGCGGCATAACGCTTCAAAGGTGCCCACCACTATGTACGGGCTATTCGTCACACTTTCTTGGTTCTGCTTGTATTTCTTCCCGTCCTTTGGCATGACCTCTACGAATCGCAAACTATTCATGCGTGCCACAAGTTTGTGGACTAGCTGGACAGGGAAGTATACGTGTAGGTGATGAATAGGGAGGTCAGGCCTGCCTAGGCTCTGCTTACGGCCGAAGGACATAATCACTGTTTGCATGAGTGACAGGGTTTTGGCTGTAGCATCAAGCAGAGGCAAGTCCTGTTCGTCCCTAGCGTCGAGTGTTGGGACCTCCTGGGCCTCGGCAGTTTTCAACTCGCATGCTTTGGCGCAGAAAGACAGTAGGCCGTACAGCCAGTAGGCCGGGTCTGCATACAGGGCTAGCCCCAGTGGGTCAGCGTCCTTTGCTCCTTGAGAGTCAGGTTTGAGAAAGTCGAAAAGGCGTGCAAGTCGCCGGGCCACTTCACCACCTACGTTTGTGAAGTCTTGTTGGATGTACTTCATAACTTCCCGTGGCAGCTGTCGAAAGTCGACTCCACGAAAACTTAGCTCTGCAGCTCGACGGTAGAGGGTGACACGTAAGAGAACCCCAATATGCCTCAACTGTAGACAAAGCCGTGCCAGGGGCCATTCCTTCGGCAGGTTAGCGTACACGCTAACTGGTGGGGCTGCAGGAGGCGGCACATCAGACCTGCCGGTAGGCTTGGCCTGCGTTTTCGCCTCAGCTTCAACAGAGAGGACTTGATAACGGTACACAGTATGCATGGCCCTCTGCTCAGCCAGTTGTACGATGTCTGTGTCGACTGGGTCTGTCTCTTCTGCTGCCCGCAGATTGATTTCTTTGGTAACAGCAACCGACGACCCAGATGGCTGGGAGCCTGGGCCTGTAGCAGGTGTTGAGGGCATTTGTGGGTTGGCAGCAGCCGCAAGAGGTAGCTGATCAGTAGCAAAGCCAAGCAACCCCCTGGCAGTTGCTGCAGGTGTCTTCAACCGGGAATGAATTGCGTTCGCCAGCCCTTGCCCCATGTTTTCCTGACTCTGTGAGTTGGCCGGCTTGACCGCCTTCGATTTGACTGCTAGTGGGCCTTGTGACCTGGGTCGCGAGGCAGCCGTGGAGGAGGGAGCTTCAGCTGCCTTCGTAGTTGCCTGCTCAGGGCTGAGGGAGGTATCGCTCGTTCTATCGACTCCTTGCGGAGGGAGTGCAGTGACAGTTGGCGTGTCTGCCGCCCATCTGCTTCTTCTTTGTGCCTTACCGACTGGCAGGTCGCTGACAGTGTCGCTTGCAGGTGAGGCAGAAGGGCAACCACGCGGGTGACCGCCCTCGCTTTTGACTTCGCTGGATGACGCAACACTGCTGCTTGGAGGAGCACGGCGCTGCCCTTCATCGCGCAAGGAAGCGAGGGAGGCCGGGCGCTTCATGCCGGTTTTTTCCGTGTCAGTCGGCGTGCCACTAGGACTTGGCGTTGCAATAGTGCAAACACCACCTCTAGGGGGCATGCAAGGGGCGTCTTGGGCAAGCGGTGACTTCCTTGTTCCTTTTGGGGGGTGTGTCGCGTGCGACGGAGCAGCCTCTTCGTCGACATCAATTTCAATGACTGCATCAGAAGTGCTGCTTTCAGATTCTGTGGCTTGCTCAGCCCCTGGCTGTTCGCTGTGCTCTTTTGCCCTGGGCGTTTCGGCCAGCGGGGGGTCATCATGTGTAGCTCCCTGTGCATTGGCTGCTTCATTAGCGGAGGTGATAGGATCTATCGAAGTAGGCTCCTCCTCTTGCTCCGTATCTTGGCTCTGCGGCTCTTCTTGTTCGGATTGTCCGTTTGGTTCTTCTTCTGAGCTACCCACGATAATAGGAGAGGCTGGAGAAGATTCCCTTGGGCTCTGGCTATCAGGTGCGGGGACCTCACTGGGGGACTCAGCTTCTTCACTACCCTCAGGGCTGGTACTGCTAAGGCTGAGACTGACTTCTGCTACAACGCCCGCCTGCACGGTTTGCATTGGAGTTGTGTCAGCCAATTCTGGATACAGCTGCGGCCAATAGCAACCATTTTGCAGCAGTCCCGGTCTTGGCGGGAGGCGAAGAGGAGAATTGTCTTGGTCTAGCTCTATGATCCACCGCCAGGCATCGTAGTAGTAGATTTTGTGAAGTGATTCAAATTGGTATTCTTTGGCCTTGTTGGCCGCATCTTTCGCTTGTCCTTGTGCATAGCGGAGGCCCGCACCAACACAGAAGCGCCCGCCTCCCTTGTGGGCTGCATGGAGGAGTCGCCAGGCGTCGGGTTGCTGTCCATCAGGGATAACAAACCAGTCTGGGTCTGTACGGCGATCAGCTGCATATGGAAAGAGGAGGCCGCTCTTGTGTACTTTCCAGTGCACAGGGTGCTGCCCATCGAGGAGCGCCATCTCTCCATCTGTGAGGAGGGATTGGGACGCTAGGACTAGCCGCAGCCTTCGAGAGCACCCTTGATGATACTCTACAAGGCAGACCGGAAGCGGACCCGTCCAGAGCTGCTGTGGTTCCATGGCTGTCAGGAATGTAGCTGTCGATTCAGAGACCCAGTGCTTGCGAGTAGAGAAGTTGCCATCAACCCAGACACGCACAGTTTGTTGGTCATCAGTATGCAGCGTGCACGTGCCATGTAGGAGGGCCGAGATAACTTGTGTGATCCCTGTGGTGCCATGCATATTTACAGGGCAGGCCGAAATCGTGAGATCTGTGGCCCGACTGTAGGCAACATTCGCACGCGTGTAACACTCATGATCTGCATCCGTGCTGCTAGAGGTGCCGCTGAGAAAAGTGGATCTCCCGTGCAGGACGATGCAATGCTTACTTGTTGCGCCTGCCACTTTGACGGCTGTCTCTGCGTTGGCCCGCCGCTTCGACTGCTGGAAGAAGCCTTGGAGGTTTTGTGCGCTGTTGGTCCTGGTGGTGAGGACAAGGATGTTATCGGTGTCATCCTCTGTCATGGGGAGCCATTGCTCAATTGTTTGATAAGCTGCGCTGGTGGCAGCCGGTGGTGGTACAGCTCTGGACTCTGTGCTCGACCCTTCATGTACCCAGTTGACAAAGCGGAACCCGGTAGCCAGATAGTCTTCTGCTCGAATGGAGACCGTGCCAATTTGCCAATTGTAATTTTTGACAGTACAGAGCATGGGGTAATGGATTCCAATGAGGGGTTCGTATACTTCCTGTGCCACCCGAGCACTTGTGGGGAGCATTATGCTCCATTGATGGACCCCGGCTAACCCCGAACGCTCTTCTGCCGTGTTGGCCTGATGGAATTGGAAGGTATGTCCTGGGCGTGTTAAGGCATATCCCAGGCCGGCAATCAGACCTTCAGGAGAGTCAAGGTGCACTTGCCGGAGCTCCGGATAGGCCGCCTGCAGATACGTTCCTGCTGGGAGGGCACAAGGACAGGCCTCACGGGAGGTCCATCGGGAGCCAAGCGTTTTGCCACTGACTGCTTGCGCTGCATGCGTGAGATCGGCAAGCGGGACTTCAGCACTCTCCTTGAGCAAACGACAGGCTACTGCCGGCAGCTCCTGTGGCATGAGCCATTTGTTCTTGGCCCGTAGTCCAATGGGCGCTTTCAGTAACAATGTTCTGTGCTCCCGTAGGTTATCGGCTATACTCCGCCTGGGCTCTGTCGAGGGTCCCCTAGTAGGAGTCGAAAGAAGGGTTGCCGCGGGACCGCTGCGACAAAGGCAGACTTGAGATCCATGTCCTGCTGCGCCTCTTCACTGATGAGCACATCCAGGCGCTCCATGTGTGCCCTGAGAGCGGAGTGCGTCTGCCCCTTTTGCTCCCAGATCAGTCCAGTGGTAGTAATAACAACCCGCGCACCCGGAATGAGCCCTGCACAATGAAACATGAGTTGATCATATTTTGTGCTGGCTGTGTTGGCAGCTGCTTCTTCCCTGCCGACTGGCCTGACGAAAAGAGCTTGTTGGTCTTCATCGAGATCCAACGAGCTCAGCAGGCGCATGATGGCTCGGCCGGCTGGGTTTTCTTTGCGCGCAACTCCAAATCGCAGGTTGGTGGTGAGTGCAAACCAGGCAAGCAGGAAGGTGAGCGATCTTGTCTTGCCTGCGCCAAACACACCAGCAATGGCCAACGTGGATCGGCCTGACTGTAGCGCAGCAACAATGGACAGCGCAATGGAAACGATGTGCGCGCTGTCTGTACTGGCTGCATCACACAATTGTCGGCCAAAGCCGCTGGTCCGTGGACAAAACCGCGGGGTATCGGCCGACGCCAGGAGACCAAAGAGCGCATGTAGGCTGTGCAAGAGTTCTTCCGCCCCATCAAATTGGAAAGAGACATTTAGTTGGTATGGAATGCCTAGGGCTGTTGGCTTGTGCTCGAGGGGCATTGTGGCCATCTGCAGCAGGTGATCAGCAGAGACTGTGGTGCCGACCTCAGCCAAACTCAATATTGAAATGCCTATCGAGCAGGTCTCGAGGCGTTGCATACTAGGCGGCAGGCCCCATTTTACATCGGTGTTAATACCTAGTTCAGCTTGTGTTGGCAGCGGAGCAAAGGTGTCTGGCGTGGGGATGTATGCCACAGTCCACCATTTGGGGCTACTCTGACGAGTTGCAAGCTCCTCCTTCGACTCGCTGGAACCTTTCCTAGATCTTTTCCTTGGTTGTGAGACAAATTCGAGGAGCACCATCAAAAGCGTATAGACTTTGCCTTCTTCCCGAAGCACCAGCCGGTACACCCTGCCCACTTGACTGCCAATGTGGATACGCTCTGAAGGCAATGCAGCGAGGGCCTCCCAACTGCCACCAGCCTGGTCTGGCGAGACGAACGCAGCTGCTTGTGAGTGGGGCGGAAACACAATTTTATTTTCGTGCATCCCTTGCAGCCCCTGTGCAGTAGGCGTGATATAAATCACTGACTCTTCACTACTGATGGCAGGGCTGTACCATAGTTTGCTGTCCAGTTTCGCTCCTTCTGCAAAGGTCAGCTGCGGCAAGAACAGGGCTAGGATGACAAAGACTTCTCGAAAAGGGATTGGTTCAAACAGGGCTCGCGTGACTGTGGTGAGCCACTTGGCACAGGCACTTGGTTGGTTGCCTCCTACCCTGAAATTGCGAAGGAGTAAAGCTTGGGCTTCTTCCATCGAGGAGATCCTTTGTTCCGGCACGCAGGTGCGTAAGAGGTCAAGGAGCTCAGGGTCAGGTAGATATATTCTAGGAACCAGCATTTCGATAGCTGCCAGCCATTCCTTCTGGTCCATGACAGTTTCGGAGCGGAGCGGCCATCCTGTCCCGGATGGGGATGACTTCAGGGTGACTGAGCTTTAGCTCAGAGAGTAGCCACCGACCCTCGGGAAGATTGCAGTGCAGCCAGTGCCAGTACGTGTGTTTGTCTGCACCCATCCATTTGTCCGATTCGGCAACTATGGTAAACTTCAAACGATACGAAATAGTATGTCGATCGGAGGGGCTGGGGTGCCAGTTGCACAGAGCATCCTCTTCAGCATGTATGAGGTGGATGTCGTACTGTCCAGGGGAGGCCGTTTCGAGAAGGGCACCCATCACTCCTTTCGGCATAGCAATAGCCCCTAGCACAGCCGAGACTGGGCATCCCGGGAAAAGCACTCGCAGGGCAAGCACAATGGTGGCTCCCGTGTAGCTGCCCGCACTGAACCCCTCAACATGAAAACTGACCGGAGCATACAGTCCCGTGGTGTTGGTCTTATTCCCTATACGCGACAGGAAAGGCAAACACATGAGGATGCGTGTTGGCTGGATTGACAATAGCTTCCACCATAGTCCACTCAGAAAGGCAGCATGCGGTACTCGACGGTGAGCTGGCAACTGCCTGGAGGCCTCCAGGACCACTTGCGTGCGACGATACAGCGTTGCTGCACGGCCACATCCTAACTGCTCCCACATTTCGCAGGGATCGGAGGTGTGTATCATTAACATGGCAAGTTCAGAACTGGTCGTGTGGCCCGCCGCAACTTGGGTGGTTTGCTCACTGTATCTGTCAGCGGGCGCTAGGAAGGGGCCATAGATGCAGGTTCCATTGACCCGCGGATGCGTGCAGTGAAAGGTCGGATTCGTTGGGCTTGGAAGGGCACCTCCACCAAGACCTCCGCAGTTGATCTGGATTCTGCTTGGCGGGGGTGGGTTGGGGGTGACCAACCAAAAACCACACGACTGCGCCAGCTGCCACAAGATTGTTTCCCAATAAAGGGTCCATTGCTTTGTCTTATACATGGAGGATAGCACAGTTGGGGCAACGGTTTCAACTGGTGCAAATACTGCAGGGATTGCGCTAAAAGCACTTCCTTGGACGTCGTGAAAGGCTCGTTGTTCGTCAGTGTGGAGGATACCTATAGCCTTGTGAAACATCGATCGCAGGTCTTCTGAGGGGGCTTCGTGCTCCAGCGGAATGTTCAGTTGCTGTGCTATAATGCCACGAGACAAAGAGGGGTGGAGTGGCTAATTGTGGATCCCGAGGAACCCGGCTTGACTGTTCCATCATGCTCGACCCTTGTTCCAGGCGTGACCCAGACTCGCGGGAGTTCGGGCTCGCGGCCGCAGCAAGAAGCGTGCGAGTTAACAGCTCTTCATTGGTCTCTGACAGGACATGGGTGGGTTCTAGGTCTGAATCGCCCTCTGCGTAAGTGTCTTGAAACAGCTCTGTCGAGGGGGCAGCAAACGCATGCCACTGACAGAGAAGACAAAACCGAAATGCGCTGTTTCCCCTGAGTGCCGACGGGGCTCCTGTGAAACAGCACCCTCCAATCGGCTTCCAGTCATCAGTGGACCACGCCGCCGGGTGATGCGGCATGCCTAGGAGCGCAATAGGCAGGGTTTCCCATCCTTGACGTGCAAGTTGTGACAATTGCGCCGGTGCGTCGACTTTGGCTTTGCCAAAAGGATGAAAGATGACCGGTCTCATTCTATCAGACCTGATACGACTGGCTTGGAACAGGTGTTCCCCTGGAAGGGAAATTGCTTTGCAGGACCCCTCCATGTGCGGTAAAACAGACAAACAACCTTGCTCGAAAGTAGCTCTCGCCCAACTGGCGAGCCATGGTGTGCGCTCTTGCCCTGCTGCGCTGAGGGCCCCTGGATGGGCACGCCGAGGCCACGTGACAGCCTCAGGGGTCTGCTCATGGCCGTCCGCCTGCTTGCCAAGTGGAATCGGCCAAAATTGGCGGCACATGTACGTTCCATACAATGCCCAGACTACAGCAAGGTCAAGAGAGGTTTCCATCGGAACACCGACCAGCGGGGTAAATAGGGACCCACCCTGTGAGGCGTCGGTCGGACATTCAGGCGGAGTGGCCATGGCAAGAAGTTGTTGTCGATAATCTTCCAGCTCTGCAGCTAGGCTGAACGGCGTGGAGGATGTTGTGACGGGACTGGGACGACTTGTACTGCCAAGTGATATGACCAGGCCTGCATTGTATTCGAGGTGTGCTTCCGTGAATAGTAGCATGCCTATTTTACTGTCCTCCTGATCCGGGCTGTAATGATGTCCAACCAGGTCCGCCCAGACAAATTGGTTCCTTGCCAGAGCTACCAGATCATTGACTTCAAAGAGTGTGACCGCAAGTCCCAAATGCACTGTAGGGAAGAGGAACCTAGCCACTTCAAGTACAAAGACTCCGGCCCAGTAGTATGGGACATCACGCAACCCTGTAGAATAGGAGGCTTGAATCCAGACCACGTCCGTACGCTCTTGTTGCGGCCCGATGAGAGCTCTTCTCGAAGACCACCACTGCGCGAAAGCAGGCCAATGCGCAACTTCTTCCGGGGCTCGGTTGTCAACAATGAGGTAGACCATGTTGCATGATTCAATTAACTCCTTGCGACGAAGGAGACTCGCGACTATGGCGCTCGTCTTGGGGCCCCGCCCATGCCTCTCAGCGGCAGGGTAACCTGGGTCTTGATCAAGGGGTTGAGATCTAACATCTGCTATTTGACAAGGCCCTAAGCCGCTGTCTAAGCCTAGGAAGGACTGCACCACTGTCGGTGTATGAACGGCGCGAAAAGCCTGTGCTTTGGCCAGGTGGTCTGTGTGACGGCAGCCATGCAAAAATGCCTGCTGTTTTGCCTGAGTTATCCACCCTGGACCAGAGGTGGGGTAGGAGACCAAGTTGGATGTTTCATCCTCCGAGACATCCATGATATTCAAGTCACAGTCAGCCCAGTCAGCCATTGTATCATCTTCTTGGTCACTGACCGCCCACGGGTCACGAAACGGCGGATCCATATTTTTTGCACGATTGGAGGCGCTATGTGTGCAGGTTCTGCACAAGTCACCTTAGTCGAGTTAAGAGAAGGTTACTGTACAGGTTGCAATCCAAAAACAGACGGGGCAAGCCCCCACAAAACACCCAAAACAAACCAACCCAACCAGAAAACAGAAAGGACAGACCGCAACCTGTTATGTAACTTGATGGCAATGAAGCCAGTGATGAAAAGGGTGAAACAGGGGCGATGAATTCAGCAACTCTCAGTACATGAAGTTCCTCAACGAAAATGGCTCTTTATTATACTCTGGTATTTGGCCTCAGCGCGCCGTCAGGATGACGAAGATAACAAGGGCACATTGGGCAAGTTGCCACCTGCAATGGAGCGGCACGTTGCAAGGCACCTTTAGCAGGGCTTACGAATGCATTCCACCTGCATCAGTTGCCTAGATGCCTGTAGGAACGTACCTTGTGCCTAGCTGCAAGGCCCAAATTCGTTCGTTGCCCAAGTGTCCTCGTCCTTCCAGTTTGATGGGAGCCACCTGAGCCACGACGGTTTGTCAAGATTGTCACAGCTGAGGAAGGCATTGCCTCTCGAATACGTCCCCCTCCAAGTTTTGCATTTACCCTCTCGTTCAAATTTGGCCAGGCTTGTACAGCCAGCGAAAGCGAAACTGGCAATATACAGCAAGGTGGGAGGGGAAATGACCTCTTTCAGCAGGGAGCATTTGTGAAATGCTCCCTGCTCAATTCTCCGAAGATTGGGCGGGAGGATAAGGTGCTGTAGGGCTTTGCAATGTGCAAAGGCAGCACCCATGATCTCTGTAACCCTAGAGCAGGAGAGGTCCACGCGCTGGAGTTGTCGACAGCCTTCACAGGCAGCTGGACCGATCCACGTAAAGTCCCGGGGCAGACTAAGTGAGGTTAGTCCAGCTTCGAAGAAGCAACGCTCTGGCGCAATTCTTGTGGGTCGTGCCGGGTTGGATCCCGTTCTTCCCATGTCGATGTGCTGTAGAGCAGTGCACTTTTGAAATGCCTGCGCCATCAGCTCAGCTTGAGGAGCAAGTTGGTTAATTCCATTTACACTGTCCCCAACATGGATAAGGGGGCAACATTCCTCAAAAGCTTGGATCCCAAACTGCTTACATCCCGGCGCCACTACTTTACGGAGGGCATAGCATCTACGAAAGACTCGCCGCTGCAGGCAAATGACTGCGCTGGCAAGATGGACTATTTGGAGTTGGTGGCAATTTCGCCAGGCCGCTTCACCTATGATGCGGAGCCCTTCATCGAGTTGCACATGCCTACCTCCTCTGAAATGGGCGAAAGCCAGCGGCAGGACCCTGTCAGTGGTTCTGTAGGGGACTCGGATGGCCCGAAACGGCGGATCCATAAGAGCAGCGCGCTCCAGCACCCTGGATTCGGCAATAAGGGCTACCAACACGGGTTGGTTGCCCCCCTACAAATGCTCGAAACAAACAACCACAAAAAGGCGATCACCTGAAAGCAATCACAAATGCTCCAGGCGCCCTCCACGCGGGTGGAGTGCGGATGGAGTGCACGGGCATGCACCGGCTCCTGGAGAAGTGACTGCGGCGGCTGGGAGCCAACGTGGCTGCAGGCATGCATTCTAAAAAGACAAAATACCCTTGCTGCAAGTTGATGAGTATGCGTAGTGTGACTTGAAAAAGGTGCTACCCACTGTTATGAGCCGTACCCTGAGAAACATCCTGAAACAAAAACTGCAGCATGGGCAAGCGAGTTAGGCACGTCTACCTAGATCGCCTAGGGACCTCACAGATAAGGAAGCCGAGGGTTTGGCAGACACTGTGTGTGACAGGGAGGCAGCGCGCTCACTGAGCCAACTTCCTCCAGATCGACGGGTCCACAGCCATGGCGTGTCCGTAGCCTTTGGCTCAAGTTTTCGGTTCAAACCTATCTAACAGATAGGCAGGAGGTTCAAGGATTTCTCTTAAAGAGAAGAGACTTCCTCTGTAGTTAGCTTGAACCCCCCCTTTTTTTCGCCTCGCAGTCCTTGGTTATTGTTTCTACCCTTACGATATCCCGTGATATTGTTTGGGTCCTGTGCCTTTGTCACTTCTCCTTACGGTATCCCGCGATATCGTTGGAGCTGCCGATTTGATTTGTGCTAGATTTGGTTCGTCCTTGTCGTTTTGATGTTAGATAAGGATGCCTGTTGTCTTGCTGCGCAAGCTATCTACGAAGATCTAGTGTTGTCTTTTTTTGATCAGGGATTGCTCAGAAGCCACCTTGGTTCGCGCGTCAGTCAATCTCACCAAGTCTTTTTTATTTGCCGTTTCCCAAGTGAGCTACGTACTCTCCACAACCACAAAGACCTTTTTGTCATTAGTGAGGATGACCTTGAACCTATCCATACAGCTTTGGCTGGCACCAGGTTTATATCAGTTGTCCTTTTCCAAGTTCAAGCACATATACAAGAACAAATCATTCAACTGTACAAGAATGCCAAGAATCTTTCTTTCGTATGTCTCTTTCATGAGTGCTTTTTACACGCTGCGTGTCTTGATTTTGTCACTACGATTGGCACAACCTTGAGAAGACATCTTGCTCGAGTCCACAATGTCTCAAAGTATCAAGAGTTTACATTCACGCCAACTGGTCATACCAAAAAGGTTACCAAGAACATCTATTTTGTGTTACTCCACTCCACCTTTACCAAGAATGGTTTCGAGGTCATCTCGCCCAATCTTGAATACACAGAGACGTGGTTATGCAACAGTGCAGTTCTTACTCCAACTATCCAGGAACGCATCAAGGCTATTCCTGGAGTTGTCAGGTTTCGTGCCCATCAAAGAGGTATTCCTGTGCAAACCACGCTAGGAGTCACTGACCGAAGTTGCATTACCTTCTGCATTTCGATTGCCAAGATGCAAGAACTTGCTGTTCCTCTTGAGCAGATTTATCAACACCTGAGAAAGGCAGTCAGCCAACTAGGTAAACAAGAGTTACAAAGAATCTTGCCCTTCTTTTGGTTAAGTGGACCAAATTGCCTACCTTCTTTCTTTGCTCATCATAGTTTCGCTTTTCTCGATTTTCGAAGACTATCCAAATTGCCTGATGACAAGATGCAAAGTAGGATTCAAGAGATTCTCATCTCTATGGATATCACATATCACTTCCAAAAAAGATCGATTTTGGTCTTGTATACCACAGGAACGCTGCTTGAAGCCTTTCGACAAGCCATTTTTCATGAAAGCATAATCCTACCCTTTGGAAAAGAGGAAGGATGCTTTCAGTGCAGTGTTGCTTCAAATACACATTTCAATGCCTGGCAAATTGAATTACAAACTATTGGCAGCACCAAATATGAAGCATACCAGATTGAGGATGATGGCACGCTTATTGATGAAAGAGGAGAAGCTATGCCAGAATTAATTACCCACCTCCAACGAAAATATGATGCTTCCAATGTCCGTACTGCCATTGTGCATGTTCAGGGCAAAGGACAACAAAAGGTAATTGCATTTCTTGCAGACTCAAGCATACAAAGTTGTATACCAAGTATCATCAAAGATCACCAAGGACATGACAGAATTTTACAATACAAACAACCAGACGTATTTACTGATCCACAAATGTCCAATGTGCACATCAAAGAACTGCGAGCGGATCACCATATTCTCTCCCATGCCACAGGCAACAATCAACATGCAAGAATCAGTGCCTTCTTTCCCCTTCCAAAAAATGAATTATCGCGGCGACGCTTCAATCGTGTACGATCGATAAATGTCAGTATTGGCCGCAGTGATGTCCTATGCACTCTTCTTGATGAAACTGTTCCGATCTGTTTGGTCAATCAAGACTTGACCACACAAGAAACAGCCATACTTGTCAACTACTTGCTTCGTCAGCAACCGATTCTAAACCATCACTCGGCTTTTTTGTCGTGCTCACTTGATCACCCGGAGCCTTGCCAGAATGATGAAGCGGCAGAAAGCCTCCTTGTCCTACCTTGCTTCGCATGCATAGTTCATTGTCGCGTAAGCTGCAATCAGTTCTTAACTGTCTATCAACCTAGATTCGAAGAGGGCCGGGTCTCCAAATGTACGGGAAACAGCCTGCAACTTGCAGTCTATGAACACACCAATCTTGTCCTGTTTCTTACTGGCCGATTTGAGATCTTTGATCTCTTCAAAGTCGCACCAAAAGGACAAGTTACTACTGTTTGGAAAGTGCCTGATCCCTCCGCAGTCATGGATTTCTCGTGCAAGGAAACGCGGAGTCTAGTGCCCAAACCAGTTATTCTTCGAGAACAGAGTAAAGGCAAGGCGAGTGAAGATGAGCTTTTCGCTAGAAAAGATAGCAGCCCTGTTGTGTCTCCGAACCCAAAAAGAAAGCTATTTTTTGGAAATGCACAAAGTCAGTTCGTTGTCTCGAAGCCAGTCAACATTGAAACTGAAGCCTTGGTCAAAAAGACTGAAGAGACTGCACCTAAAATCATTTCCACCAGTGACCTTGCTCACT
Organism: Durusdinium trenchii; assembly: GCA_963970005.1. Lineage (NCBI taxonomy): Eukaryota > Dinophyceae > Suessiales > Symbiodiniaceae > Durusdinium > Durusdinium trenchii. Next base: position 139,899 of record CAXAMN010004781.1, read on the forward strand.
CTGTTGCCGGACCTATTCACTCAAGCACTTTTCATCATGAACAGTCGGTCATTGCAGGTCTTGTCAAAACAGTCCCAATTCCCAGACTTTTGAGGTCACCGAATCGTCAACATAGTCCTGCCCACGTTGTTGACCAACAGTTGGTATCATCCACTTGGCCCCAAGAAAAACCTCAAACAGAGACCAAAGAAGATGATAGGAAAGATATTCCTACTGTCAATGCAGAAGAAAATCTTACCTCTCCGATTTTACAACACTCTGTTGATTTTGGGCAACAAGCAGAGTGGCAGAGTGTTTTGCAACCTGCAGAAAGCACAGACAGCACAGACAGCACAAGCAAACCTGCAGTCACTGCTTTAGACAGTGAATCTATGAGTGATGTCTGCTGCACTTCTGGAAACATTCCTGAGCCCTCTTTACTTAATCACCTCAATGGAAGTGAGAAGGAAGTATGTCATGATGCAAGTTTCCAAATTGATCCGCCAGATCCTCTGTATGCACAATCAGGTTTGCAAGAATTTTCAGAAAAGCCCACTCCCACCAAGGGGTGCTACACATACCCGTATCACGGGTCGACTGAGCTCGAACTCTCACAGACCAGTGTACCTACTTTAATTGACGAAAGTAGTACACAGAGTGCTCAAACGCCCCCGAGACGAACCAGTCCTGTCCACGTAATTGACAGCAGGCTTGACAAAGCGATTATTGAAGAGGTACCAATGCTCGATGTCAGCTCTTCTGCAGTTGTTGCTTCAGTAGACTGTGGCGGGCACAACAGAGGAGATCTATCAGAATCACTTGGCCATGTTGACCTACATAATGTGAACCTTTATGCGGTACCATCAAAACAATCTGTGCAGGTAGGCTGTCAAGAACCTTGTCAAAACAAAGATGTTACTGACCTCCTTGATGACTCCTTTGGCCCTTCTCCGGACAATCTTTCTTCTTCCTTTACAGAAAGAAGAATCTTAGCCCACACCCATGCACTCAAGCAACTTGTAGCCAGCAAAGTTTCTCTCATTGACATGGAGTTTTGTAAAGATGAGTTGGTTCAAGCTGCCAAACTCTATGACAATCTCAATGCTACTGCCTGCTTTTATACTACCGCTCTGCGCCTAGTATCTAAAGCAGACTGGCGGGAACGTGTTGATTTTGAAGATCATATTGTTCATCAAGCTATGATTGCAGTTGCCCAAGGCTGGACCACGGCGGTTGGAGTCAAGACCCTTCCTTTTGACAAACGCTATCTTGCTCTGGCTATGGCTACTATACCTAGTGCCAGTCATGGGGAAGTGAAGCGCACCTACGATTCAATTGTGACAACACTTCCCTCTCCCTTCAAGGGAAAAGCCAGCTCCCAAGTCACCTTTGTATGCAAGCACTGTAATAAAAATGCAAGTCGCGAGGTTTCAACCTTTATTGTACTAGAACCCATCAAGTCAGTTGTCACTGCTCATGAATTTTTCAATGCAGCTATCCCATGGACCGAAAGCCTGCTTCCCGGAGCACCACAAGCACAGCTAGACCCCCTCCCCAATTGTCCAGAATGTGCCATTGACAATACTTGGACGATAGAGTATGAAGCCAAATGTAGGCTCGTCTGGTTTCAATTCCCCAGGGATTTCCACCCTTTGGCGCTTCAATATGCTGACCTTCTTGGCAAAGACCCCTTCTTCGCGAAGGGCCGATCGTGGAAATGTATTTCTGCGGTCATACATCAAGGGCGTGACCCACTCTATGGGGAAAACCAACCAGCTGATCATTTCTACGTCCTTGAAAATGAAGGACCCAAACACAGCTTTCTTTGCTACAATAATGCAATTGGACTTCATCACATTGATGAAACCAAAATAAGGCCAGGGGACAGAATCTGTGCATTACAATTCCGCACTACTGACATCATTTCAAAGTGGCCAATGCACTGTACTGTTGCTATCAGGAAAGTACAAAGCATGACAAATAAATTTGACAAATGCAAGAAAGCCAAAAATGGAAAGAAAACTAAAGTCCTACTCAGCTCCAGGAAGAGAGTCTCGGCAGAAAAGTTACCTTTGTTTCAGAATCAATCTCAATTCTCAGAAGAAAAGCACGATACGTATACTACTGAGTTTAATGCTCTCTCAGTGGAAGAAATGCCTATTCTTTCTCCTGAAATCATTGATGGTTTTGAGACAGCCCTCCTGCAAACCAAGACTGCATCAACGCAAATGCAACAGGTTACTCTGACCAAGCAGACTGAAAACGATGACCCGCGTCGTTGTTTCCCCTGTGCGTCAGGGGCTTCACAAAAACTTGGCAGTAGCCCAACCAGACCTGGACCGTATTCAATTGATGCCAGTAGTCACAGTGCAGGCAATGCGAAGACTGCGCATAACACGGTCAAGGCAAACGGTGATGTTGAGAACACCATGCCACCTTATGCTATTTTAAGCATGTTCGATGGCTGTGGGTCCTCCGTTGACATTATTGAACCCAAGTTTGGCTACCGCCCTAAAGCGTGTATCCTATGCGAAAAAGATGAGACGCTCCGATTTCTAGTTGGAGAGAAACTTGGCATTACTGTTGATCAAAAGTGGCAATTTAGCTCCAAAGGAGGATGTGCCTTCTATTATGCCAATGATGTTGACAATCTGTTTATTGACAATGCACGACTACTGCGGGAATTTGCTGCGTTGTGCTCTGACTGTCACTTTTTTGTCATTGGAGGCAGCCCATGTACTGACTTAACGTATGCAGGAGGTGACCAAGGCCTTTTAGGCATATGCGGCCCAGCCAGTGTATACTTCTTCGCAGTACATCTTGCTCTACACTTACTGTCAACTGTCATTCCAAGAGAGCGTATTCGTTTCCTTGTCGAAAATGCTGGTTCGATGCGAACTGAACACTTTCAATTCATCAGAGGATGCCTTGGGCTGCAACACCTGCAAAAAGCAGACATGATGTGGTGCACCTCACGGCTTTCGCCAGCAAAGAGGCTAAGGATCTTCTTCCAGAACAACACGTCGCATGAGCAGCATGAAGCACAAGTTCATTATGCTGCGGATCTTTCTTGGCCGGCTGAATGGAGTCCACTCCTTTTACAAGAAAGAGGGACACTCCGTGAAGTCCACTTGCAGCCTTTCATGCGTCCCATCAAGACAATTAGTGACCTTGCACTCAGATATAGTTGGTCTAGCTACCATCCGGCAGCGCTATTATGGCGTATTTCCCACTGGGGATCGCGAGATCGATTTGCTTTTATAGCTAACCTCAGTGACGAGAAAGGTATCCCTTCCTTTCAATGGAGTGCTCTAATTCCTCCAATCTATGTCCCTGCGTGGATGCACTTGCTCAAAGTCTTCACCACTCATTCATCCAACAAGGACAAAGACCTTGCTCTGCAGGATGTCCTGCCTCTTTTTCACAACCAAAGTATCGAACTGCCTTTTCGTTTTCTCACTGATCAAGAAGTCCTCCAAGTGTCAGGCCTTAGTCAGAATTTTGCGATGATCAAAAATTTGGCCACCTCCTTACGTCGCAAACAATCCGAGCTTTTGTTGGCAACTCCTTTCATCCAAAGCTTATCAGTATTGCCATTGGCACACCCGAAGACCTGCGAAATTGGGTCCGAGGACGGCAGCCCTGCGAAGCCAACATAGCCCATCCGGATACGGTGCGTAAGTACTATCTCCAGTTTCGACAAGGTATCATTGACACTCTAGAACGAATGAAATACTCTCCGAAATCCTCGCTTGAACCAGAGCCATATAGGCACATCGATTACCGTGCGATTGTCATGTCACCCCTTGAAAAACCTTCAGTTTCACAACCTACGGTAGGTGATATGCCACCGCCTTACCTTACGAAGGAAGCAGTTCAAAAGAACCTACAGTGCCAGGCCACTGTAAGATTGCGAACTATTGGTACGACCCATGTCCATGCCTTCCTGAAACAAGCGGATCTCGACAAGTATCTTGACCTTATAGCAGTCCCGCAGTGGCTTCCTATCACTAGTGCCTTAGTCGACATACTTGGGCAAAAATGTGCCTCCCCTCTTCTGCCGGCGTACAAACAGGGGCTGCTCACCCAGACTGTTTTTGCCAGGGTTCTTCTTTTTCTAAGAAGTATTGTTGGCAGCTGTCCAGAAGGAACAACAGGTTTCTTTGTTGTCAATTACAAACTCAACCCTGTCCATATACAGTATGTTGGTCCACCTGCAGCAACTCATATCTATTTTATCCGCCACCAAGAGACGCTTGACATCATGATTTTCAAGTATGGGGGACAACTGCACTCTATTCGAATGGGGGTCGTTTCATGCCAGGATTACACTATTCGATATAGTGTTTGCACTCCATTCTTTTCACAAGTTGTCAACAATGTGCTAGGGATTGCTATCCAGCAAGCCTCACTTACGTGGTTTGCAGAAGCCCCTTGCATACATACGTTTTGCGAATCAGGGTGTGCCTTATGGAGACTGGCACACAGTGCTCTTGCTCACAATCAGAGTCTTGATCGTCACTCCTTTGTTAACTGTTGCCACACTGCCCTCTCTCAACTGCCTTTGATTTTGGTTGAAGGAAAAGTTGAAGAGCGGCGGCTTCATTGTTTGGCCTCTACTGCACAAGCCCTGTGTCCGAATGAACAGTCCTCTATCTGGGCTGCCGATGCTCCTTATACATATTGTATTCTCATCCTATGTCAAACCACGCCTACCCGCGTAGGCAGTGATTTTGACTATATTGCCACACTTGGTCCCGCCCACCATTCTTCAGAGGTAACCTTACCTGATGAACGATCTGCTCAAGCTTTTGGACAGAGCATTTTCCATGATGCAGCCATTGATGAATGCCCTAGCCTATCAGTCGAGAGAGGTGTGTACGCATGTATTTACGGAGAGCCTGCAAGCATAGTCTTTCGTAGGGCGCAGGCCCAATTGTCACGCATATGACGTCTCTTGCCTCTCTGCCAATTGGCACTCTCCGTTTAATACAGCGTACTTTCTCGACTGGGCTCCGGGCAACATATTGGCTATCTCATGGCAAAAATTGTGGACGATCAATCACGCACGTTTCTTCTTTACATTTCCTGATTCATTTTTTCACACCCAAGATTGCCTACAGGCGCATCAAAGTGCGGGATCTTCTCATAGCCTGTGGCTTTCATTGGCAGATCAATCTCGAAGATGCAATGCGAGCACTGCTTTGCCTGTACAGAAATCATCGTTCATGGAACTTAGCCGATGCTATCAGTTCTCCCTCAGCTCCTCCTATTCTGCCCAATGATAGCATCCTCCTTGATCAGGTTCCATGGAAATTCTGGGAACTCTGTCGGCAAATACTGGAATTCCGCCTCCAGCGTCCCACGAATCTCCCGGTATCAATTCGCAGCTTTTATAGTTGGAACCTAAACAGTTGGTACCCAGAAAACGATAGCAATGCACACAAAACATGGATAATTCGTTCTCTGTTAAGGTCAGCACCTGTCTTGTTACAGGAGACTAAATGGACACAGGCGCAACTGCTTCACCTTGCGCACACATGGCCAGATATTCGTATTGCCGCTGCCACGACCAAGTTAGATCCATACCCGCAGGCTGGAGTAGCTATTCTCCTCCCCCCGGGTTGGCATATTGATAGCCAAAGAATACTTGTTGATCATTACGCTGTTGCGGCTAGTGTTTCGTTTCAAGCATGCCAGATTTGGATTGTGTCCGTTTACATACCTCCTAACTGCCAGCAAGCTCTCTTGAACCGAATCTTTCAAGCCACTCTTGCATTAGAAGAACACCCTGTTTTTGTTGGAGGAGACTTTAATCGCTGTGATCAGTATTATCCACAAATTTGGGATGATTTCCTCAGCCAGGCTGGTTTGATGGACATTGATCCCTCCCTTCTCACCTACTGGTACACACACCAGCATGGTCACACAGCTGAATCATCCCTCGATCGTATTCTCGTACCAAGCATATTTCTGGATACTGCGCAGCTCCATGTTCAACTCACAGGCAGATATCGGATCTCCACTTGCCATCATAAGCTTCTTCGGGTTCTCCTTAAGATGAAACCAAGACTAACGCCACATCCAGAATCGGTGCAACATCTGACCATCCCAACCAGGGTGTTTTTAGACCCTACTGCAGCGGCAAGCGTGCAGACGGAAGAGCATAGGCTTCGTGCCTTACACCAACTACGACGAAGAATTCTGTTAGCTTCAGAAAGCTGTCCCCATTCCACGTCCATTTCAATATACACACGGGCCATTATCTGGAACTGGTGGAGAACCTCCTCCCAACTTTTCAAGCGCTTAACACCACTTAAGAGATTATACAAACTACTTGGCAAAAATCAAGCAGTCATTCATGTTGGTAAGGAAGATCTCTGCCATCTCTATGAACAAAGTGGCATAGCTGCGTTAATGCATACTTGGCCGCAGCAGCATCAGAAATCTCTCATCCCGACGACCTTAATTGCGTCAGCGTTACAAGCTGCCGAAATTGCCTCCACTGCACTATCCGGCATCCCTTATGGACAAGACAGTACTGATCCGGCTAGAAGAGCTCGGCAACAACGCCTTTTCTGGGACCGCCTCAAAACTGTTTGCCCAAGAGGTACATTCTACCATGGTCCTCTCTTGCAGAGTAATGGGCAAGAGTGTCGCACAGCGCAAGAATACGATGAAGCCATGTTGGCTACGAGGTCCTTTTGGTTTCGTCCGCCCGCGCGGTACGATCCCTCTTGGCACCAAACCCTGGATACGTACCGACAACATACTGAACCATGGCCCGCAATCCCAGAACCTTCCATCGAGGACTATGTCGAACATCTCTTGCTCACAAAGGACTCTGCCCCTGGTCCTGATGGTCTACCATATGCGGTCTGGAGAATGATACCCCATCATGCTGCAATGGTCCTCCAAGATGATTTCGAACGAATGATCGCGGGCACCCTTCCTGCTCCTACTCAAGTAGGTGTTTGGATCCCTAAAGCTAAACAAGGGCCTACTGCGGATTTCTTCCGCCCTCTTGGTATGCCAGACACACTTGATCGGCTCCAAGACGGCACTGCCGCTGCGATCCTATTTCGGACAACCCGACACTGCTTTCATCCAGCGCAGACTATGCTCAATATCTTTCGCGAGCCTCAGAGAGCAGTCCTTGAAGTACAACAAGCACTAGAGGGTTCCACTCCTGCTTCGGCGCTTTTTGCGGACCTATCTAAGGCTTTTGAGCGGGTCAATGCTTATTGGATTCTGCATATTCTTCAAATACGGCAGAGTGCTCCGTGGGCGCTGCAGCTTGCTAAATATTTACTATTTGGACGGCGCATTCGGCATAAAGTCCAAGGGCGGCTTTTGCCGCCGCGGGCTGTCCACTCAGGTGTTGACATGGGCAGATCGACTTCTGTCTACTTTTTCTGTCTTGCTATGGATCCAATTTTTGTGGCACTTCATCAGGTACCACGCGTTCTGCTGGTAGCAGGATATGTTGACGATACCACCATTGTTGGCCAATTAAGTGATCCTCACTGGATCAAAGAAGTATTCTCGCTCATTGACTCCTGGTCAACTGCCGGAGTTGTTATGGATGCACACACGTGCTGGCAAGTTGGCTTCTCATTGGAGCCTCTTGCTGAACAGCAACTTTTGCGATATGAAAATGTTGCAAATGTGTTCCGCCCCTGGCATGAGCCAGGGGAAGCGACGGTGTCAAGAGCTATCCAACACATTCCTTATTATGCACAATATTTCGTTCTTCGACACGGTGAACACTGTGTCCTATTTCGCACATCACAAATGCATGGCTGGGCTGATCGTGGACATCCCTTGCTTTTGCAATTAGCAGCTAGCCCCTGCCAATGCCGTTCCAAAACTCAGCTGCTCATAAGCGATGCACTTACTGCAGCACAATTGTACGAAGTTGACAGAGCTGGTTTGGGTAATCAGTGCATCGTCCCAACAACTGTCAATCTTGGTCTCACCCTCCATACTGGATGGGCATGTGGCCTTCAGACGGAAGAGATGGAGTACAGCCCGTTGCGACGTGATGTACCATCCCTGCTGTCCAAGCAGCTACTCAAACTTCGTACAAGAATTGCTGCAGGTGTCAAAGGCAACTTAAGCATCCATGCTAAGATCATCTACTTCAATGCTTTCTCACTCAGTTTGTTCTATTATGTCCAAACCCATCGGTACTTTCCACCCCATCTCCTTACACCGCTTTACAAGACTCTTGCGGATTTTCTCCTTAAGCGGCACTGGTTTCCGCAGCGCAAATTGGTTGGCATTTGCCGCTGGCTCAGGCTAGGCCCACTCCTGGACCCCTCCATTATGCATGCTGTTTCTTTGTTTGGCTGCTACCTACGACAAGGACATTGTATGCTTCCCAATTATGTTCGAGACACAGATGACTCCTATCGGAAACAAGTCTCTGCTTGTTGGAAATTCTGGCAGCAACAACTTTCCACAGACGAAGTCAGACACTTGCTAGGCACACTCAATCGGGCGCCATGTTCGCCCCGCCATATCAAGCGCTTCCTTGACCTTTTTAAGCAATTTGCGGTTGGACATTTGATTGATTCATCTATTGAGCATCTTTCTGTCAGGATTTTCCGCAATGGATGGACCTATGGGCCGTCACTCGAGTTCTTAAGCTGGCTTGCGCGAATTCCTGTCTCACAGGTTGGTGCAGTGCCTCGTTTTGCCGTCCTACGATGGGCACTGGGTGAAGATGCAGATCTGTGGCTTCCATTGCGAGGCCGAGTAAGTCGCACCTCCCCTTGTGTATGGTGTGGTTGCAATGCCAGAAACTATCCTGCTGGACCGGCCAAAGGTTCGCTTTGCTATACTTGCACTGGACCTTGCCCTACTCAGGCCTTCTCGTTACCAGCTGACGTACAAAGTTTCTTACATGCAAATGGAGTCGGCAGTACTGAAGGGGCAGATCCTTTGAAGCATCTCTTCCCCCCAATTGCGGACAAGCTTCACTCTTCAAGCGGGCCCTTAGCACACGCCGCTCCGATTCCCTGTGTACTCTGCCAGCAGGGTGCAAATGCAATTGACCACTGGCTTTCGTACTGTCCAGTAGTTTATGCCGCATGGGCTCTTCTCTGGAAGAGTACCCCACCGCTTCTTGATTGGCAGAGCATTCCGGCCAAATCAGCTGGCGTAGCCTTATGCTATTTGTTGTTCCACACTCGTCGACTTGTCACAGAACATGGAGGACTGCGGCCCACCATAGAGTGTCTACGGGAACGGTCCGTACAAAACCATGCTCGAGACTTATGGCATCGAATCTACCATTCCTTGCCGGCTACTCTCCTGCAGGCGTTTCGGGCCCCACCCATCCAGCACGATTTGCCATGCACAGATACCAGGAACATCAAGGCGCAACGCTTTCCGCGGACGCAAGTTGACTCGGCGCTGCTCCCTGAAAAAGGCTTATGCACTATGCGTGCATTCACTAAAAATGAATCCATCGCTACCTTCTGTATGTCAGATGTGAGACTTCGGTTGCTTTCATTGCAATACCGGAAGCTACCTTTCCCAGCTGCCACTGCTACTCTACTTCCATACACTTGTCACTGCTGACATACTCACATCAAGCTACAAGCGACGGATGATATTCCTGACAATGCTATACTCCTTATCGGAGAAGCTCAGGGTTGGCAAGGTTGTTTAGTGCAGTTCGATGGCTCGGCCCACAAACGCACACACACACTGGTGGTGCCGGAGTCAGCCTGCTGCAAGTCACACATGATAATATCATGCTTGTCCGATGGAAGTCTATCCCCCTTGCTCCATGTGCTGACAATGTTATAGCTGAAGCCAAAGCATGCTTGGCAGCTATTCACCTTGCCATCGACTATCATGAGCAATGCCTTCGGTATGGCATTGCACAGGAAGGAGTCATCATTCAAGGAGATATTCCCCCATTGCTTAACTATCTACAAAGCAAGGGAAGGGTCAAGAGGAGAGAGGTAGTTGACATTTTGGGGAAATGCCAGAATCTGCTTGCCAGTGCTCCCTTCATCTTTAAACTTGTCTACCTGCCAAGAGAATGCAACAAACTTGCCGATTATTTTGCTGGGCAGGCCAGTGCGGAAGGTATCTGTTGATCAGCCGCTAGCGCTTGCCACTTATCGAGCAGCACCACCTTATCATCTTGCACAGAAGCTAGGCTTTGTCCTTGAGGGTGGCCCCCTACTAGCAGTGCCTGCTTTTGTTCTCACCCTGTTGGCTTGCCACAACTCCTCTCTCGATTGACCCCCCACACTACAAGTGTACAAGCCTATCTAGCTTCAGCCAACCGCAATCATGGGGTCCTCACCATAGGATACAAACCATCCTCTCCAGATGGTTTTGGCCGCTTTTATACAGTTGGCCTGTCGGCACAACAGTTGTCGCGCCAAACACGGCTCCTCCTATTCGGTGAGAGTCATTGTGAGATAGACATCAGCGGGGCGCACTACGAAATAACACGAAGATGTTGCGCAAGTGCCAATGTTCATGCATCTCTTCCACATGTCCGGCACATGCGGGAATGGCTCAGGCTAGCCCTGCTACCTGAAGACCCGCATGCCTTGCCTACCCATTATGAAGACCTTATCAAAAGATGGCCCCTTGTGATCATTAACAGTTCTGAACCACAGGAAGCACTGCGTTACCTCCGCCGGCTGCTTCCGTACCTACCATGTCACTTACCGCAGGACCTCACATGTTTTGCCTATGAACTCCATGCTGCTAGTAGATTTGTTCTCAATCATCCGCCAACATGGTGTCCAATGCGGGAGCGTGATCGAAGTAGAGCTGCCCCATTTCGGTTCTTTGAAGTACTTGAGCAGCATCTCACTTGGGCTGCCTACAATTTTCTACAATCGCTAATAGGTTTCCACTCGGCCATCTGGCTGCATGATGGTTTTTGGGTTGCTCCGAGCCCGACTGCTGACCATCTTAGAGCGCTGAACGAATTTCTGGTGCATCGCTACCACCTATCTGCCGATGACCCCCCGTTGTTCCGTTGTGAACATCTGGGGTGTAAACATGAAAACCTGCAAAATGAGCTACTCACATTGCCACTCATCTCCCCCAAGAGAAGACGGCTTCTGAACAGCTTCCCTGCTGAGCACCCTCTCCCGGAACACACTACATTTCGCAGGAAACGCAGGTTTCAAGCAGACGGGGTTCGTGCTCAAGCGTTGCTTGAAGAACGACTTACCAAGCGTGCCAGACTTTCCAGTTCCAAGAGGCAGCGCCTCTGTTAACCAGGTGGTCATTTGGCAAGCAACCAGGGGTGGTTTCTAGATGGAACACGAAGAAACCCGAGCGTGAACATTTTATTCACAATTGGGTCCGGATTGAGCTGTGTATTCACTTTGTAATCACTCAGTCCACTTGTTGCTGCTGGCTCAAGAGGGATTACTCCCTCAGGACAGTCACATTAGGCTAGTATCAACTGTCTGCAGTGCCTTACTGGCATAACTCGCGACCATCTATATGGCACCGCAAGCTGTGGAGTTAGACCAGCCAACTCGCGCATCCTTTCTAGTACAACACACCTCCCCAGCATGGGCTCAAGTCGTAGAGTTCGCACCGGGTCAGGGCGAACTCAATCTCACTACACGGCTGCAGGAAATAGCCACGAGGCGGCATCGGCTTTACCTCATTCGATGCATACTCAGGCTGCATGCGCAACATTACCATCTCCGGATAGCTGGCTTGCTTCCGGCAAGAAATAAGATGGTATGGTACCGTCGAGGCCCGAACCCTCCTGGCTATCGCCTAGCATCCATCCCTGGCTTCCTCCAGCGTGCAACAGCAAGTTTGCATGACAACACAATTGTCCGTCCTTTGTTCTCTTCCGGTGATGACTCTTTCCTTTCGCTAAGTGGTATTATTATCACAGGCAATACGGAAGAGCAGAGGTATCTGTTGCATGAACACTTAGTAAACTTGGGCTTGGCAGGCCCCCCAGCTCCCATTCTCCAATGGGCCGGGCATCTCTGTGAGGGCCCGGAGGGCTGCTTTGCTCTGCCCTTTCGATCGCTTGTGGTACTCCCTGCTGAACTGCTCGCCATTCCCATCCCGTCTACCAGCTGGGCTTTTGAGGGGATGCCAGTGATGTCCTTGTTAGAGTGGGAAGAGTATCGACATAGACTTACCTCCTCGGTCCTCCTCACCACTCCTGACTGTCAGCAGAAGTGTCCTCTGTCTCGCGTTGCTGGTTTCTTTCAACCATTTTTGCCGACCCTCCTAGTCCTCTGGCACTTAGCTCAGGCTCTGCTCGTCCTTTGCGATCAATGGCTTGACAGCTGCTCCCACTTTCTGCGCCTGTGTCCCGAGAGGCCTCCAGTTCTCCCCCTTGCGAACCAGCCCTATTGGCATCTGCCTGTGCAAAACACTGCACTTGATCCCCTTGGGATCCAGTCGGACACACACAGTAGCAGCACTGAACTCCGCGGCTCACCATTACAAGAACGTGAGGGCAATGCTGACTGGTGGAATTTACTGTTCCGTTTCTTTCTCAGGAGACAAGATGTAGTGTGCATCCATGGGACCGCTGCATGCACGTATGTTTATCGTCCTGCTGTGGTCATACGTGGTTGCTCACCTAGGGGCTTTTTTGCATTGCCTCAACCTCGCTAACGGTATCTATGCTGCCGATCTGTTGATGGCTCAAGAGGGATTGCTCCCTTAGGCTAATAGAAAACGGATTGGGGCGCTTTTCAGACCGCTACTTGCACCCGTGTGCTGGTTTTGGTTCTGATCGCAACAGGTTCCCTCATCAACATGGCCAAGCGAGTGGCGCATGCTCCCCTTGAACTCGATATGCGTGGGGTCTCTCTTACAGATTTTGCGCAGCCAATCTGCCTCCAGGAAAAGCTGGAAGTCAGTATAGTTCGGCTTTTGGTCAAGGTGCAACAGATCACATTTCCGCTTTGTTTAGTGGCAGCCAATGGGCTACGGCCCAAAGAGCCACAAACACACCATGACATTCCGGCATGGCCTTTGCGGAACCTTCCTCAAGCTTTAGCAGATTGCAGCCTTGAAATGCCTAGTGGCATTACCCTCTGGCCTTTTCAGGATGACCCGAACATCACACAGGAGGGTTTTGTTCTGCATGGACGCACCCCAGAGATTCGAGCCAAAGTCTACCGCTTCTTACTACAACGGGAAATTCCAAGCTACGTTGCTCCTTGTGTCCGAGAGCATTTGTCATGGCTGTACGATAATGGGCCCACCCAGTTTTTTGACTTCCTCTCCCTCGAGCACCTTAGCTTCCAAGCGGGCCCTCCACCTGCCAAGCGCAGGGCTTCTAACCTCATATCACCGCAGCCTGCTGCCTCGCGTGGGCCCCCTACGCCTCCCGACTTCCCTATCTTCCAAGAGGAACCGCCACGGCAACCAGGTGTCTATGCCTCCCAAGCTGAGCGCCCACAGGGACGCTCCCCTACTGGGCCAACCCCGCCCCCTGGGCTCGACCTCACGGACGTGCTCAGACATCAACTTCCCTTTCCAAGCTTGGTTCAGGAAGCAATGCGCAGAATAGCCGCCACTAAACGAGAAGCCATGATCTTAACCCAGACTCTACAGGACAATCCGCTTGCCAACCACAGTCAAGAGCACCTTTGTGGTATTCGGGCAAGTCATACTATCTATGCAGAGATGGAAATGCTAGAAGAAGCTTTAGGGCAGCTGCTATGAGGGAGACAACCTCCCGACCTGTTACTTCTGCTACGCAACGCCACGCTCAGGAAAAGGACGCACCTAATCGACTCGTCACTCGCATACAGGTTGAGACTCTCCCACTTGTCTCTTCAGTGTCTATTCTTGGTCCTCTCGATTTGAGCATGTTAGTGTGCTGCTACGGATTTATCACTGACCCAGTTTCGGATCAACAATGCTCCAAATACGGTAGTGCGTGTCATTGCAGACCCTTGGCTCGAAACATAGGAACCCTCCAAAGGTCTAGCTCAGAAAGCGCAACCTGCCGAAATGGCGCTGCCTGTTCTTGTCGGTCCGAACCGCTGTGAACTCATCTATAACTATGACAAGCAACCACTACTAGAGCTATCGTTGCGGATCAGCCTTCCAGTCAGGGAGCTCCTTCATATGCTCAGTCAGCATGCCCCACCTGCTACGACCCCGGCAGACAAGGTGCAGCGCTCCTCAACCCAGGGCCCCCCCAGGGGTTCTGAGCGCAAAACACAGAGGGCACATTCCCAAACAAATCAAACAAATCAACCAACTGGACCTTTCCAGTTGCCGCAGGGCAGCTGCTCTTCAGATTGGCAGCCCTCGCCTATCCCACAGGACCCGTGGGGACATTATTCCCCAGTCACATGGGAACCGTACCCAGTACAGACAGAGGAGTGGCCAGGTGACTGGGCGCCTAATTCCCCTCAAGTTGAAGAGCAGGCTCAGCTCTTATGGGCTCTCTCTGATCGAGCGGGGCCCAGATACCGCAAACCTGCGCCCACCCCCTCTAAGCCTGCTGCTCCTGCTAAAAAACGCTTGGAGCGCGCAGAACAGATCACCCTCCCCCCAAGGGCAGGCAACAACAGTCCCGGCCCCACTGCGGACATCCACCCGACAGTGCGGACCCCTGCATCAGCTGACAGTGGCGTTAATGTGGAACTGCAGATCCAGGAAGGAGGCGACCGAGAATTTGAGCCCCCTCCACGATCTGGCGCGCACCCTAAAAAGTGTCCTGTCCAGTAAACATGCATCTCAGTCTTCGAGGTCATGTTACAGTCATAGGCTTTAGATGATCTCACAACTGTCCAATGAAGAAAAGGGTGTTGAACTGACCCCATGGCATGTATTGCATGTACCACCTCTCTCCTCATCTCCTCATGTCCCTATGCTGCCATCAGCTGCTCAGACTCCTGACGTAGCACCTCGTTATCGCTTCCTATGGAGGCGCCTGCAATGCCACCCGTCCCGCCTTGGGTCGTCGGAAACACGCCTGAGCCGGTTTCGCTTGATATCGATGGCTGTGTAGATGTCACGGCATATGTCCGATTCGAAGAGCAGGTTGGAGACATCGATTATGGAGTCTTGGATGCGCAAACCGTTTTCCATCGTGCAGGTAGTCTGATGCATGTATATATCGTGCACTGTTTCGCCCTTGTCGAAAGCCACCCCAAATGTGGTGCGGTGGTTGACGGATGGGTTGATGGGTTCGCCTTTCCACCACCATTGACCAAGATGCGCGTGCAATACCAAGACCGTTGGATAAACGTCTTTCTTCAGCAGTGCATCGCCATCAATGATAGAGGCGTCAGCGTTTATGGGCCCAATAAAGGGTGCCGATGGCGCATGGTCCATCATATCCTCTACCATGAGGAGCATTTATTAAAGTTCTTTACCAATAAGGTTCCAGCCTTCACTAGATCCCCGGTTGGACACCCTCCAGTCACGTGGTTGTGGATGCGACCGCAAGGAGCAGTCCCTCGGCAAATGACACGAAAAGGTGCAGTTGCTGATCTCCCGCAGGAAGGAGTGCCTGGGGATCAACATGACCAAGACTATAGAAGCACTGCTAGGGAGCACCGCAGGGTAGACACTGCGCTGTATGGGCGTGCGCGTGCCATGCTGGCACTGCTGAAGGACGTCAATCGACTTCTCCCGCTTATGCCACAGCCAGTGCAGAAGCAAATGGTGCCCTCGCTTACTACGTTACATGCAGAACTCAGTGGACTCCTATACACAGCATACCTGCTTGCCAGTGTGCACCCACATTCTGATGATTTTGGCATTGAGTAAGAGGCTAGTCGCGCTAGTCTTGTTTGTTGGTTTCTCTCTCCACTCTCATTCTTGTCCGCCCAACTAGGGAAATAAAGCAATGGCTATACTCTTCCCTGCTCACCTGCCACTTACATACTATTACTGAGGGTTGTGCCTGTTTGGAGCAAAATTTTATCTTCGGTCGAGCCTTTACTTTGCTGTCCGGTTATGACCTTAGTTGTACAATGACAGTGACTTTCTGATCGATATTCGTCACGGGCGCCCTCCTTGGCCTCTTCACCTTTCAGGACTTTAGTAGTAAGTGATGGTTGCTCAGGGACAACTTATGACTCTGAGGTGCCTTTTCTTCCAAATCCCTCTTAAAGCGCAAGAAAACAAGAAAACTGACGTTTTTTGGTTGATCTAGCTTGTACTGGATAGATTTGCACGCAGCCGCTTTGGCTCCCAGCCACCGCAGTACTTCTCTAGGAGCCGGCGCATGTTTGACCACTCCATTCGCACTCCACCCGCGTGGAGGGCGCTTGGGGCATTTGTGCTTGCCCTCAGGTGAACGTCCGCGTCAGTGGTTGTCACATGAGCTTTGTGGGAGGGCGGCCAACCCGTGTTGGTTGCCCTTCCTGCTGCTCCCAGTGCCTTATTGTCTCTCGCCCCCATGGAACCGCAGCCATACGACCCGTGGGCGGTAAGCGAACATGGCGATGAGGCGATGGCGGACGGTGATCTGTCCATTATGGACGTCTCAGATGATGAAACGTCCGACCTGGTCACATGCCCCATCTCTGATCCGGGGTGGATCACTCGGGAAAAGCAGCGAGCATTTTTACACGGCTGTAGTCATACAGACCACTTAGCCAAAGCTCAGGCATTTCGAGCCGTCCATACCCCGACGGAAGTGTAGTCTTTCTTAGGTCTAGACAGTGGCCTTGGCCCCTGTCAAATAGCAGATGTTCGATCACAGCCAATTGATCAGGATCCAGCTTATCCTACTGTTGAGACGCACGGGCGGGGCCCTGTGACAAGCGCCATAATTGCCAGTCTACTCCGACATAAGGAACTGATTGAGTCCTGCAATATGGTTTATCTCATTGTCGACAACCGTGCCTCCGAAGACGTAGCACACTGGCCTGCCTTTGCGCAGTGGTGGTCGTCGAGACGTGCACTTATCGGCCCGCAACAGGAACGCACGGACGTTGTCTGGATCCAAGCTACCCAATCTACAGGACTGAGGGAGGTCCCTTACTACTGGGCCGGAGTCTTTGTACTGGAGGTAGCTAGGTTCCTTTTTCCCACAGTTCACTTGGGCCTGATTGACAATGATTGTGTTCCGGTTACACTTTTTGAGGTCCCAGAGTTGGTAGCACTTGCTAAAAACCAATTTCATTGGTCGGACCTTGTTGGGCACCAGGGCAACGCCAATGCTGAAGATAACAAGGTAGGCATGCTGCTCTTCACGGAAGCTCACTTAGAGTACAATGCAGGCCTTGTCATCTCCATAGGTAGCACTACTCGTCCCAGTCCAGTGACAGGAACCTCCACACCGACAAGCCTGTCAGAAGAGCTGGAGGACTATCGGCAACAACTACTTGCCATGGCCACCCCGCCAGAACATCCCACAGACACTTCTCAGGGTGGGTCCCTGTTTACCCCGTTGGTTGGAGTGCCTATGGAAACCTCCCTCGATCTGGTTGTAGTCTGGGCGCTGTATGGAATCTACATGTGTCATCAGTTTTGGCCGATGCCGACTAGGTTGCACGAACGAGAGGCTGTCAAGTGGCCTAGGCGTGCCCATCCAGGTGCGTTGAGTGCAGCAGGTCAAGAACGCACACCATGGCTCACCAGTTGGGCGAGAGCCACCTTCGAGCAAGGTTGCTTGTCAGTGTTGCCACACATGGAGGGGTCATGCAAAGCCGTTTCCCTTCCAGGGGAGCACCTATTTCAGGCTAGTCGTATCAGACATGATAGGATGAGGCCAGCTATCTTCCACGCATTTGGCAAAGCAAAAGAAGATGCGCCTGCTCAGTTGGCGCGTCTCGCCTGTCAAGGATGGGAAACCCTGCCGATTGTCGTCTTAGGAATGCCGCATCACCCGGCAGCCTGGTCCACGGATGATTGGAAGCCGATTGGAGGGTGCTGCTTTACTGGGTCTCCGCCGGCGCTCCAAGGCAACAGCGCTTGTCGGTTTTGTCTCCTTCGCCAGTGGCACACAATCTGGGTCCCCTCAACAGAACTCTTTCAGGCCACTAGTGTCGACAGTGACCCTGAACTGGAACCGACTGACGTTGCGCTTGAGACCCAGGCAGAACTGCTAACACGCACGCTACTTGATGCGGCTGTGGACCCGAACTCCCGCGAGTCTGGGTTGAGCAGCGTGCCAGTTTCGGTGCCAGTTTCGAGTACGGCGCAGTGGCCAAGTCAGGCAACTGGTCACTGTCCTCCGGATCCACAACAGCTCAACCCTCCCCTCTTTGTCTCCTGGCAAGCAATCACACAGCAGGTTGGTATTCCACAGGAGCACGAACTCCCCTCTGAAAACCTGCACTCGCTCTTTCAGCAGGCCATTGGTATCCTCCACACTACAGAGCAACGAGACTTTCATAGCATTTATGGAAGTGCCTTCAGTACCATTCCAGCAGTGTTTGCGCCGATTGAAACAGTCGCCCCTACGGTGCTGCAGTCCATGTACGCAACCAAGGCATGGACCCCGTACTGGGAGACCATAGTTTGGCAACTCGCGCAATCGTGTGGGTTTTGGTTGGTCGCTCCAGACCCGCCTCCACCGTGCCACATTCAGATTAACTGTGGAGGTCTTGGCGGAGGTTCGCTCCCGAGCCCAACCGCTCCGACGTTTCACTGCACGCATCCGCGAGTCAATGGTACTTGTGTCTATGGTCCCTCTCTTTCGCCTGCTGACAGATATACTGGACAAGTCACCCAGGTTGCGGCAGGTCACACAACCAGCCTACATGAACTTGCCATGCTCATGATCCACACTAAGGACCCTTGTGAAGCATGGGAGCATCTAGGCGGGGGCCGTGCGGCTAAGCTGTATCGTCGGACACAAGTTGTCCTGGAAGCCTCCAGACCTGGTCAGTACGACATCCATCTCATCCACGCAGAGGATGATGTTCTGTGTAACTGGCACCCTAGCCGCTCCGATCGGCACACTTTGTCGTATCGGCTCAAATGTACCATAGTTGCTGGTTCGGATAAATGGATGGGTGCAGACAAACATAGTTACTGGCATTGGCTGCACTGCAATCTTCCAAACGGTAGATGGCTTCTTTCGGAGCTAAAGCTGAGTCACCCTGATGTCATTCCCATCCGAGACCGAATGGCTGCCCCGCTTCGACTAGCGTCTTGGATACGCTTTGAAACTGCCATGGACCAAAAGGAATGGAGGGCTGCCATTGAGAGGCTGGTCCCTCGTATTCACCTCCCAGATCCGGAGCTCCTTGAGCTTCTACGCACCTGTGTGCCCGAACAACAGATTTCCTCGATGGCCGAAGCCCAAGCGCTGCTCCTTCGCAACTTTAGAGTAGGAGGTAGCCAGCCAAGTGAATGTGCCAAATGGCTTACGATCGTCACACGAGCCCTCTTTGAGCCAATTCCATTTCGGGGGGTCTTCGTCATCTTGTCCCTGTTCCTGCCGCAATTAACCTTTGCAGAGGGAGCCACACTTGATAATAAGTTGTGGTACAGTCCTGTCATCAGCAGTGAAGAGACAATGATCTATGTCACACCCACTGCGCAAGGGTTACAGGGTATGCACGAGTATAGAATAGGCTTCCCCTCCCACTCAAGAGTAGCCGCCTTTGTTTCGCCGGACCAAGAGGTGTGCAGCTGGGAGACCCTGGCAGCGCTCCCTTCAGAGCACATCCATATTGGCAGTCAGGTAGGCAGGGTCTACCGGCTGGCTCTTAGAGAAGAAGGCAAAGTCTATGCCCTCTTGATGGTTCTCCTGGAATTCGTCACGCAGCCAAAGAAAAAATCCAAGAAAGGCTCCAGTGAATCAAAAGAGGAGCTTGCCACCCGACAAAGCAGCCCCAGATCCTGGACAGTTCTTACATCCCTGCGCCTGACAATTTTGCGCCGCTACCAACGCAAGCTGAACTGAACTGGGCATCAATACCCAGGTCAACTGGGTCCTGCCGCCCAGCATGCATCGTCTCGAAACCTGCACAGAAGGCATTGCAATATTGAACCTAGCGGAGGTTGGCACGACAGTCTCTGCAGATCACCTTCTGCAAATGGCCACCATGCCCCTCGAACACAAGCCAGCTGCCTCAGAGATTCCATACCAGGTGCCTGCCTCGTTTCAGTTTGAAGGGGCAGAAGAGCTCTTGCATAGCCTGCATGCGCTGTTTGGCCTTTTGACAACGGATGATACCCCGCGGTATTGCCCTCGCACCAGTGGTTTCGGCCGCCAGTTGGTCAAAGCCGCCTCTACGGATAATGCGCACATTGTCTCCATTGCTCTGTCCATTGTGTCGGCTATTCAATCAGGCCGATCGACCTTGGCCATCGCCGGAGTGTTTGGAGCAGGCAAAACCCGATCGCTCACCTTCCTGCTCGCCTGGTTCGCGCTAACAACCAATCTGCGGTTTGGCGTTTCGCACAAAGAAAACCCTGCTGGCCGAGCTACCACTCGTCTACTAGACACGTTGGATCTCAATGAAGACCAACAAACGCTGTTTGTCAGGCCGGTCAGCCGAGAAGAACTAGCTGCTAACGCGGCCAGCACAAAGTATGACCTGCTTATGGCTCATTGCACCGAGATTATCCCTGGTGCACGGGTTGTCATCACCACCACTGGTCTGATTTGGGAACAAAAAGGACAATCGCACTCTGCCCTCAAAGCGCATATGGAGCGCCTTGATGTCCTCATCAGCAAGACATGGACCTCAAATCCGCCTTTGTCCCGGCCGTCCCGCGTCAACCCTTTTTCCGGCTCCTATTAGGGGACCCTCGACAGAGCCCAGGTGGGGTAGCTGTGAAGGTCGCAGGAGCAACCACGAAACATTGCATTATCCTGCACGGGAAATCCACCTTCCTCAGTGGCACCTCGGGCAGCTCAGATACAGATCCAGAGTGCTACACGCGTGCAAATGTTGCCAACAGCCGAGCCACCGACCTCACAATTTCGCTCTGCCCGTTGAACATGCATGGCACGGCAGGGATCACGCAAGTCATCTCGGCTTTGCTGCATGGTGCATGCACGCTTGATACGGACGACCAGCAGAACGTGCAAGTCTGGTACGAAGGCACCTTTTCCACGTGGCCGTGCCTTGTGTCTGCGGCAACCGCCACTTTTCTGACTGCTATGGAACCACAGCAGCTGTGGACGGGGTCGCTGCCGGTCTGCCTAGTTGAGTATCATCAAGGGCGCTCCCGCAGACGACGACTTGTCCTTGCGTCGCAAGCCCTTCTTACTGAGGGGGAACAGTCGCTTCTCAATGTCCACAACAGTGGCCTCATCTTTGCGTACGCTGCTGACCGACGCACAGAACCGGAATGGTTTGTTGTCCCTGACGGGCAACAACCGATGCCTGGCGTCTCCTTCATGCTGCCCACAAGGGCGGGGATCGCTTTTGTGTTGGAGCTGGTCCACGCTACTCGCAAGGGCGAGCACAAGATGCTGCAAACAAGGCCAAAGACTTCCAGTTTGAATCACTCCACAAAATCTATTATTATGACGCCTGGCGGTGCACCATCGAGCTAGATCAAGGCAATTCCCCCCTTCGCCTCCCACTGCGACCGGGAGTGCTGCAACGTGGTTGCTATTGGCCGCAGCTGCACCCAGAGTTGGCGGCCACACCTCCCACGCAAGTGACGCAGGCAAGAATTGCAGCAGAGGTCAGCCTCAGTCCAAGTGATACCAGCTCTGCTGTTAGCGGAAGGACGACATCTCCGAGCGAGGTGCCAGCCCCTACTAGCCGAAGTCAAGAGGAGTCCTGCATCTCGAGGCTGGGCCCGGGACCTTCGGCGCTTAAGCCCCCCTTCGAAGGGGGCTTAAGCCCCCCCTTAAGCTCCTACGAAGGTCCCCTGGGCCCAGTTCCCTGTCCCAGTTCCCTGTCCCCAGTTCCCTGTCCCAAGTTGCCTGTCCCAGTTCCCTGTCCCAAGTTCCCTGTCCCCAGTTCCCTGTTCCCAGTTTGCTGCCCCCAGTTCCCTGTCCCCACTTCTCTGTCCCAGTTCCCTGTCCCCAGTTTGCTGCCCCCAGTTCCCTGTCCCCAGTTCCCTGTCCCCAGTTTGCTGCCCCCAGTTCCCTGTCCCAAGTCCCCTGTCCCCAGTTCCCTGTCCCAGTTCCCTGTCCCCAGTTTGCTGCCCCCAGTTCCCTGTCCCCAGTTCCCTGTCCCAAGTCCCCTGCCCCCAGTTCCCTGTCCCAGTTTGCTGCCCCCAGTTCCCTGTGCCAAGCCCCCATTGTCGTCCGGCAACGCCTGGCTAGGAGCCTCGTGCAAGCGCGTGCTTCTCCCAAAATTTTATTGTGGGGTAAGGAGCCCCGAACACAAACCGAAAGCAACGTCGGAATCGTCTATCGACTACCGTTGCACAAAGCGACATAGAGCAAGGCTGACAAACCCACAAGAAAAGAAGAAGCAAAAAATTCACACAAATTCCCACTGGACGCCCAAGCTCCGGACAATCCCAGGTAAACCTGGTCAGAACAAGGCAAAATAATACCAGAATGAAACGAACGCAACGAGAGTCTCCAGAGGTGCGAAAGCAACAAGTGTCAACGTCTGTGCGTGTACGATCCTCTGCCCCACGCGGTAGCCACTTGTGACACTTTTTTCGCAGATAAAAACGCAAACGAGCCTTGTCAGCGCCAAACACGTACGCACAAACAATGAAACTATAACATCCACCCATCCGAGTCACTCTCAGCGCAAAGCGACACAGAATGAGGCAGACAAAAGCAAAAGAAAAAACAAAAAAATCAACCAACTTCCCATGGACGCACCAGCTCCTGACAGGCCTGGCGAACCAGTCCAGAGGGGGTCAAAAATATGAACCTCCCAAAATTGTCGGGTAAGGAGCCCCGAACACAAACCAAAAGCAACGTCGGAAGGAATCGTCCAACGCGCTGCCAGAGGCCACAATACTGGCTCGCCCAAGAGACGCGAACCCTCGTACAACCCAGATGCTCGCAAAAATAACATCGTTTAGGCATTTTTCGTCCGCCCTGCCCCCCCCCCTTAGTAATCAAACTCAGACGCTCCATCGGCAACATGATGGCCGTGCATCAGAATCCATTGCAAAGGTAGTGGGGAATGGAGCATTGTCTTGGTTGCACAACTCTGGAACGATCGAGTCGCGGCAACTTGCGTTCTACAAAATGCGAAATGTCGGAGGGCAATTCTCAGTGAGATAGGCCTCCACTCTGGCTACAATTCATTTTTGCTAAAGCAAAATGGGAAACTCAGGTAGCGTAACCGTTCCTTTCTTTTCAACGACGGTTCCCATGTAGCCTTAAAACACACTCTTTATTCTTGCTGCATGGGGGGGGCTGCGCCACGAAATCTGCACTTCTCACACCATTCCCTGCACCTGCCACGAAATGCTTTCTTTTAAAGGCTCCTCCGAAATACCACGAAGGTTCCCACGAGTAGACTTTGGGCTGAAAGATTTTTGAACCCAACGGGTGCTCAATTTTATGAAAAGATGTTTGTTGTTTCACATCTCTTCTATCCGTCTGCATCACAATCGCTTTTTCTCACATAGCCCCCCCGAAAATCTGATCTGAGATTTCACAGCTACGTTCAGAAACCAGCAACTACGTAACGCAATCGTCTCAATCACCCCGAGCAAAATAGGTAGCGACAAGCGGCATCGCATGCCTCTTCATGGATTCAAACACTGCCCCAAGCTTTGAAGCCCTCCTTATCCCGCGCTCAATCCCCCTAAAACCTATGCCTTTCCCTTCCTTGAACCATTCCTCAAAGCGCCATCTCAATCCCAAAGATTGGATGCCCCCCGTAAGTCCCCCTTAACCACCCCTTAAGCACTTCCTTTTCCTCCCCCCTTAACCCTCCCCTTGAACAACCCCTTGAGCCCCCCGTTGAACCCCCTGAAACCTACCGGGTCTCCCGCGCGCTCAATCTCCCCTGAAGCCCCTCCTAATCGCTCTCTTGAACGACCTTCATCGAAGCCCCCGAAAGTCACCCTTAGATCGTAAAACCGCCTTTAAGCCCCCCTGAAACCCC
>CAXAMN010004781.1:180654-209766 GCA_963970005.1 Durusdinium trenchii
AGACACTTGACTGACTAGGTGTTTTGAGCACGAGAGCTTTTGATTTTTCGTCAGGAGTTTGTGTGTCAAACTTTCACGGAACCTTCGCTCGATGCTCCACCCGTGAGTGTGTATGCCAACTTGCCGCAGGAGTGGCCACTGGCACGGCTCAGTCTCCAACTACGGCGCATCAGAGTTATCCTTCGGGTCACACTCTACCGTCGAGCAGCGGAACTGAGCTTCCAAGGGGTCTCATTCTGCGCAAAAGCATGTGAGCGGAAAACGGCGGAGGCTCAAAATGCCCCAACCTCAGAAGCCACGGACGCACAAGACACACCACTGCTTGATGCTACGGCCAAAACTCTGTCCCTTATGTAGACAGTCGTCATGTCTTTTGGCCGGAATCAAGGTCTTGGCAAGCCTGATCTTCCTATCCACCATCTCCATGTCTACTTCCCTGTTCAGCTTGTGCACAAACTAGTGGCACGCATGGACAGCTTGGGATTCAAAGAAGTCATGCCACAGGATGGAAAGAAATTCAAGCACAACAGTGAAAGTGTGACAAATAGTCCGTATATTCTGATCGGTACCTTTGAAAGACCTTGCACTTCCAACTCATATGGCCCCCTACACTCCCAAGCTTGCGGGATTGTACGATCGCGGCCTCCTCGACGTCAACCTCGGCCAACAGGTGTCTTTCCAATCCAGCTATAAGAGCACACTACGGATTGAAGTGCCAGTGTGGCCGGACATACTGCAAGCGATACTGCCGAGCACTGTCCAAGCCTCTGGTGCAGAAGCTGAAGCGGACGAAGAAGAAGAGGAGGAAGAGGAGGTGTATGTGCCCCCCCGAGATGGACAAGGTTGTTTCTCATTTCGCCAGGCCCCTCTGCTCCGTGCCAAAGACACATACGGAGCGCGGAGCAATGGCAATAAGTATGAGGTCATCGCGCAGTGGCTTCTCACAGGCCTTGCCATGGTCCTATCAAAGCCCAACTGGAAGTTCCTAGCCAAGCGAGGCACGATCGCAGCCACCCCGCAGACTCGGCTACGTGAATGCTGTCGCACTGGCTATCCTCCAGGCACTGACAGCAATAGGCAGCCTTATGGGCAGCAAATACCAAATGCCCTCCCGCTGCATCGCTGGCAGGCCATGGTAGACTGGTACACCAGTTCCGAGTATCTAGCGCATCTAGAGCAAGTCAGCCGAGATAAGAGTGCCTGCAGCACCGCAGAATTCTTTAACACTATGGACCGCAGAAACCCGGTTCAGGTGAGGAACAATGCTGCTGTTTGCACTGCGAAAGCTGCGCCTGTTGCGCGAGCTGCGCCAACAGAGGAGACTGAGAACGATGCCCATGCCCACCAACCCCATCCATCCAACTGGAGGCCATCGGAGGCAAAGGCACACCCAGTACGCAAAGGGCACACTGATAAGTAAGCGTGCTGTAAGCGCACTATGGTCAGCACTAGTTCTAGTGATTTAGAGCAGAGAAAAGGGCAATAAAACAAGGCAGACTTGAACGAATCCCGCCACGCCACACATAACGATACATTTAACGGGAATCGTCTTGTGGGTGCATGCACTTTCTGTAATGTTTTCATCAGGGATTGACGTTGAGACTGAGATAAGAGGAGGTACTGCGCTCTCTGCAACAGCAGGACATCTCCTTGCCTGAGTGAAGTGACGGCTCAAACTGGTAAAGCGATAGGCCCTAGCTTGCTGCAGCGGAAATGTGGCCAGACTTTGATCCAAGCTACACACAGCTCCGCCTAGTCACATTAGCCGGTACCGAACATGCCATGCCAGTGCGCTTGGACCTATATGAAAACCTTACGCAGCTGGAAGAAGACATCCTTGGTTTTCTGTCTACGTCCTCAGACATCGATGTCTTCGGATGTGCCGCTGATCTTATAGACCCGGACACGCAGCTTGCACTGGATGATGATTTTCGTTCAGTCTTGGTTCAAGATAAGAGAGTGCAAGTAATCGTCAAAGCTTGCCTTGAGGTAGGCCACACGATCTGGCAGTTCCAAAAAGAAGGCTGTGACCTATGTTGTCCCAAAGCGGTGCGTGTTCCTTACAACCCGCTAGGGGCAGTCGAAGATCGAGCCTTTTATGCTGCACCAACGCTCCGCCATGTTGAAGTCGGAGAGGGCATACGGCACATAGGCTTCGCGGCCTGGCAGGGCTGCTACCGTCTGCAGATTGTCAGGCTGCCGCCCTCGGTTGTGTGTCTTGGGGAAGGAGCATTCCAAGGTTGTTATTTCCTTAGGGAAATTACCGCCCCGGGTTGTATACGATTCAATCGCAATGTTTTTGCAGAATGTGTTACCCTCAGCCAGATAGGACCCAGTTGCGAAGTAAGTGGTACCAATATTCTGGCTCCGGGGGCACAGTTAGGCTGCTTTGCGTTCGTGCACTGCAGTGCACTCAAGACTTTAATATTTGAAGAAGACAAAACTAGCGAATACCGTACTATGGCACACTCATTGCCGGAAGGTAGCTTGAGGGGTACTGGCATAGGAAGCCTTCACCTCCCTTGTGACTATCACAGCATTGGCGCAATGGCGTGTGAAAATTGTACATGGCTAGTTGAGGTCAGCCTCCAAAACACAGCTGTTACTGAACTGCCTGACTCTGTGTTTGCCCACTGTGTGGCCATGACGTGCATTCAGCTGCCGCCGCGCCTCAAACGGATTTGCTATGAGGCCTTCGGTTGGTGCGTGGCACTCACAGAATTGAAGATCCCGGCAGAGCTCCAATACATTGGCAATAGAGCGTTTTGGAGCTGTAAGCTGCTCAGATGTCTTACGACTTCTGGTAGTACAGATGCCAGTAGGTTGGTTCAGGCAGAACACAATGCCTTTGGATCCTGTGACAACTTTGAAAAGGCCCCATGGATAGAGCTCCTCCCTAGCGAAGAGGTAAATTCTGATGCTATTGACGAGGAGATCCACACTGAGCCGGGGGAACCCGACTTTGATTGGTAAGACAGGAAGAGCAATTAATGGTAGGCACTCCGAACAACCAGTGAATAGCTCTGGACTTCTTTGGACAGATATGTACATTTCTGGAACCAGGGAGCAATAGAAGTAATGAGCTCGGTTTCCTGAGGCTTCCTGATGACTGCCCGCGCAGTTGTCGGAATTGCCTTCTGTCAATTCTCGCTACCAACAGCAGTACACACACTGTGCATCAGGGTTTTTTGTTGTTTTGTCTCAACTCTGTTACATGGAGTGGACATTATTCTTTCTATGATATAGTGCATGAGCGTGAGTTGCAGGAGGTGGCCAGGTTAATGAGCTGTAGCCCATTTAGGCTGGAAAACGGAGACGAGCTGTCGGACCGACGACCGTAGGCCATGCTTGCTGACCAGATCTCCGAGACCAGCTCTCAAAGGAGCGATGAACGCTCACTAATCTTGCACCTCATCCTAGTTACACTTGCAGGAGAAGAAATCCAGTTGACGCTTGAACTGCAAGAATATGATCGGCTCCACGAATTTGAAGAGGCAGTGATAGCTCAGCTCCCCAAGCTAGGAGGAAGCAGTACTTTTGGCTGCTTTCTGAGGTTTGTATGCAGTGGTACACAAGTGGCACTCGCCGATCCTATATGGCACACCTTGCGAGATCACAATTGCTTTACTGTCATCTCGTGCCCGTGCTTCAAAGAAGCTGAGCACAAGGGACAGTTACAAGGTGAGGCAATGGCCATCCGAGTCCCCTACAGAACCACTGACAGGGTCCTGCCACTGGCTTTCGCCCATTTCAGAGGAGGTAGGCATGTGCAACTCGAGGAAGGGCTCCGCATCATAGGTGAAGCGGCCTGGCGAAATTGCGACCAACTCCAAATAGTCCATCTTGCCAGCACAGTCATTTGCCTGCAGCGGCGAGTCTTTCGTAGATGCTATGCCCTCCGTACAGTAGTGGCGCCGGGATGCAAGCAGTTTGGGATCCAAGCTTTTGAGGAATGTTGCTCCCTTATCCATGTTGGGGACAGTGTAAATGGAATTAACCAACTTGCTCCTCAAGCTGAGCTGATGGCGCAGGCATTTCAAAAGTGCACTGCGCTACAGCACATCGACATGGGAAGAACGGAATACAACCCGTCACGACCCACAAGAATTGTGCCAGAGCGTTGCTTCTTCGAAGCTGGACTAACCTCACTTAGTCTACCCCGGGACTTTACGTGGATCGGTCCAGCTGCCTGTGAAGGCTGTCGACAACTCCAGCGCGTGGACCTCTCCTGCTCTCGGGTTACTGAGATCATGGGTGCTGCCTTTGCGCATTGCAAAGCCCTACAGCACCTTATCCTTCCGCCCAAGCTTCGGAGAATTGAGCAGGGAGCATTTCACAAATGCTCCCTGCTAAAAGAGGTCATTTCCCCTCCCACCTTGCTGTATATTGCCAGTTTCGCTTTCGCTGGCTGTACAAGCCTGGCTAAATTTGAACGAGAGGGTAAATGCAAGACTTGGAGGGGAACGTATTCGAGAGGCAATGCCTTCCTTAGCTGTGACAATCTTGACAAACCATCGTGGCTCAGGTGGCTCCCACCAAACGGAAAGGACAAGGACACGTGGGCAACGAACGAATTTGGGCCTTGCTGCTAGGCACAAGGTACGTTCCTACAAGCATCTAGGCAACTGATGCAGATGTGCGAAAGCCTGCTCACCCCGTGGCATTTTGCTAGGTAAGCAGCGTACGCATGGCATGGTGCTGAAAGTCACTATGACAGGAGAGTTTGGACTAGGGCTGCCTCTCACCAGGCCAACACTTTCAAGCTAGCCTCTCTTACTGGCACCCGCGTGTTGGTTTGAGAGAGCTTTCGACACTCTGAACAGCAGGGTAGATAGACAGTGCCCAGTCTGCTACCCGCGTAGTTGTTCTGGATGAGTACAGTGTATAGCAATGTGTACAGAATGGTAGAAACGGCATGTCACATGTTTCACCCCTTTTTGTGTAGTTCATGGGGCATTGCGTGTGGTGGGCTTATGGCAAGCTAGAGTGAAAGGAACAGCAGTCAGCTGATGACTGCACATTGTGATGAAGAAAATTGTCTTGAGGAGCTTATCTCGCCTCGCTCCCGTTGCTGAGCTGTTTTGGAGTCGAGGCCGGTTTGATAGCTCCCGTCGCCTTCCCCCCTGCGGGGGGCGTTGTACCTCCAGGGTGCCCTTAGGGTGCCCTGCTCGACGCTTGGTTGGCTGCACACTTTCTCATGTCTTCGGCATTTAGGAGATCCCGAGTGCATGAGGAGTGGTCTTCCGGAACTGCCGACGTTGGCTCTTACCTTACCTACAATGAAGATGACACCACGGACTGATCAGCCGTCTGAGAGGTCCCTGATTGTCGCACTCCGCTGATGGCGAAAATTGCATCACCTTCGAGCGCCTACTGATCTGTGTGCTTTCAAGAGTTCGAGGTGAACCCAAAGTATGCATGTACGCAAGTAGGTTGTTTGCTTTCCATCGAAGTGTCCCTTCTCGCATTGCACCTTGCTTGTTGCTTTCTAAATCTTGCCTGTGCCTTGCCTGGTGTGCAAAGAGGTGGAATGCATTCGTAAGCCCTGCTTAAGGTGCCTTGCAACGCGCCGCTCTATTGCAGGTGGCAACTTGCCCAATGTGCCCTTGTTATCCTTGTCATCCTGACGGCACGCTGAGGCCAAATACCAGTGCATAACAAAGAGCCATTTCGTTGAGGGACTGCAGGTACTGAGAGTTGCTGAATTCATCGCCCCTGTTTCACCCTTTTCATCGCTGGCTTCTTCGCCACCAAGTTACATAACAGGTTGCGGTCTTTCCGTCCTGGTGTTTTGTGGTTGGGTTTGGTTGTTTGTGGGTTTTTTGGGTGGTTTTGGGGGTTTGCTTGGTCTGTTTTGTGATTGCAACCTGTACAGTAACTTCTCTTAACTCGACTAAGGTGACTTGTGCAGAACCTGCACACATAGCGCCTCCAATCGTGCAAAAAAAAAGGGTCCACAGCCATGGCGTGAGCAGCGCAGGCCAGACCATGCCGGGCACTTATTCGATATCAAAATCATCTGAGTGGGGGTGCACGCTAGCAAGTAGGTATGCTGTGTACAAAAGGCCACTGAGTTCTGCATGTAACGTAGTTAGCAGGGGCATCATCTGGCCCTGTATCGGCCTAGGCATGAGCGGGAGGAGCCGATTGACGTCTTGTAGCAGTGTAAGCATTGCACGCACCCGACTATACAGCGCTGTGTCTACCTGGCGATGCTCTCTGGCAGTGCTTCTTTGATCGGCCTCGTTTTCATCCCCCTGCAAAGCATCGTGAGGCAGGGCGGCTGTGACACCTTTTCGAGACATCTGCCGGAGGGCCATCCCTTGCGGCCGTCTCCACGACCAGGTGACAGGAGGGTGACCAACAGGGGACCTTGTGAAGGCAGTGACATTGCTTGCAAACAGCGCGAAGAGCTCCTGCTCATGATAGAGGATGTGGTGGACCATACGCCAACGGTAACCTTTGTTGGAACCATAGACGCTGACTCCTCGATCATTAATAGCAACGCACTGTTGCAGAAAGACATTGATCCAGCGATCTTGGTACTTCACCCGCATCTTGGTCAGCGGTGGTGGGAAGGAAAACCCGTCTACCCATCCTTGGACCACTGCAGAATTTTTTGGGGTAGTTTTCTGCCAGGGCAAAACAGTGCACTATATACACGTTATCAAACTACCACCATGCCAAAAAGCGATTGGAGAGAGAAGAGCGAAACATCCCCCCTCAACTGCAGATAAAGAACGCCCCTGCCCTGCCGCGACCACCAGACCGGCAAACCCCCCAAGCTAGAACAACGCGAAGTAGAGACTGCAGCGCAAGCCCAGGAAGGAGACGTCCGAGAACACGAGCCCCCTCCGCGACCTGGAGCGCACTCTGTGCTCGTTCTTTCGGAGAGGCAATGGACATGCAATAGTTTCCAATTTATCGAGTACGAACAATTTTAGTGAAGGCCTTTACTCGTGCCATCACATGTACCGTCTCACCTCATCATGTCCTCATGCTGCCGTAAGCTGCTCAGACACATCTCGTAGAGCCTAGCCGACTGCATCCTTATGGTTGCGGCTGAGATGCCCCCCGTCCCGCCTTGGGTCGTAGGCAACACGCCTGAGCCGGTATCCCTTGATATCGACGGCTGTGTTGATGTGACTGCATACGTTCGATTTGAAGAAAACGTTGGAGACATCGACTATGGAGTGCTGGACATACAAACTAGCTTCCACCAGGGACTGCAGATTTGGGGATGGCGGGCGTAGGCTTACGACGCCCAGGGACCGCCCGATCCGAGAGGGCCCATAGGAGTTGAGCTTGTTTTTCAACTTGGAGGTGACTAGGCATCCATTCCCCCCCCCTTCAGGAGTTGGGTACGGCTCCCATGTTGCCTGAAAGTGCTGTTCCCATGGGTCATGCGGGCGACATTAGAACTGTCGCAACGTGCGATAACAGAAGGCAACCATACCTAACGTAAAGAGACAAAGGCCTCCACAGATGCACCTAGGTATGCTTTACCCTCCATGCCACAAGCACTAGAGGCACTACAGGGCACTACAGGGCACTCGATACCTCGTCCTTTTCCAGAGCGTGGCGCTGAACTGCAAAGCACTGGGTCGGAAGGTTGTCTCCCTCATAGCAGCTGATCTAGAGATCCTCGAGAGTCTCCATCTCAGAGAAGATAGTCTGACTTGCCCTTGTACCACTCTGATGTGCCTGGCAATGGTTAGCCAGCGGATTATCCTGCAAAATTTGCATCAATTTGAAGGCCTCCTGTTTTGTCGCAGTCACCCTGCGCATTGCTTCCAGAACCAAGCTTGGAAAGGGGAGTTGGTGGGTAAGCGTATCCAGCCCTGTGGGGGGTCTGGGCAGTGGCATTCTGCACATGTGGTGGCGCGGCCTGTGAGGCACAGGCCCCTGGTTGGCGAGTCGGATCTTCTTGAAAAATTGGGAAGTTCAGGTGTTCGAGAGATAGAAAATCGAAAAACTGGGTTGGCCCGTTATCATACAACCATGACAAATGCTCGCATAGACAGGGAATGATGTGGCTTGGGATCTCTCGTTGCAGCAGGAACCGGTGGACTTTGGCACGAATTTCTGGGGTGGGCCCATGCAGAATTTACCTCTCTTGTGTGATGTGCGGATGATCTACAAAAGGCCAGAGGGTAAGGCCGCTGGGCATGTCGATGCTATAGTCAGCTAGTGCGCTGGGAATCTGCCGTAATGGCCAGGTAGGGACATCACCCGTGTCCGGCGGCTCTTGGGTCTCAGCCCACTGGCTGCCACAAGGCAGAGAGGAAACGTGAGCTGCTGCACCGTGATCAACAGCCTAACAAGGCTGACTTCCAGCCTTTCTTGAAGTTGGCGTGCGTCAACACTTACGTCCAAGCGTATACGTCCTTTGTGGTGGCAAGGTACCGCCCCAGGGTGCGCTCACGCAGTGAGAGCCCAAAGGTACCAAGCGGTGACCAACAGTCCGTATATTTTGGTGGGCACTTTCGAAAGACCATGCCCCTCAAGCTCGCCCAGGCTTGCAGGTTTGTATGATCATGGCTTACTAGATGTCAACCTGGGCCAACAGGTGTCTTTCCAATCCAGCTATAAAAGCACGCTAAGGATCGAAGTACCTGTGTGGCCGGACACACTCCAAGCGCTACTGCCGAACACCGCGCAAGATGCTGAAGTGGGCGCCGAGGCGGCGGAAGAAGAGGAAGAGGAGGAGGGCGAGGTGTATGTACCTCCTGATGGACAAGGCTGCTTCGCCTTTCGACAGAGCCTTTTGCTCAGAGCCAAAGATACATACGAGGCACGGAGTAATGGTAATAAGTATGAGGTTATCTCTCAGTGGCTCCTTACAGGCCTGGCTATGGTTCTCTCAAAGCCCAACTGGAAGTTCATTGCCAAACGCGGTACAATTGCAGCTACCCCGCAAAATCAGCTACGCGAATACTACCGCATTGGATACCCTCCAGGCACTGACAGTACAAGGCAGCCCTACGGGCAACAGAGGCCAAACGTCGTACCTGTGGACCAATGGCAAGCTAAGGTTGAATGGTATACCAATTCCAGGTACCTATCGCATATGGAAGCGGTCAGCAGAGATAAGAGCGCATGCAGCTCGGCAGAATTCTACCACACGATGGACCGCAGGAACCCGGTTCTGGCGCTAGACAATGCTGCAGCTCGCACTGCGCAAACTGGGCAAGCTGAGGCAACTCAGGAGACCACGAGCACCACAACCCAATCGTCAATCCAATCGTCAACCACCTGAGCCAAATGCACAGCCAGTCCCCAACGTGCACACTAGTGAACAGAAAAGTTCTAAGAGCACTGCGGCCAGTGCTCGCTCGAGCGGGGAAAAGAGAAACTAAGCTGTGCTGAGCGGGTGATTGCGTCATGCAAAACACCAACAAACCCACCCATCCAAACCAAGGCCTGTTAACTGCGCACCCAAGGCAAGAACGCAGAACGGGGGCTGATAAGTGGTTTATGCTGTTTCATGCGTGGTTCATACTGAGACGGCGTCATGAGGTGTTGCTGCGTCCCCAGCAACAGCAAGAGTATCTCCTGTGCTGGGTGCAGTGATGGCTCAAACTGGTGAATAGATAGGTCGGTGCTTGCTGCAACGAACATGTGGCCTGAATTTGACCCTAGCTACACACAACTTCGTTTAGTTACTCTGGCTGGCACCGAACATACTATGCCAGTCTGCCTGGACCGCTACGAGAACCTGGTGCAACTGGAAGAGGACATCCTTAGTTTTTTATCTACGGCCTCAGGCATTGATGTCTTCGGATGTACTGCCGACCTCATTGACCCAGACACGCAGCTCCCACTTAATGAAGCCTTTCGCTCTGTCCTGTTCCAGGACAAGCAGGTGCAAGTAGTTGTCAGATCCTGTCTCGAAGTAGGCCACACGATTTGGCAATTCCAAGAGGAGGGCAGGGACCTGTGCTGCCCCAAAGCGGTACATGTCCCTTGCAATCCGCGTGGGGCAGTCGAGGACCGCGCCTTTTTTGCTGCACCAAAGCTCCGCCATGCCGAAGTTGCCGACGGCGTACGACACATAGGCTTCGCGGCCTGGCAGGGCTGCCACCGTTTGCAGATTGTCAGGCTTCCGCCCTCCGTTGTTTGTCTTGGCGAAGGAGCATTCCAAAGTTGTTATCTCCTTCGGGAAATAACTGCCCCGGGATGCATACGATTCAATCGCAAGGTCTTTGCAGAGTGTATTGCTCTTAGCCAGATTGGACCCTGCCGCAAGGCAGATGGCGCCAACATTCTAGCCCCAGGGGCACAGTTAGGCTGCTTTGCATTTGAACATTGCAGTGCACTCAAAACCCTGACCTTTGAAACAGACAGAACTAGAAAAGACCACAATATGTCATACTCACTGCCTGAAGGTAGCTTGAGAGGCACTGGCATAGGGAGCCTCAACCTCCCTTGTGACTATCACAGCATTGGCGCAATGGCGTGTGAAAATTGTACATGGCTTATTGAGGTCAACCTACAAAGCACGGTTGTTACTGAACTGCCTGCCTCTGTATTTGCCCACTGTGTGGCCATGACGTGCATTCTGCTGCCGCCGCGCCTCAAACAGATTGGCTATGAGGCCTTCGGTTGGTGTATTGCGCTCAAAGAAGTTAGGATCCCGGCAGAGTTCCAATACATTGGCAATAGAGCATATTGGGGCTGCAAGCTGCTCAGATGTCTTACGACTTCTGGTAGTGCAGATGCCAGTAGGTTAGTTCAGGCAGAACACAATGCCTTTGGATCCTGTGACAACTTCGAAAAGGCTCCCTGGATAGAGCTCCTCCCCAGTGAAGAGTTAGATTCTGATGCTCTTGACGAGGAGATCCACACGGAGCCAGGGGAGCCCGACTTTGATTGGTAAGTAGGGGAGGGCAAGGGATGTTAGGTACTCCGTACACCCAGGGGACATCTGTGCACAGCTTGCACCCCTCAGCGAGTCGTGTTTTAGCCTAGTTCTTACCCTACAGGTAGACATGGCAAGAAGTAGCCTGACGGCTGCCCGCGCAGTTGTCGGAACTTCATTCTAACTTCATTCTACCAATTCCGGCCGCCAGAAAGGTCAGTCCAGCTGAGGAAAGCCTTAGGCGCCCCTTTAGGTCGTATGCAATCCAACCAAATCCATGCTGAGACAGTCTATAGAGCAAACGGGGCTAAGTAATGCCTTCGCTCTGCCTCAGTAGTCACTGCGCAACGGAAACTGACTCCCAACATAATGCTGGGTACAAAGGTGAACAGTAGGAGTCGGACAGGTGAATGATCGTCGGCCCATGTAGGCTCGAAAACGGAGGCGGGCTGCCGGATTGACGGTCGTAGGCCATGCAAGACGACCAAATCACAGTGAACAGCTCTCAATGGAGCAGCGAACGGTCGCTGGTTTTGCACCTCATCCTAACTACGCTAGCAGGAGAAGAAATCCAGCTGACACTCGAGCTGCAAGAACATGATCGACTCTACGAATTTGAAAATGCTGTTATGGCGCAGCTCCCAAAGCTCGGAGGAAGCAGCGCATTTGGCTGCTCTCTGAGTTTTGTATGCCGTGACACACAAGAGAAGCTCATGGACCCGATATGGCGCACCTTGCGAGATCACAATAGTTTCACAGTTATCTCGCGCCCCTGCTTTGAAGAGGCCGAGCATAAGGGACAGTTGCAAGGTGATGCAATAGCCATCCGAGTCCCCCACAGAACTACAGACAGGGTCTTGCCGCTCGCTTTCGCCTATGAAAGAGAGGGGCGGCACGTGCAACTCGATGAAGGGCTCCGCATTGTAGGTGAAGCTGCTTGGCGAAATTGCCAGCAACTCCAAATTGTACATCTTGCCAGCGCAGTCATTTGCCTACAAATGAGAGTTTTTTCGCAGGTGCTATGCCCTTCGTACAGTAGTGGCGCCTGGATGTAGGCAGTTTGGAGTCCAGGCATTTGAGGAATGCTGCTCCCTCATCCATATCGGTGTCAGTGTAGGGGGAATCAACAAGCTTGCCCCTCAAGCTGAGCTGATGGCGCAGGCCTTCCAAAAGTGCACTGCTCTGCAGCATATCGATATGGAAAGGACGGAATACAGCCCTGCTCGACCCACACGAATCTTGCCAGAGCGTTGCTTCTTCGAAGCAGGACTAACCTCGCTCTCTCTGCCTCGGGACTTTACGTGGATCGGACCCGCTGCCTGTGAAGGCTGCCGGCAACTCCAAAGGGTGGACCTTTCTCATTCATGGGTCACAGAGATCATGGGTGCTGCCTTTGCATACTGCAAAAGCCTACAGCACCTCCTCCTCCCGCCCAATCTGCCCCTCCCACCCTACTGTATATTGCCAGGCTAGCCTTCGCTGGCTGCACAAGCCTCTCCAAATTTCAACGAGAGGGCAAATGCAAGACTTGGAGGGGGACGTATGCTAGAGGCAATGCATTCCTTGATTGTGACAACCTTGACAAGCTGTCGTGGATTCGGTGGCTCCCACCGAATTGGAAGGACGGGGACACCAGGACAACTAACGAATATGGGCCCCGCTGCTAGGCAGAAGGCACGTCTCCATAGGCATCTCAACAATTGCTATAGTCGGGAGAAAGCGTGCGCACCAAGTAGCATTTTGCTAGGTAAGCTGCCGACGCATGACATGGCGCCGCAAGTCACTAAGACCAAAGGGTTTTGGACTAGGGCTGTCTCTCCTCAGGCCAACACTTTCAAGCTAGCCTCTCTGACTGGCACCCGCGTGCTGGTCTCGAGAGAGCTTTCGACGCTCTGAGTAGGCAGAGTAGATAGACAGTGCCCAGTCTACTACCCGCGTAGTGGTTCTGGATGAGTACAGTGTACAGCAATATGTACAGAACGGTAGAAACGGCAAGTCACAAGTTTCACCTATTTTCGTGTAGTTCATGGGGCCTTGCATGGATTGGCTCTGCATTGGCAAGCCAGATGAAAGGACAATAGTCTGATGATGACGGCGCACTGCAATGAAGAATGCTGCTCTGATGAGCATACTTCGCCTCGCTCCCGTTGCTGAGCTGTTTTGGAGTCGAGGCCGGATTGAACTGCTCCCTATGCCTTTCCCCCCCAGTGGGGGGGGAGAAGTACCTGAAAGGTGCCCCTTTGGCGCCTCCCTCAACGCTTTCTTGGCAATACACTCTCTCCTGTCTTCGGCATTTAGGAGATCCCGAATGCATGAGGAGTGGTCTTCCCAAAATTGCCTACCCTGCTCTTACCTGTCTAAAGAGGAGAGTGACATCACGGACTGATCAGCCGCCTGAGAGGTCCGGGATCATCGTACTCTGCTGCCGATTAAATCTGACCATGCTTTCGAGCACAGAATTGCACCGGCCATGAGCCCGTGGCTTGCCCTTGGTATGTATGTGGGCCGCATGACCATATGCAACCTTTAGTCAATCTTAAGTTTTGCCCGAAGAGTTTGGTGTGCTGCTCCATATCTAATGCCAAGCTTGCCCTTGCCCTTGTCAATCCAATTGAATCCGGATGCCAAGGCACTGTAATGAGACAGGAATCGTTGAGGAACAAGGAGTACAAGAAGTACTGAGGGATGCCGAATTCATTGCCCCTGTTTCACCTTTTTTTGCGGTACTAGCTCCGATGCCATCATGGTTACATAACAGGTTGCTTCCTCTCCTGCTGGGTTCTTTGTTGTTTTGTTGGGTTTGGGGTTTTGTTGTTTGGTTGCTTTGGTGGGTCTTGCTTCTGGATTGCAACCTGTATAGTAACCTCCTCTTAACTCGATTCAGGTGACTTGTGCAGAACCTGCACACATAGCGCCTCCACTCGTGCAAAAAAAGGATGCCGTCCCGCAATTGTAAGGAGGAGCCCCGAAGTTCCGTACTGCTGCTGTAGGTTCCGGTTGGCTACCTGATTGCCGAGGGAGAGTACTGCTGCCTGCTCTGACCGCTGGTAACAGCAGACTATCAGAGCACGTCCCAGGTGCCAGAGAGCAAAGAGCACTGGCATGACATGTCGGATACAAACCGCAGTCCAGCGAGGAAGTCTGCTCGTGTCACAGGCAGTGGTAGTGAGGAGGACTGTGGAGGTGGTTCTGCGACGATACTCTTCCCACTCAACTAGAGACATAACAGGCGTTTCCTCAAATGCCCAGCTAGTAGACGGGACAGGTATGGCAAGCAACTCCGCGGGGAGCACTGTCAGCGAATATGTACCCTCAGGGCCTTCGCGGAGGTGCCCTGCCCATTGGAGGATGGGCGCTGGCGGACCAGCCAAGCCCAGATTAACTAAGTGCTCATGCAAGAGATACCGTTGCTGGGGTGTGCTGCCAGTCAGGATGATGCCACTCAAGGAGAGGAATGCTTCATCACCAGCGGGCAACAAGGGGCGGACAACTGTGTTGTCTCGCAGCTGTGCTGTGGCCTGTTGCAGGAGACCTGGTATGGATACTAGGCGGTAGCCAGGAGGATTAGTACCTCGATGATACCATACCATCTTGTTCCTTGCCGGCAGCATGCCTGCTATCCGGAGATGGTAATGTTGAGCATGCAGCCTGAGGGTGCATCGAATGAAATAAAGGCGACGCCGTCTCGTGGCTATTTCCTGAAGTAGGGCAGTGAGGTTTAATACCCCTTGATCAGGAGCAACTTCTACAACCTGAGTCCATGCTTGGCAAGTGTGCTGTGAGAGGAAAGACATTGGACCTGTCTGCTTCGACACATGTGTTGGTAGTGCCATAGGTTCATGACACCAGAATACTGCCGGTGAGGCAGCCCAGCTTGCAGACACTAGGATACGAGTGTAACTGTCCTGAGGGGGTTCACCCTCTTGAGCCAGTGGCTATCAGGCAGCGATCATATCGATAAAGCGGTAACACTTAATGGAGATTCATACCAAGGTTCCTCCTGGTTTCCTCTACATTGTTTTGGTACTTTCCTGCTTGCAGCAAGGTTATCTTAACCGCTGTCGCTTGTGACTGAAAAACCTGGCACGTTTGGCAAGCCTCTCTTCAAGCTGTTCTTGAGCGTGGGCTCCGTCTGCTTGGAACCTGCGCTTCCTGTGAAGGGTTGCTTGCAGCGGGAGAGGGTGCTCAGCTGGGAGACGGCGTAAGAGCCGTCTTCGCTTCGGAGAGGAGAGCGGCAAGGCAATGAGTTCATTCTTCAACAGCTCATGTTTGTGCCCTAGATGTTCGCATCGGAATAAGGGGGGGTCGTCAGGCGAGAGGTGATAGCGGTTGACCAGGAAGTCGTGCAGTGCACTGAGATGTTCAACAGTGGGACCAGGAGCAACCCAAAAGCCATCATGCAACCAGATAGCCGAGTGGAAGCCTACGAGAGATTGCAAAAAGTTGTAGGCAGCCCAAGAAAGATGTTGTTCTAGTACTTCAAAGAACCGGAATGGGGCAGCTCTGCTCCGATCACGCCCCCGCACAGGGCACCATGACGGAGGATTGTTGATCACAAATCTGCTAGCTGCATGGAGCTCATAGGCAAAGCGCGTGATGTCCGGTGGCAACTGGCATGGCAGGTACGACAGCTGCCTCACGAGATACCCCAGCGCTTCTTGTGGTTCAGCACTATTAATGACAACCAGGGGCCATTTTTTGATGAGGTCTTCATAGTCCTCTGGCAGAACCTGTGGGTCTGGAGGCTGTAGTACGCGCCGAAGCCATTCTCGAGTGCGCTGGATGGGAGGCAAGGACAGGTGAACGTTAGAATGGGCGCAGCATCGTCTCGTAAGTTCATAGTGCGCACCGCTAATGTCAATCTCACAGTGGCTATCTCCGAACAGAAGAAGTCGTACTTGACGCGGCAGTTGCTGTGCCGACAGTCCAACTGCATAGAAGCGACCAAATCCATCTAAAGAGGATGGTTTGTACCCTATGGTGAGCACTCCGTTCCTGTTGTTTGCTGCTGCAAGATAGTCTTGTGCGATATGAATATGAGATGGTAGGCGCGAAAGGAGTTGCGGCAGGCCATCAGGGGAAGTTGCAGGACATTCAGTGAGCACGAAAGCCGGCGCTGGTTGCAGGGGGCCACTCTCAATGACAAAACCTAGCTTCTGCGCAAGATGGTACGGTGGTGCTGCGCGATAGGTAGCAAAATTTAGTGGCTGGTCTGCACTTAATTTGGCTTGTGCACTTGCTTGTCCGGCAAAGTAGTCAGCAAGCTTGTTGCATTCTCTGGGTAGATAGACAAGTCTGAAAATAAAGGGGGCACATGCAAGAAGATTCTGGCAGTCTTCGAGGATATCGACAACTTCTCGTCGCTTGACCCTCCCCTTGCCTTGTAGGTAATTGAGAAGAGGGAGGATGTCTCCCTGGATGATGATCCCTTCCTGTGCAATGCCTTGTGCCAGACATTGTCTCTGATATTCTATGGCGAGGTGGATAGCTGCTAAGCATGCTTTGGCTTCGGCTATGACATTGTCAGCGCATGGGGCGAGAGGAACTGACTTCCACCGAACCAAAGTAGTAGTTTCTTGTGTAACTTGGAGCAGGCTGACCCCAGCACCTCCTGTGTGGGTGCGTTTATGAGCCGAACCGTCAAACTGCACGAGACATCCTTGCCAGCCTGCGGCTTCCCCAATGAGAAGAATTGCGTTGTCAGGAATATCGTCAGTAGCTTGCAGCTTAATGTGAGTATGCCCGCAGTGGCAAGTGTATGGAAGGAGGGCAGCAGTTGCAGCTGGGAAAGGTAGTTTTCTGTATTGCATCGAAAGCATTCGAAGCCGCACATCCGACGAGCTAAAGGTAGCAATAGTGTCCTGCTTACTGAAGGCACGTGTAGTGCTTAACCCCTTCTCCGGGAGTAAGGCAGAGTCAATTTGCGTCCGTGGGAACCGCTGCACCTTGATGTGCGTGGTGTCTGTGCATGGTAAGTCTTGCTGGATGGGCGGGGCACGGAAACACTGCAGGAGGGTAGCTGGCAAGGATTGATATACTCTCTGCCATAAGTCCCTAGCATGGCTTTGTAGGGAACGCAGTTTGAGACATTCTATAGTGGGTCGTAGCCCTCCATGTTCAGTAACAAGTCGACGGGTGTGGAAGAGTAAGTAACACATAGCTACTCCTGTTGACCTGACCGGAGTTTGTTGCCAGTTCAGAGGCGGCGGAGTGCCCTTCCAGAGGAGTATCCATGCAGCATGAACGACCGGGCAGTACGAGAGCCAATGGTCAATTGCATTTGCACCTCCCTGACACAGAACACAGGGGATTGGGGCTGCGTGTGTTAGGGGGGCCACTGGAGGAATGGAGCTTGTCGGCGATTGAGCGAAAGAGGTGATGCAGCCTGCTAGTGCCTTCACCGCAACCGACCCCATTCACATTCAGGACGTTGACTAAATCACCCGGCATGGGAGAGGGAAGGCTGGGACAAAGCCCAGTGCAAGTATGGCATAGAGAACCTCGGGCCGGCCCAGCAGGATAATTCCTGGCATTGCGACCACACCATATGCAAGGGGAGGTACGACTTACCCGACCTCGCAGTGGAAGCCAGAGGTCAGCATCTTCTCCCAGCGCCCATCGCAGGACTGCAAAGCGAGGAACAGCCCCAACATACGAGACGAGTGTTTGCGCAAGCCACTCCAGAAATTCTATTGAGGGCCCATAAGTCCACCCATTTTGGGAAATTCTGGAAGAGAGATGCACGACCGATGAATCAATCAAGTGCCCAATTGCAAGCTGCTTAAATAGGTCAAGGAAACGCTTGATGTTGCGTGGGGAGCTTTGAGGCTGATCAAAAATGTCCAACAGTCGCCTGATTTCTTCTGAGGAGAGCTGCTGTTGCCAGAACTTCCAGCAGGAAAAAACCTGTCTTCGGTAAGACTCATCTGTGTCTCTGACAAAAGCTGGGAGCGTATCATGTCCTTGCCGGAGATAACAGCCAAACAAAGAGACGGCATGCATAATGGTAGGGTCCAGAAGCGGGCCCAAGCGCAGCCACCGGCAAATGCCAACCAGTTTGTGCTGTGGGAACCAGTGCCGCTTGAGGAGAAAGTCAGCAAGTGTCTTATAGAGCGGAGCAAGGAGGCGGGGGGGAAAAATATCGATGTGTTTGGACGTAATAGAACAAGCTGAGCGAGAAAGCATTGAAATAGATGATCTTAGCATTGATACTCAAATTACCTTTGATGCCAGCAGCTATTCTCGTGCGGAATTTGAGCAGCTGCTTTGAGAGGAGGGACGGTGCATCACGTCTCAGTGGGCTATATTCCATTTCCTCGGTTTGTATGCTGCACGCCCACCCTGTGTGGAGAGTAAGGCCAAGATTGACTGTTGTCGGAACAATGCACTGGTTGCCTAGCCCAGCTCGGTCAACTTGGTACAATTGAGCTGCAGTAAGAGCATCACTTATGAGCAGCTGAGTTTTAGATCGACACGTGCAGGGGCTGGCTGCAAGTTGAAGGAGCAGAGGGTGCCCGTGTTCAAGCCAGTCATGAATTTGACACGCACGAAAGAGCGCACAATGCTCTCCATGACGGAGGACAAAGTACTGTGCATAGGAAGGGATGTGTTGGATCGCTCGCGAAACCGTGGCCTCTCCTTGCTCATGCCAGGGGCGAAACACCTTCGCTACGTCTTCATATCGTAGCAGTTGCTGTTCAGTAAGGGGCTCCGTAGAGAAACCCACCTGCCAACACGTGTGTGCATCCATAACGACACCGGCAGTGGACCAGGAGTCAATGAGCGAGAAGACCTCTTTGATCCATTGAGGGTCACTTTGATGACCAACAATGGTAGTATCGTCAACATAACCTGCCACGAGCAGAACGCGTGGTACCTGATGAAGGGCAACGAAAATTGGATCCATAGCTAAACAGAAGAAGTAGACAGAGGTAGATCTACCCAAATCAACCCCTGAATGAACCGCACGCGGCGGCAGGAGTCGCCCGTGGACTTTGTGTCGGATGCGCCTCCCAAAGAGTAAGTATTTGGCGAGCTGAAGGACCCACGGAACGCACTGCCGTATGTGAAGTATATGGAGTATCCAATAGGCATTGACACGTTCAAAGGCTTTGGATAAG
This sequence comes from Durusdinium trenchii, assembly GCA_963970005.1. NCBI lineage: Eukaryota > Dinophyceae > Suessiales > Symbiodiniaceae > Durusdinium > Durusdinium trenchii. The sequence continues at coordinate 199,636 of CAXAMN010004781.1, forward strand.
TCTGCAAATAGTGCAGAGGCCGGGGTGGTCCCTTCTAAAGCTTGTTGTACTTCAAGAACTGCCCGTTGAGGTTCCCGAAATACGTTTAGCATGGTTTGCGCTGTATGAAAACAGTGCCGGGTGGCTCGAAAAAGGATGGCAGCCGCAGTGCCATCTTGAAGCCGATCGAGTGTGTCTGGCATGCCGAGAGGGCGGAAGAAGTCAGCAGTAGGCCCTTGTTTTGCCTTTGGGATCCAGACACCTACTTGTGTAGGGGCAGGAAGAGTACACGTAAGCATTCGCTCGAAATCATCTTTTAAGATAGCGGCAGTGTGATGAGGAATCATTCGCCATAATGCATATGGGAGGCCATCAGGGCCCGGGGCAGAGTCCTTTGTAAGCAAAAGATGTTCGATGTAGTCCTCAGTGGAAGGCTCTGGAATAGTGGGCCATGGTTCTGTGTGTTGTCGGTAAGTTGCAAGTGTGTGGGACCAGGATGGATCGTACCGCACGGGCGGCCGAAACCAAAAAGATCTCGTAGCAAGCATGGCTTCATCATATTCTCGCGCAGTCCGACACTCTTGTCCGTTACTCTGCAAGAGAGGACCATGGTAGAAGGTACCTCTTGGGCAGACGGTTTTGAGGCGGTCCCAGAATAGACGCTGCCGTCTAGCTCGTCTGGCCGGGTCAGTACTGTCTTGTCCGAAGGGGATGTTGGAAAAAAAGCAACGGTGGCAACTTCGGCAGCTTGCAGTGCTGAAGCAATTAACGTTGTTGGTATTAGGGACTTTTGATGCTGCTGGGGCCAGGCATGTAATAGTGCAGCCAGGCCACTTTGTTCGTACAAATGACAGAGGTCCTCCTTTCCAACATGGATAACAGCCTGATTTTTGCCGAGCAGTTTATATAGTTTCTTAAGTGGTGTCAGTCGCTTGAAGAGTTGCGAGGAGGTTCTCCACCAGCTCCAGACAATGGCCCGAGTATGGATTGAAATTGGTGTAGAGTGGGGGCAACTTTCTGAAGCCAGCAGGATTTTCCGACGCAGTTGCTGCAGGGAACGTTGCCTCTGTTCTTCCGTCATTTCACTGGCAGCCGCAGTAGGGTCTAGAAACACCTTGGTCGGAATGGTTTGGTGTTGCACAGATTGTGGGTGAGGTGTCAGCCTTGGTTTCATCTTAAGGAAAACACGGAGCAGTTTGTGATGACAGGTTTGTATTCTATACCTGCTTTTGATCTGGACATGTAGCTGCGCCGTGTCCAAAAAGATACTAGGCACAAGAATTCGATCAAGGGGTGACTCAACCACGTGACCCTGCTGGTTCGTGTACCAGTAGGTTGGGAGAGAAGGGTCTATGTCCATTAGACCTGCCTGGCTGAGGAAGTCATCCCAGATTCGCGGGTGATGCTGATCGCAGCGATTGAAATCTCCGCCAACAAAGACAGGGTGCTCCTCTAACGTAAGAATGGCTTGGTAGATTCGACTCATCAGAGCTTGTTGGCAGTTGGGAGGAATATAGACTGAAACAAACCATACTTGACAGGCCTGGAAGGAGACACAGGCAGCAACCGCATAGTGATCAACCAGTATTCTTTGACTGCATATATTCCAACCAGGGGGGCAATAGGATTGCTACTCCAGCCTGCGGGTTTGGATCTAATTTGGCTGTGGCAGCCGCAATACGAATATCCGGCCATGTGTGTGTAAGGTGGATGAGTTGAGCTTGTGTCCATTTTGTTTCCTGCAGCAGGACAGGTGCTGACCTCAATAAAGAGCGCACTATCCATGTTTTGTGTGCATTGCTGTTGCTCTCTGGATACCAACTATTGAGGTTCCAGCTGTAGAGGCAGCGAATCGAAACCGGGAGATTAGTGGGACGTTGGAGTCGAAAATCCAGGATTTGGCGACAGAGTTCCCAAAACTTCCATGGGACAAGCTGCAGGTGAATGCTATCATTGGGTAGGACAGGAGGAGCTGAGGGAGGACTGATAGCATCAGCTAAGTTCCATGATCTGTGATTCCGATAGAGACCCAGTAGTGCCCGCATTGCATCTTCAAGATTGAACTGCCAATGAAAGCCACAGGCTGTAAGGAGATCTCGCACTTTGATACGTCTGTAGGCGGTCTTTGGTGTCAGAAAGTGAATTAGAAAGTGCAATGAGGAGACATGAGTGATTGATCTTCCACAATTTTCACCATGAGATAGCCAGTATGCTGCCCGTAGCCCAGTCGAGAAGGTACGCTGTATTAAACGGAGAGTGCCAATTGGCAAAAGGGCCAGAGATGTCATATGTGAGATAGTTGGGCCTGCGCCCTCCGAAAGACGATGCTTGCAGGCTCTCCGTAAATACAGGCGTATACACCATTCTCGACTGATAGGCTAGGGCATTCATCAATTGCTGTATCTTGGAAGATTATTGTTCCAAGTGCTTGAGCAGCTCGCTCATCGGGCAGGGCTATTTCAGGTTGGTGATCGGCCTCGCCTAGCACAGCGATATAGTCAAACTCACTGCTTACACGGGCAAGCGTGGTTTGACAAAAGATGAGGATACAATACGTGTAAGGAACGTCTGCAGACCAAATGGAAGATTGCTCACTCGGGCATAGGGCCTGTGCTGTGGAGGCTAGGCCATAAAGCCGCCGTTCTTCAACTTTGCCTTCAACAAGAATCAAGGGCAATTGAGAGAGAACAGTATGACAAGAATTAACAAAAGGGTGACGATCGAAACTCTGCGTATGGGCGAGTGCACTTTGTGCTAACCTCCATAGAGCACATCCAGGTTCACGAAAAGCGCGTAGGAAGGGCGCTTCAGCAAACCACGTATGAGCGGTTTGCTGGAGGGCAAGCCCAAGTACACTGTCAACAACCTGTGAAAAAAAGGGATGGCAAACACTGTATTGGACAGTGTAACTTTGACATGAAACAACTTCAGTTCGAATCGGCAGCAGTTGTCCACTATATTTGAAGATCATGATATCAAGTGTTTCTTTGAGTCGGATCAAATAAACATGAGCTGCTTCAGGTGGGCCAACATACTGGATATGGATAGGGTTGTGTTTATAATTGACAACGAAGAAGCCCGTTTGTCCTTCAGGACAGCTTCCAACCGCACTTCGTAAGAAGAGGAGGACTCTAGCGAAGAGCATCTGAATAAGTAACCCATGTTGATACGCTGCTAAGAGAGGTGCAGAGCACTTCTTCGCGAGTAGGTCAGCAATATCTCTTGTAACAGGAAGCCACTGCGGGACTGCTATGTGGTCAAGATACTTACTTAACTCGGCTTGCTCAAGGAAATCTAAGAATTGTGGCGTACCAATAGCACGCAGTCTTGCAGTAGCATGACACTGCTGGTCCTTCTGAATTGCCTCTTTCGTCAGGTAAGGCGGTGGCATGTTGCCAACAGTAGGTTGTGAGACAGTAGGTTTTTCAAGGGGCGACATGACAAGCGAACGATAATCAATGTGCCTGTATGGCTCTGGTTCAAGCAAGGATTTTGGAGAGTACTTGATCCGCTCCAAAGTGTCAATGATACCTTGCCGAAACTGGAGGTAGTATTTTCGTACCACATCAGGGTGTGCGATGTTGACTGCACACGGCTGCCGACCTCGAGCCCAGTCTTTTAAAACTTCGGATGTGCCAATGGCAAGGCTGATAAGTTTTGGGTGAAATGAGTTGCCAACAAAAGATCGGATTGTTCGCGATGTGAGCAGGTAGCTGAAATTCTTGATCATCGCAAAGTTCTGGCTGAGGCCTGATACTTCCTGGACATGGCTTCGTAGTACCTTTTTTCGGTTTTTAGTCAAAAACCAAAAAAAAATTGGTAAAACCAATTCTTTCCAAAGTGTGCGCAGAACAAAACATGTTTGCGCACCAGGTGGGCTCAAGAACTGGTTTTCCAAGATCTGCCTTTGGATGAAGAAAGGCTTTCATTGTCCGCTATTCCAAGAATTGGTTTTTCCAACATTGTGTGCACAAAAAACACACACAGTGGAACTTGCTTGAGCCAGAAAAGCTGCACCAATACCTTTTTTTCCTTTGTGTGTGGCAGCGTAGCCACTTGTTTTGGGAGTTTGTCACGCCACACATACATGTGTATATATATATATACTAATCGCGAAGAAACGGTTTTCCCCCTGGGGGTTCGAGATTAAAACCATTCATGTATTTGGCAACATTGCCAACTGCATGACTGGTTTTAACTGGCAGGTACACTTGTCACACACACGTGCAAAGAACGAAAACTTGTGTACAAGCAGCAGCAAAACAAACTGATCAGTTAACACACACACACACACCAGCTGAACGCAAACATCGTTTACAATTCCGCTCTTGTTTCTCCGTTGTTTTTCCCACAAGAGTTTGGTTTGGATCAACCACTTCTGCGCTGACCTCTTAGAGGTAGTTGCAGGGTGCACAGATCGCGCAACGGCTTGACCGGCCCACATGATCTTCTGCCATCTGAGTCGAGAAAAGCGCAGGGTTGAGAATTCTGTTCAAGCCTGAACTATCAAAGACTCCCAACTGTTTCTGGACATCAAAGGCCACATGCATCAAATAGTGGTATTTGGGTGTGAGGCTAAAAAAACACAGTCCACGGTCGTAGCATTTTCGGGCACAGTGGTAGTATTTTTCTGACCACAAATTCAGCAAAGCCAATGATTCCAGTGCATCTGCGCGATCGAGAAATGGGTTCCTCACACTGAAGACAAGACTCAAAAAGTCTTGGATGGACTTTGCGCACAAAAAGGCATCAGCCATGACATCATCCAAGGCAATGTCAGGGCCCTCCAGAAAATTAATCAAGAAAAGCAACAGCAAACGGGTGTCAGAACCCTTAAAGCTGCACTCCGGGTATTTGTGCTGCGATGTCCAACTCAAGTTTTCACGGGTGAAATGTTTTACCATTGGTGTCTCCCTGATCCTCCGGCAAAAGTTACGGAACTCACGGTAAGCCTGCTCAAGTCCAGCTGGAATGCTGCCCCCTTCCTCAAGGTCAGAGCTCAGCAAGAAAACAACAAAAATAGAATTTAGCCGTACTAGACGTACAAACCTTGCAAGAAAAACGCTGCCAAAACTCAAAGTGCCCTGCGTGCACCAAATAGCAAATGAGGTTGATGACAAATCCACGGACAATGCCTAAATGGCATATGTGGAACAAGTCCTTTGACAGGAACTGTTCACTCCTCGCTCCAGGTATCTCTGTAAGCGGGCTTGGGTTGGTCCACGGACGCTCATCACCAAGAGTGGTGCGCCAAAGCGCTTGCTGCCTGAAATCTGTGTAAGGGACGTTCGAATCGTCTGCTGAACACCATACACACATAGGATTTGGCACGCAGTTAAAGTTGCGTTTGCAATGGTAAGCTCGCGCTTGGGCCGGCAAATCCCCCTCGTGGGCACACCACACGAAGTAGAGTTTTCCAAACCAAGGAGTTTCAAGTCCTTCACGATACATGCTGGCAGCCTGCGCTGCCAAATGTGAGCACAGTTCATCCAACACGGAATTGCCACGTTCAAAACCTGCATGTGCTTCTTTGTAATCTTCATGGGACATACAAGACCAGAAGAGATACCTATCCCAAGAGGCTGCACCATCAGACAGAATTGGACCCCAACTGAATTGGTAGACAGCTGTTTTGCGCAGTCCAGTTCCCTCATCGCTGTGTAGCTTGATTGGTATGCACCTTCCCAGTTCCTGTTTGTGATCTTCAAAAACTGGGTGCTCTTGGTAAATTTTTTTGTAGCATTGCCAATATTCCTCCAACAGGCTTTGGAAACACGCAAAATCATCAGCAGAAAAGCCAGCCAACAATTTTTGAGGATATCTTCCGAGGACATATTCAGCAACTGCGCGCACTTCCAGGCAGTAGTGTTTCTTGCCATTTGTTTCTAAACAGAGCTCTTTCAGGGGGATCGGAAGCGTCCCACCAATGTTCACAACCTGCTGAATAAAAACCGACTCTTTGTCACTTTTGGCTCGGTGGGCAATAGCAAGCTGTTCCATCTCACGATAGCCTGGGCACCCTGGTAACATAGTGCGCCACTGTGAGTAGGCATGCTCTGATGCTTTCTCAGCATTGTGAGCCTGAGAAATCACAAAATAAGTAACCCCAAATCCCAAACAATGAATTTAGCACAATCGCTTTGATAGCGCAGAAACCGATTATGTTTCATTCCAGAAGATTATGTGTATTGCGTAAGTGCTTAAAATACGGGACAGAGGGCCCATGGAATGAAACACAAGCGGTTTCCAGCAGTTCAAAGCAATTATGTTAAATTCCGACACGGAGTCTTTCACCTATATGTGCATGTTTGTTTTTTTTCATCAAGCGAATTGCCAAGCTTGGGACAACATAGTCCTCCAGTATGATTTTCACTGAACCAGCACCTGCAGCAAGTTACTATATGGAACCCAAGTGACAACTATATATAAAGCTGTCATTGCAACAACGCCAAAAGTTTTTGCGCACTCGGGCTCTCAGGCTTTGGGCTTCGATCAAAGCAATCACCCCCCATAGAAGCACAGTTGGCTTCTTACAAAGTAACTGCAGCCAAGGTCGATAGCTGCAAATTACGAACCCAATCCCACACGGATCTTGTTGAACTGAAGGCCACCAACGCAGACACACGTACATTTGTATTTTCAATACTTTCTGTCAGCAACAAGAAACAAAAAAATTGATTTCACTCTTCTTCCTCCTTGGTGCCCCTCTTTGCTTTTGATTTGGCAGCTGTTTTGGGCAAGTAAACTTTTACTGCCGACGCAAGATTATTGAAAGAAATGCAAGTCTTCTCAATGGTGACTGCGATCTCCCGGTAAGGAGACTTGTTGCCAGGGTTCTGTTTTCCCTGCTCAGTCTCCAAATCGCAGATTTTCTTGTAGTGACCACCGAGCTCGCCTTAAACAAACAACAGTCGAGCGCAAACACAGAGTGAAATACACCACACACACAATGTGCATGCCTATGTTTATGTATGAACGGATATGTATGAGTATACATATACTTTAATACATATTAAATATATATGTATATATATCTAGAGGTACATTTCAACAATAATTAGAGACCATCGGGGACAAAAAGGAACAGTTGCAACCTGTCAAAGTTGCTGTTGGTTCTGCTCAGTGCTGCGTACTCATCCCTGAGCTGCCCACAAAGAAGAATTGGTCATGCACAAACTATCAAAAAGCACATCAACACCACAAATTTTTCTTTGGTATAAAAGCAAGGGGCTGGGTCGTCGAAAGACCCGCTGCCTGCCACTTCTCTGCCAAGGTCTTGAAAACCCCCTTCCGGTTGAGACAAGCCTTTTTGTACTTCTGGACAAATTCATGGCAACTCTCAGACCCTTCAATTGAAGGGAAAGGTTGAGGCTTTGGCTTTTTGCCCAACGGCTGCTCTGGGCGGTCGCTGTTCTCTTCATCTTCATCCGAAACCTCCATCATCATATCGCCCACACCACAACTGAAGTGTTCATTGAACAGACCAGTGCTTTCCATGAGTTCTTCGAGCTCCTTCATTTTCTCCGAGCCTTGCCTTGTTTTGCTCAAATTGATTGCCCTTAGCTAGCAGAACTATTGAGCTGGGGGCAGGAAAGCACATGAAAATTACCTAAACCAGAAAAGCTGCTCCACTTTGTCGCTCGTCAGCACCAAGTACTTCTTAACCTTCTCATAAGGACACTGCTTCGTCAACTTTTTGGCGTTGCAATGCTGGATTGCACCGGCAATCTTTGTCCTTTGTTCTGGACTTGGGTATTGCCCCAGCCAAACCACCTCAAAAACAATAGCCCAAAGAAACATGTTAGGTTAATCTCAAAAACCAAGCTTCTCACTCCAGTTCCGTTCTTTCATCTCAGCCTCGGTGAGCCACTCAAAGCCTTGCAAGCTTCTGGACCAATCTCTGCTCATTTGCCTGAGCCGGATGAATGCTTCCAACCTTGTACGGTTGGCTGCGTAGTCCTCCTCCGGCTGAAAGCATCGCTTCACAAAGGTCTGCAACAGCTTGTTCCGCGCAGCCCCACCCGACCTCCAAGCATCCAGGATTTCCTGAGGGACCTTCTTTTTCTCTCCGTCACGGCACATCCGATACAGGAATCCCCAAGCCTGTGGACACGTCATAGAGTTTATAACCATTTGACCATCTTTGGTGGTCCTGAGATTTGCTTGAATCAAAACGCTAGAACAAAAAATCCCAAAACCAAAATTCTTCCAAAAATTATATATTTTAATAATATAGTAAATATATATATATAAATATTTATAGATATATAAATATCAATATATGTGTGTGCGCGCGCCTACATATGCTTCAGACAAACACCAACAAACTCACACAGCCACTCACCAACGCATCCAGGGTGCCCTTCACCTGAAGAAGGATCCGCTGGCTGTCCCAGCTGACCTGCTGCCTGTGCCAGCTCTGCGTGCCCCAGCTGCCCCATCTGCGAAGGAGACATTGCTGACAGCGAAGAATGCTGCGCAGGAGATGCTGTCTGTGCAAGAGCAGGAGACACTTCTGGCTGCACTTCTGGTTGAAAAGGAAAATTTCCACCCTGGAAAGGCTGTGCAGGAATTGCCTCAGGAAGCCTTGCCTCCCCCCCTGCTGCTGCCCGCCAAGGAGCTGCTGCTTGCGCCACCCCTGCCGGCTGCTCAGGTTGCAACACCTCTGCTGGAGACGTTGGGGTCATAGAGCGTGGGGTCAAAGACTCACGGAACAATTGGCCTGGTGTCACTGGTGCCTCAAGCCACTTTCCTGACTTCACAGGGCCTGGACGGAAGGGCACAGGTGGTGCACCTGACTGCCAAGACGGTCTTTCTGTAGGCCCTGTAGACATCATGTCTTGCGTGCTTTCTGGTTGATCAATTGGAGAAACCGGCGAGCACGCCTCTAGGTCAATCTCCGTGATTTTTGCTGGTAGCTGGCTAAAGGGATTCCCAACCGCCATCTCCACTTGGCACTGGAAAGGCGTGACACCCCCAAGAGGCAGACCTTCGAAGTGCCCACCACCAGACAGAGCCCCAATGCGAGCCCTTTTGTAGACCTGTTGCCCATCAGGACTTGAAGGCAACGATTGACCACGCAAACCCACTGGCTGCCTGGAGAAAGCCCCACCCTGCATGGCATCTTGTTGCTGGAGCTCTTGACGAAGTGAGGCCAGCCTTTGCTGCTGCGCTTCAAGAGCCAAGTGTGCTGCTTCTTCTGCTTTTTCTTGCTCCCAAAGCTTTTGTTGAAGCGCTGTTTGCTGGACTTGCAGCTCTTGTGCTGGTTTCTGCTGAGAAGAAAACCTGCTCTGCAACAAATCCATTCTCTGAGCTGTTGCTTCCTCAACTATCATGCGCTGCTTCTCTGTATGCCCAGGGACTTGTGCTGCTTGCGCTTGCTGCTGCATCTCCTCGCAGTGAAGGGCCTGTGCTTGAGCTGCTGCTTGCTGCTGCAAGCGCTTTTCCTCTTGCTGATGTGCTTCTAGCGCTTGAAGCTGCTGCGCTTGGTCACGGAGATGCTGCATCTCCAAGTGCTGCATGGCCCGCCTTTGGCCAATTGCATCCTGCTTTTGTTGCTCAAGTAGCTCCTGCACTTTTTGTTGCCGGAATGCTGCTGCTTCTGCTGCTGCTTCCTGCTGCAATTCCTGCTGAAGCAATTGCTGCGCTTCTTGGTGCAAGGCCTGTTTTTGAATGGTTGCACGTTGCTCTTGCTCTTGCATTTCTTCCCGCAACTTCATGCCTAGAGCACGAGTTTGGAGAATGGTCTGTTGGGCTCTTGCTTCCTCTTGCATTTCTTGCTGCGCAAAATGCTGCACTTGCTCTTCCGAGTTCCGTTTGTTGGCTGCTTGCTGCTGCTCCAACTCTTGCTGTGTTCTCATTTGCTGATCCTGTTCCTGCAAAAGCTGTTGCGGGCTTGCTTGCTCCATTTGCAAAACACGCATTTGCTGGTCGTGATGGTGCTTTAGTCTGGCAAGCTTATGCTGACCTGCCAGATCTTGCTGCTGCATGAACAAGCAGCTTTGGTTGACAAGGTCTTGCGCAAGCCTCACCTGCCGTTGAGCTGTTGCCGCCTCTTGTTGCAACATAGCCTCTTGTTGCTGAAGCCTTTCCTTGCCTGCTGCTGCCTGTTGCTGCAACATGGCCTCTTGTTGCTGAAGCCTTTCCTTGCCT
>CAXAMN010004781.1:229836-265995 GCA_963970005.1 Durusdinium trenchii
CGAAATGCAGGCGAGAGTGCGATTTGGTTTTGTCCGGCGCAACCTCTGCGGAGATCGCGCGTGTCGAGTGCATGAAATGCAGGCGAGAGTGCGATTTGACCCGGTCCGGCGCAACCCTCTGCGGAGATCGTGCGTGTCGAGTGCGCGAAATGCAGGCGAGAGGCGATTCGCGTCTGTTCTCCGCAACCCTCTGCGGAGATCGTGCGTGTCGAGGGCGCGAAATGCAGGCGAGCGTGCGATTGGGGAGCTGGAAGATGAGAACTGGCGACTTTCTAGTCAACTTTGGTACGCGGAGTATCTGGGGAGCTGGAAGATGAGAACTGGCGACTTTGTAGTTCAGTTATAACTTTAGTACGCAGAGCAATCTATGGAGCTGGAAGCTGAGAACTGGCGACTTTGTAGTACAACTTTAGTACGCGGAGCATCTGTGGAGCTGGAAGCTGAGAACTGGCGACTTTGTAGTACAACTTTAGTACGCGGAGTATCTGGGGAGCTGGAAGATGAGAACTGGCGACTTTGTAGTACAACTTTAGTACGCGGAGCAATCTTTTGAGCTGGAAGCTGAGAACTGGCGACTTTGTAGTACAACTTGAGTACGCGGAGTATCTGGGGAGCTGGAAGATGAGAACTGGCGACTTTCTAGTACAACTTTAGTACGCGGAGCAATCTGTCGAGCTGGAAGCTGAGAACTGGCGACTTTGTAGTACAATTTTAGTGCGCGGAGTATGTGGGGAGCTGGAAGCTGAGAACTGGCGACTTTGTAGTACAACTTTAGTACGCGGGGTATCTGGGGAGCTGGAAGATGAGAACTGGCGACTTTGTAGTGCAACTGTAGTGCGCGGAGCAATCTGTGGAGCTGGAACCTGAGAACTGACGACTTTGTAGTACAACTTTAGTACGCGGAGTATCTGCGGAGCTGGAAGATGAGAACTGGCGAAGTTGTAGTACAACTTTAGTACGCGGAGTATCTGGGGAGCTGGAAGATGAGAACTGGCGACTTTGTAGTACAACTTTAGTACGCGGAGCAAGCTGTGGAGCTGGAAGCTGAGAACTGACGACTTTGTAGTACAACTGGAGTACGCGGAGTATCTGGGGAGCTGGAAGATGAGAACTGGCAACTTTCTAGTACAACTTTAGTACGCTGAGTATCTGGCGAGCTGGAAGATGAGAACTGGCGACGTTGTAGAACAACTTTAGTGCGCGGAGCAAGCTGTGGAGCTGGAAGCTGAGAACTGACGACTTTGTAGTACAACTTGAGTACGCGGATGAGTCATCTCTCGCGGCTGAGTCATCTCTCGCGGCTGCTCTGGCGCCCCTGCAGCTGAGTCATGTCTCCCGACCACCCGGCTCTCTTGAGAGGTTGACAAATTTTAGCTACTTTGCTTACTCATAAGTGGCTGCCACAAAAGAGTCATCGTGACGTTAGTATGTGTGTACATCACCTTCATGACAAACGATGTTCGCTTGGAATACACGAGTCGCTTGTCATGATCGTGACGTCGTTTACTCTCAGGTCGCCCTGTTCGTGGAAACTTCAGTGTGAAATGTACGTTCTTCAGTTCTAGTTGAACCTCTTCAGCGTTGTACTTGCACGACTAAGGTTGACGTTGCGTTGCCGTTGCATCGACGCATCTACGTCTACTTCCCCTCACCTCTCTACATTTACATCTTCACACGCTCACATCCGCAGATCTACCTCTCCACCTCACCACACCCACACATCTGCACATCTATATCACATCTGTACATCCACACTGTCGCTCCTCCACATCTGTCCTGTCTTTCTTTCTTTCTACATATCTTTTCTCTCGTATCTGTGCATTTACATCTTCGCACGCTCACATCCACAGATCTACCCCTCCACCTCCATACATCTACAGATCTATATCGCACCTGCACATCACACTGTCACTCCTTCACATCCACCCTCTCTTTCTCTCTGTCTATACATCTTTTCGACAGTGCTGGACAATTACATGTCTCGCTCTCGGGCCAACCGCCGTGTAGTCGTTTTTCTGTCCGAGCTGAGTAGGGATCTTCCTTCTGGGAGTGTGTTCTCTTTGACCTCCTTAGCAGGACAAGGTGGAATGTGACCAACACTGGCTAGGAGCACTTCTAGAGAAACCCTGTGTAGAGAAGTTTAGAGATCTGTAGAGCTTGGGTAGAGCTGTGTATAGTAGAGAATAGCTTGAGAGTGTTTTGATATGCTTTCTTGTTCTTTTAATATGTTTTGGACGACTGCGACCAGTCAGACCTCTTCAGAAGAAGAGATGAAGGACATTGATACAGTCAAACCGACTGTGATGTTTGGCTCAAGGAGCGGGATCAAAAAGGGGACGCTTACGCTTGCTTAGCTGATCACCAAGCTGCTGACCGAGAGCAAGCAGCAAAGAACACACCCAGAGCTTTGGCCGACATGTCCCACGGCCTAACAGGCCTCCCAGCATCAACAAGAGTTGCTGGAGAGAAAGCTTCAGGCATCACCAATCGAGCATGAAATTGCTCAGCGAGAGTTGCTGGCGCATCCACGGCCAGGCTCAACTGGTGCTGGCTTTGAGCAGATGGTCCAGTATGTTCCTCTGGGTTGGCACTGAAATGTTTCTCTCATGCCTCAAATTGACATCAGCTGAGCCTGCACAGATGCTCCATCTCTTCTTGAGCAACTTTCCAGCGCAAAGTATTGGGTGTTGAACATTTCCCAACACAAATTCCCACCAATTCGACTTCCTTCCATTCTTGGCGGTAGGCCAAAAGGCTTGTGTTTCCGGGGACCTTGGCAGGACTGAGATGTCCAACGTCACCAGGAGGCAGTCTTGGAGGCTGCAGAAAGCAAGAGGAAATGAAGAAGTTAGCAAGGATGCAAGCTCTTCTGCCACTTTGAGTTGTGATGTGTCACCACTCCTGCAGCAATTGCCTGAAATCGCCTTGAACTCTTTCTCTGTTGCCTCTGCTTCCAGTGTGGGCTGTCGGTACCGTTGAGCTTGTCCTCCATGACGTGCCTTGTAGTGAGCAACTCCATGGGCAAACCAAACCTTTGGCAATCACCACGTCCACCTTGAAAGCTCTGCTCAGGTGCACATCCTTTCCCAAGCCGATGGAAGGCACCGTGCCCGATGGGCGCAAAAAAAGGGCTTGATGGGAAAGAGCAAGTTCAGTTGGCAAACACGGTTGGTCACCTTCCGCTAACCATGCAAAGCGAGACAGTGGAACGCTGAGACTTTGCACAAAAATCGCCATGCCGCTGCGTGTCGCAGGCCGTGACGAAGGTCCACTGACAACGAGCCTCAGGAGGTCATCGAGGGAGCGGTAGTGACTGAGGCCATCGCCGAGCAAGCACGACTGCAAGAGGCAGAGAAATCGTCTTAGGCAGCTCGGTGTCGTCTTGGCGGTGGCGCACCTTGAAGAAATCCATGCGTTGGATGGCCACTTTGCTCGTGCTTGTTGTTTTGTTTGGTTTTGTTTGTTTTGTGTTGTTTGGTTCGTGTTCGGAAAGGGAGAGAACCGGACTTGACACTGTAGTTTGTTTCTTGAAGTTTTGAAAGAGTGCTTTAGCGTTTTCGAGTGTTTAAAAGTTTTTTGTAAAGAGCTGCTTGTGTGATGTATACATATGTACAGTCTTTGAAACGACGGTTATTTTTCGCTCAAGTGTGAGTAAAAGCGCGAGGGAGTGCACTGCGTTAGCTTGAGTTGTTGTTTGCTTCACGCGTGTTGAGACTGTGGGAACGAGTTTTGGAGTGTACCGGACTCATCGAGTGAGCCTGTTGCGAGCTTAAGAATCCAGAAGAAGTGTAGTTTACCGTAAGGTGCTACCCACGTTTTTCGTGGTAGCGGAGCGTGGAGCTCCCAGGAAAGATGAGCACGAGTCTTACCGGAAGACTGTCACCAAAGCAGTCAGCATCGCCAACGAGGCGACGGGAACGTGAGAGAAGTCCACCACCTGAACGAGAAGGAGAAGGTAGTGGCACAAATGGACCAACCTTTCCAGCGAATGTACCGGTACCAGCAAGTCCAACACCAAGTGCATATGTGGACCCACCACAAGCTCCTGTCAGTCCTACCAGTCCGACCGGAGGTCAAGGTTTGACGCAGGAAGCGCTGATAGAAGTTCTGAGAAGTCAGCATCAGAATATATTGTCTCTCCATACAATGCAAGCTTCCCATTGTGGGCATGTCCAGTCGTCAGTTCACAGCTCGTGCGGCCAATCTTCTCCAGCACTCTAAAGCGGTTGATAAGAATTGATGCGTGCCTGAATGCCCATGGGTGCATGTGGAAGCTCCCGGCAATCTGGATGTGGGCTTTGGTCTCGGCAAATGATCTCAAATAGTTTGCCATCTTGCGCACTGTCTGCACGGCCCTCTCAACTTGGCCATTTGACGCATGTTGGCCACTTCCAGTCAAACGGGCCTCGCAGGGCAAACCCATGGCTGTCCTCACCTGTTAAGATGGTTTCGAAGAGCACGCCTGGTAGCGAGGCAGTTCAAGTCCAGCGTGGACATGGAACAAACGTTCGCCCCGACATCAATGCTAGTGATACCAAAGATGCTCATCAACCTCATGTTGAACGTCTTCAGGCATTTCGTGGCCATGACGATAGACATCAAGGACGCATTTCTGATGGCTGCTCAACCTGAAGATGAAAAGGCCTACGTGGAAGTTGATGGAAAGGTCTACAGGTTGATTCGATGCCTGCCAGGACAGCGAACAGCAGCATCACAGTGGTTTCAACTTTTCACTGGAGCTGCAAAGGAATTTGGCATGGAGCAGGACATCATGCAGCCCACGTTGCTGATGATTCACAAGGTGATCTACATCACAGTCCATGTGGACGATGCCTTCATGGTTGGAGATGAGAAAGCCCTAAAGGAGTTTGTCGACTTCTTCAAGATGAAGAAGAAATGGAGCATTGAGGAGAAAGGGCCATTCCTGATGGGAGAGAGATCCTCATACTTGAAGAGGGATTTCGCCTTCTACAGGAGTTGGTGCGACATCCGCTGCGACTACAAGCAATATGAGAGCCTTGGCAAGGAGATGGACCTGTTCAAGAAAGCCTACAGGAAGACACCAATGGAACAAAGTTTCAGCAAGAGAGATGAAAGCGAAGAACTAGAAGGAGCTGAAGTGACAAGATACAGAAGTGTTGTTGGGCGACTGATGTACCTTGCAGGAGAGCGCCCAGACGCACAGTTCGCCATACAGAACTTAGCCCGTTTCCTGTCTCGCCCTACGAAGCAAGCCTGGAACAAGGCGTGGCGTGTGTGCTCTTATTTGCAAGGCACAGAGGGCTATGGAGTGAGGCTGGCAGCAAGGGCCAAAGGACAGTCAGTCATGAATGTGAAGGACTCCGAGGATGTGGAGGACAAGGAGCAACACCTCCTGGAGGTGGTCACAGATGCGGACTACGCTGGAGACCGCAATGACCGCAGGAGTACCACTTCTTTCCAGGTGTTCATCGACGGCAACCTCATGGAGTCAAGTGTCAGGGCACAGAAGACAATATCCCTTTCATCAGGGGAATCAGAATTCGTGGCCGTGGTTGCAGGATCCTCAGATGGATTGCTCGTCAAGCACCTATGGGAGAAGATCAGGGAGGAGAAGTGTGAAATGAAGGTGCGATCCGACAGCTCAGCTGCAAGGTCGATGGTGCAACGACAAGGCATCGGTCGAGTTTGACATTTGGACGCTTCACTGCTCTGGGTGCAACAAAGGGAGAAGGGCAAGACCCTGAGCATTGGACCCATTCCAACCGAGCTCAACTGTGCAGATTTAGGCACAAAAGCTTTGACGAAGAAGCGCATGATGGGACTCCTCTACATGCTGAAGATGGTGCAGCATGGCGGCGACAGAGTTGGTGAAGAGGAGTACAAGGAGCTCGAGCACCGAGAACAGATGAAGAAGGGATTGAAGAAGGTGATGAAGAACAAGGACCTTCACATCGGATTGTTGCTGATGATGGCAACAATGGACCAAGCCACTGACAGCAAGATTGATGAAGGAGCTGACACAGATGAAGACAAAGGATGGCAATGGATGATATTTTGGCTTTGCGCCATTTGTGGAGCCTTGGGCCTGACAGAGTGGCTGCGGCGAAATGTGATCCAAAGGCAGTTCACCTAGCGCCCATCCTCAAAGTGGTGATCAGGGAGATCAAGAAGTACCTGGTCGCTGATGAGAAGAAGACGGAAAAGGCAACACAAGCCTGTTGCTGGGTGGACTTCGAAGCCCTGAGGCACTATGAAGAAGAGAGTGTCGGGATGCAGGACAAAGTGTTCCAGCTCGAAACGTACATTGAAGAGCTGGAACAGACAATCCAGGAAGTGAGGGACCAGAGGGACATGGCTTTTGAAGAAGCCCGCCTCGCTTCAGAGCATGGATTGAAGCTGATGAGGCAAAGCCTCATGTACAAGGTATGTAAGCGCGGCAGAAAGATCCATTTTAAGGAAAACTGCCCGCATTACATGAATGCAGAACATTTAGATTTCTGCAGCGTGTGCACGAGCGAAGGGGCCGTGTCACGACTTGGAGCGCTTCCAATCACTCGTGCATAACACGCACAAATCGAGTGTACCACGACATTGTAGGCTCAAACATGTGTGAAAACACTTGTTTTGCTTCGCAAAATACCATAAAATGTAATACAAAAAATTACAAACACCATGAAATACATAGATTCAGTTGTTCTGGGTCCGTTTTCACTTGTGTTTTGGCTCGAGTTTGCTGCGTTCAGCGGCGTTCCAATGTTGTGCGGCAACCCGTAGCCTGCCAAGTCAGACACTCAAACAATCTTTTGACCTGTTACCATCAATGTTTTGTTGTAAGAGGCGAAAGCCACCGCATACTGTTTGATATGCATGCATGTCTAAGACATCGAGGAGCGAGCACTTGTTGCCATGTTTACTGTTTTTGTGAAGCCTAGTTTTTCGCATGGTTGATTTCTTTGGATGTGCTGCAATTTGCCAGGCGACACATGAAAATTCATATTTGTGCAGCCTTTCTGCCGCAGCCCCAGACCTGCTTCGCTTTGACAACCACATAGCCTTGGCCAGTTTGGCTGACAGGGTTTGATGAAATACTCTCTTGACAAGCAAGCATGGTGCTTTGCCCGTGCAAGTTGCCTCTGCCTTATATAAGTAGCATTAAGTAGCAATAGAATTAGACACGTAAGCAACCACCGGTTTTACCCACGTCACAGGTACACCATCCAGTCCTTGCGTGTTCACTCACTTCGCGAGCCAAATGAAGACCAGGTGCCAAGCAAAGAATTTGGACACGCTTTGTTTCAGGATGCTCACGCAGTTGAATTTGCAAGAGGAGCACCAATTAACCATTGGATTCAGACTTGCTTTCGATAGATCTGGAACCAACATCAAGGCCACAGGATGCTTGGACAGGTTTAGCCCCGTTCAAAGCAGAAAGGTCATGCCTTCCTTGACATTTTGGTGTGCATTTGCTATTTCAATTTTTGCCTGACACTTCCTCCTTTTTCCTTCAGAAGAACGAGCTGAAGACTGACGCTGGAGCAGCGGAGGAACCGTCAGTTTCTTGAGAGAGCACGAGACTGACGTACTGTATTTATGTTTTTGAATTTGACATCAGTTGTGTTTGGTACTTAGTGACAAGCAGCCAACCAGTCTGCTATTGTTGCAGAACACCATGGGTCAATGGATGATATTTGGACTTACTGAGTTTCTACTTGGCGGTTGTTGACCACTACAAGCCCTGACAGTTTTGCCTGAAACTTGTAGGTTTGCCTGAGCTTTTGAGCTATGTGATGGCCTCCAGCCTACTAGCGATAGCCTCCACCCTAGTAGCGGTGGAGCCTTTACGCTCTTTTTTCCATTTTGATGTCTTGACACAGGAGTGTGGCAAGGTGTGTAGGCCCGCGGGCTGCTAGAGCGTTTGTGTTCTTGCTGCAGTGTCACGTATGAAGCGTAGCACTCCAACAAAGGACATGATGTAATGTGTTAAAAGAAGTCAAGTATTGATGATGGAATGACCTATGTGACCAAGCCAGAAACAAAGGAATCCTCCCATGTCGGGTGCCAGGATTGCAAATGAGGCGCCTATGAATACGAGTCAGAGGAAGGCCTTTGACGACGAGGTGAGTGCTGTTGGATGGTAGAGATGTTCTGCTTTTGTGCAGTCATGTAGCCAGCTCGACATGTGGATGAGTTAATCTCTAAAGAAATCGTCGATAAAAGCAACATCTTTCGGAGAGAGAGAAAGAGAGAGAGAGAGAGAGTTCGAAGGCTTCTCTCAGTCATTGAACCGCGTGTAGCTTGCCAGCGCCGCTACATCAAAAAGCCTCGAGAACGAGACATCCCAAGCTGGATGGAGATGTTTAGCAAGGACCGTCAGGGTACTGAACAACTGCACAGATGTCCTTGAATTGAACATTGACGATAGTGGATTTGATTACTATGAACGTTGCGTAAACTTCCAGAAAGACGTCACAGATTTGAACATCATGCAGCTGGGCATATCAGCAAATCAGTGGCATGTTTCGCTCATGCAGCTTTCGCGACGTTTTGACAACTCAATTTGACAACGAAGACACTCAGACCGCTACTAGGAGCATTCTTACTACTAGTAACAAGGAGCTACTAGGAACAAAGAGCATCGATCGCTACTACTACTAGGGGCTCCTGGCCTTACTACTAGGAGCAAGGACGCTACTAGGCTCCTGGCATCGCTACTAAGAGCATTCTTACTACCAGTAACAAGGATGCTACTAGGAACAGAGGGTATCGCTACTACTACTAGGGGCTCCTGGCCTTACTACTAGGAGCAAGGACGCTACTAGGGGCTCCTGGCATCGCTACTAGGAGCATTCTTACTACTAGTAGCAAGGATGCTACTAGGAACAAATGGCATCGCTACAAGGAGCAAGGACGCTACTAGGGGCTCCTGGCCTTACTACTAGTAACAAGGACCCTACTAGGAACAAAGGGCATCGCTACTAGGAGCAAGGATGCTACTAGGAGCATTCTTACTACTGCTGACAAGAGGGCGCTACTAGCATATCTCTCTATTCCAGGATCCCAATGGACCACTACATATGGCATTGGGTAGTTCCATTTTGGCGGTGTCGCTGGCACTGGCACTGACGACAAAGCCACGAAAAAGAAAGGCCCGGAATTGGAGGATGAAAGGGAGACCACAAAGGGGTAGTTCTTGGAGAGTCTTTCAAAATGACCAAGGTTTTTCTCAATACCTACTTGTATCGCCCCTCTTTCTCATCTCCATCCTGAACTTTGTCCAAAAGCGCTGGAACATAGAAGTCCTTTTCCAAGACTGGACAATCTGGCTTTACAGTTCTACCTTCTTGGCTCCCTCTTCTTTTCAAGTTGAAGCAACTCAGACGAACATGATGGATCACATTTGTGGTGACCCTCTTGATGCTGTTTATTAAATAGACACTGCCTGTTTCTAGGTTTTTCTTTGCTCATCCATATATCCCTATTTGCCAAGGGAAGATCGGAACACCGCATCGGTTCGTTTGTTGCACCACCAGAAAGAAAGAGTCTTTCGTGTGCAGGGGCTTCTCACGTTTTCCAAGGCGCGCGATTCGCGCGGCGAGATTTGCGAGAACTGTGTCGTCGTCGTGTTGTCCTGCGTCGAACGACTACCTTGGTTTGATTGCTTTGTCGTTGGCGTGTTGAGAACGTGGGTGCTTTGACTGTCAAGTGGTCTCGTTCCACTGGCCAACTTGGTCTCGCCGCCGCAGGCTGAAAGGCCCAAGTTTATCTACGAGGCCAGCGACCACTGCGAACCGGGACACTGCCGCCTTGACGAAGCAGGGGCAAATGCCTGCTTCGACGTGTCCGAGGTATTAGGTTGGAGGCCATGGCGATGCCCTTTGCTCCATTCGTAGCGTCCGATCGCTCCTAGTAGTAAAGGAGCCCCTAGTAGCGTCCGATCGCTCCTAGTAGCGATGCCAGGAGCCCCTAGTAGCTTCTTGCTCCTAAGGTTGGAGGCCATCGCTTAGACAGTTTTCATGTAAAAACATGTTGTATTTCTTTGGAGGAGAGGAGGGATGTTTGTCTGGGTGTCGGGGAGTGCTCTAGGCGAAGGAAGACGCCGATGTCGATGCTGAAGGAAGTGACGACGAGATCACCGAGGTCCACGACCGGAGTTGGAATTGGAACGAACTTGGTGCAAAAGAGTCAGCAGAGGCAGTTTTTTTCTGGATTTTAGAGTGTAAAAGTATGTGGGCGTCACGTGAGTTTTATGATGTCTTGGAACTTGTGAGAGTCTGTCTCTGTCTCGTCTTGACGATCTTTCTGTGAACTTGTTCGGCTGAGCCTCAGGCTTCGCATGAGCCATCTTCTCCGTCAAAGGCGCCAACGACGCTGAAGTTGGGCCCCGGGATGCGCTTCCTAGATGAGGAGTGTCTGAGTCAAACGCAGTGCTGAGTGCGTAGAACGATTCTGCAGAGATCTTCGGATCATAACGTCACATGTTCTAAGTGTAAACCCACAACGAGCGAGGGATCTACAACTTGAGGTCAGAAACCTGGTCCGGTTCGTGCTACAAGCTTTTCTTCGCGAGTCACATCTCTGTCATAATGAGTCACCCCCCGTGGTCCGGTGGTCCGTTTTCTCGTTTCATTTTGGCGAAGATAGATTCAGATGGATCTGAAGTTGATTCTTGTCATTCTTGTGAGGAGCTTGAACAGGAGTGGGAGAAGGCCGGTGATTCAATGGGAGTGGGAGAAGGTTTGGCTTTCTTCGATTGCAAAGCGAGTGTGCTTTCATGCCTAGGTGTTTGCCTTTCTTACTCTCCTTTCCTCCTGTCTTCAGCTCTCAATCTAATCTAACTAATCGCTCTTTTCAATCATTTTCCTTGGCGTTTTGATACTGCCGATAGCTTCGTAGATGGTTCAACCTATGTGCCTACCTGGTGCGTTTCGCTCCATCCTGAGGAGAGCTATTTTCGAAATGTGCAGCGCGGGGCGGTGCTGTTGGCCCTGGTGGCCTGCGGCATGATCTTCGACCGCTTCTACGCCTTCTGGGAGCTCCGAAGCTGCAAAGGCGCGGAACTCGCGGCACGTGCGGAACGGACGTCTCCCGTCCTCGCGGCGCGGTCAGCAGGATCCGTGGATCAGCAGTCAGCTCTGTGGGTACAAGGCATTTGCTTACGACAACTGTCGAACAATTGAACGATTTTGTGGGGAAAAGACTTGGTGAGAGAGGAAACGCACCCAACATTCATTCGTGGACTGGGTCTGGAAAGGTTTCTTCACTCTTCATCTCTGCGGTCCTTGGATTAGAATGGAATACATTCCGACTGCTGTGAAACAACACCAGTCAGACACACTCTAGTATCAAGCTAAGTGAAAGGCCCATCCTGTGTGGGGGTCAGTTGTTGATGCCAAGTTGCCGGGGTACCCCGTAAACTTCGGGCAGAGCCAGGGGACCAATGGCGGATATTCCAGCTCTTGCAGATAGTAGCCATGATTGTATTGGCGAAGGCGAGGCGTGATCTTTGCGATACGACATGAGTGTGTTTCTTTTATTCTGTCTTGCGACCAGCTCCGATGGTCTCATACAGCCTGATGTGCCGGTTTGATTGCTTGCTTTCGATGCACCTGAAGCGATTTGGTCTTAGGTGTTTGCCTTCTTATTCATGGTGCCAGCAATGGAGGGAGCTGGAGTTGAGCTTGGCGAGAGAAGCAAGATGCTTTGGGACCTCGCATATTGGCTGGTGATAGGCCGAGCCTTGCGGGATCAGCATAAGGGATCGTTCTTTTGGGCAAACTCCAGCGACGCTCCAGCGTTTGAGCCACAGAAACCGGTTCCCAGAGCTGCAGCGAGAAATCCGGGTTCCATGTCATGTTTTCACCTCACCTTCTTTGACCTTACCATTTCCCGTCTTTCAGCGCAATTGAAAAGCATTCTTCCTTGCTTCTAGTAGCGATGCCCTTTGTTACTAGTAGCTTCTTGTTCCTAGTAGTAGGGCCAGAAGCTACTAGTAGCGTCCTTGCTCCTGTACATATATATATATATATCTGCATTCTTATTTCTGCGGCTTGGAGCTTTGGGTCCGAATGCAGTCGCAGGCTTCTTCTCTCTTTTCTTCCTTGTCCGGCTGCCCAGATGAGCTTTTGCAAGAGACGGTTTGCAAGCGGTCCTGCCTGTCTCGTATGCCAGCAGTCTGGACGTCGCCCTGATTACCGCCTGGCCTTGCGTTTGCTACCTGATCCACAGCCCATGCGTCTCGATCTGGGAAAGAACAGTTCCCTCTATGCCAAATCCAAGGCGGTCAACGTACCACCCTTTAATCCATCCTGCGAAATGCTGGCGTTGATGGCAACTGGAGAGGCTTTGCTAGCTGTTCTCGAGCACAGCTTGTTTTCGAAGTGAGAAGCTGTCGGGAGCTAACAAGAATTGACTGAGAAAAGAGAAGGAGATGCACATATATGGATAAAACATGATAAAACCCCATTACCTCATATGACTGCAATGACTGCATCAGTTTGTGTCAGCCCCTGGCCGCCCCTGGCCGCCCCTGGCCCTTTGGGATCCGAAAACATCCTTTGCCACGTTCGCAGATGTGCAGTGACCCAGCCCTTGGGTTGGCGAACAAGAAGATGGATTGCACACTGCAAGGCACAGGTTACTTTGCACACTGACGGATAGCGGAGCATTTTTCTGGGTGTTCACCTACATTTTTTGTGCCGATTTAGGAATCTGCGTAGTTAGACAATAGTGCTTTAGCATTTTGTTTTGCCTGCATACGTTCCCTGATCCAGAATCACGACGCTGCCTTGTTGCAAACTCCCCATACAACTCTGCAGCATTCTTTCTGCAATTTACTCTCCATTCTGGGTTCTGTAGCCATTGTGTTTGTTTGCTATGTCAGTGGTTTAGTTAGGATCTTAAGACCGTGAGAGCACCGTTAGGGAGCCCTCAACATGAACAGATTCATCTCGATCCGTTCTACAGATCTGTTCAGCGTCCTCAAACCAACATATATACTGTTTGAGCATCTCCCTTTATCGGGTAGTATTCTTCAGTGAAGATCCAAAAGGGGTGTCAGGGGCTTGTCAAGGTAGTTAAATTCTTCTTGTGCAATTTTTCTGTTGCATCCCTGGTTACTGAAAGGTCGCCTTCAGTCTGAAGTGTGACGCTTCTCTTGCATCCTCTTACCGCTGCCAGGACACACTGCTTGTCAGATGTTTCAACTGTGGATGCTCATCATGTGCTCAACTTAGAGCTCCAAGTGTGACGCAAGACATGTGATGTCCGCATCTGCAGGGCCTCGGCATCTCCTTCGTCTCCCAACTTTCTCACGTCTGCATGTTGGCATGAGTAAAGCTTTGGCACCCGAGGCCCTACAGCTTGCCACAGTTTCGATGTTGGCACTTTACCTTCATTTGGCTGGCGTAGCTGGCTCCCTTTACGCCAGGGGAGTCGGGAGTCGAGCCTTTGCTCCATGGGAGTCATTGTTTAGCTCAAACGGCCAGGTGTTTCTATATGTGGGCTTCAGTTGGCTCTACGCAGAAGTCACAGACGAATCGACCCATATGGTTGACGTGCCTTTGCATTCCTGCATGCTGGTGCCTTGACTGACACTGTTGTTGTTTTCTTTTTCAGTTTGTGCTTTTGAGACACTGTGAGAGTTGTTGCTTCACTCTCCTCTGGAACTGAGATTGTGACAGCAGCCTTGGGAACAATGAAGTCGCTTGGTCTTTACTAGAAGAAAAGGGCAAACTATCCCCATCAAATCTGAGCGTTTAAGTTATGACACAGCATCATGAGAAGCGCCTTCTCGGTATTTAGACAATGAGCTCGGTTTTCTTCTCGTTTTGAACGCTGATTCTGCGCCAAAAAGCGATGTCAAGGAAGTACTACCTGGAGAAGGCTCTCTGGGCAACTTGTGAATTTGTGCTTGGATCAGTTCGGACCTCCAGCGTGTGAAGACCTTTCTCTGAGCCTTTTCATTGATCTTCAACCGCTTTGGTGAAGCTTTCCCGGATTGAACTGGCCCACCCTGTGGGCATCCGTAGTCATCCGTAGGCCGTAGGCGGTCAGGCTTGGCTTTTGGACTAGCGATTTCTTGCTTGCGACGATTTGCCTCCAAAGCATCAGTTCTTGTTACCCTAGCTTTCCGAGTAATCTTGAGACATGAATAATTCTTCCGTACCGAATCAAATTGAGAAAGAACTGATCATGAGATCCTTTTGCAGCATCACAACAGTTGTAATGTTGACGTTGAATTGGCCACGTGTCTTCTGTGATCCTTGAACTGCTTGCATACTCTTCAGGGCATGCGGCGGCAATTCTTGGAGGACAATGAGCAGCGGAAGGCCATCGAAAACGGGTCGATTGTGACGATCCAACTCTCGAACGCTATGGGGATTTGAGCAAAACTGTGCAGTTCCATGATTTTGGGTGTCGTTTCTGACAGCCACGTGCGAGCTTCTGTCCCTTGTACAGGCTCTTGAACGCCTGTACAGCATCTTCGATGGCATGGCTGCAAGACCCAGTGCAGAAATTCTGTAAGACCCAGTGTACAGCATCTCTTTCCAAAGCCTACGGAGTCACAATCTTCGGAGGAAGCCTACTAGGTAGGCATCAGGGGATCACCTTCGGGATGGGCTTTCACTGCGCTCAGGTGCCCAAATATGTCATTCCGCGAATGCTCACACAGGAGTGGAGAGCTGGACGCGATTCGATTTGTTTCCTGCTATTTCTATCCGTTCCTGAATTCCTTTGCGCATCAGGAGCCAATTTGTGACTACCGAGAGCGGGCAGGGCACCAAGGGCGGGGTCCGAGCGTTCTCGGTCCGAGCATGGAGCAAGTCCGTTTGAGTGCCCAAGTCTTTGATCGCCAGTAGTAGGTTGGAGGCGCCGCTAGTAAGTTGAGATCAGCCCTGTCCATTTCACTTGACGAGTCTCTGAGGTCACCATCCTTTTCGTTTTAATTCATGACTTTCACGTGAGTGATGCGAATGCGGCGCTGACTTTCCTCAACGAGTACCTTGGCACAAAAAAGTTTACAACAGTTATATAAGGAACTTTCCACTGTCATCCTCTTGTAACAGGATCCACCAGCAAAAGCTTACTTTGCACATTGTTGCGAGCCGTCCTTGCCTTTTTTTGCCTGGTGCCAGGTATTTTGGAAAGATGGATGATATTTGCGCAGCTCACAAGGTGCTATATGTCTCAAGCCCCAAAAGCGCAAGCATGTCTCAATCCATGGATCCAAATGTTTATTACTCAGCTCCAACACCTTCGTTGCTTGCTTTTGGGTCACTGCAAGGTTTTCTCGAACAAACTTAAGTCATCAACACTAGACCGGCTCAGTCATCGGCCCACAGGTTGTAGTCTCATTGCATAGGCGACGCAACGGTTTGGACGTCTCTCCGGCAGGTCACGAAGATCGAGACCGTGGCGGAGGAATACGTGGCCTGCGTGGGTGTTCTTCCTGAAGACCTGCCGACGGACACCTCCGATCCGGTGAAGCATCACCAAAGCTTGTTGCTGCGACTCTTCAGTGCGGCCTATGAGATCCAAAAGCTCCAAGACACTGCACAGGCGTGGCTCCATTTGTGTGTGGCTCTCCATTTGAGTTCGTTGTTTTTGTTCTTCTTTCTTTTGCAGTTTGATCTTCTGTGCATTTTGCGGTTCGAAGACAGAACGGACCTCTTTGTGTTGACAGAAGAAGTTCAAGATGGGCATGCACACTGGCGCGATCCGTGCGGGGGTCATCGGCCGAAAGCTGCCGCGCTTCCGACTTTTTGGAGACACCATCAACACCTCGGCGAGGAGCAACGGAGTCGAGAGCAAGCAACGGAAATGGATATAGACCTTTTTGCTCTTTCTTCCTTTTCTTTGTTTCTAATAGCGATGGCCTCGAACCTAAGAGCAAATGATATTGGAGGCTAAGTCAAATCGCTTCATACAAACAGATTGCAATGCTTTAGCAGCTTGGCAAAGTGCAAGCCTTTGACATCAGAGTTTGGGAGTGCCGGCCAATGAGATACATGACAATGACCAGAAATGACCTTAATTAGGGCATCATGAATCACGTCGTCAGTGTCATGCAGTTCAAGTCTAACACGTTCAAATAATGCGGGCAGTTTTCATCAAGTCCCAATCAATTTTCTGAGCCGATCGTCCGCGTATGTCCGGTTTCTGAGATGAACGCGTTTCCGTCCGTTCGCAGGATGATGCAGAAGGCTGAGCCTGGGGAGTTGATGTTTGGAGAACAGACCAACGACTTGCTGCCGGACACATTGAAGGCCGCCTCCAAGGCCTATCGAAATAAGGAGAGCGTTTTCTCGACGCGTTTCCTCGAGACGTTTCGTGCGTTTTCTCGACGATTCGGTTGTTGCTGAGGAGTGACTAGGGTGGTTATGATGTGGCCGTGAGGTCTTTTGGGATTTGCAGTGTGCTGTGTTGAGCGACAGAGAACAACGGGTGAAGCCCGTTTTGGCAGGAAGGCGGCGACACTGTCAAGATGAAAGGCAAGGGAGATGTGACTTGGCGCTTTCACATCCTTCCACTCTTGGACCGCTTTGCCGACAGTGAAGGCAGACCAGACTGATTGGACCCTTTAAGGTTTCGGTGTCTGTCTCCCTGAATCTTTTTTCACGCAGAACAGCTGAAGTGAAGAACCTGGAAGAGCTGAGGTGAAAGTCTTCCTTTTTGATGCCGCAAACTTCACGACTGGTGGCTCCACGGCTACTTCAACCAGAGAAGGCCCTGAGAAGCCCAAGGACGCGCCTTTGCGCAGATACTTCGTTTGTTCTAGTGTATGGCCCTCCACCCTAGTAACGATGGCCTCCAACCTACTAGCGTTTGTTCGTTCTAGTGTATATCTCTCTTTGTTTTATCCTTTCCGTGCAACATATATGTGTGCTTCGTTTGTCGTGTTCACGGTGGTTTCTTTGGAGCTTGCATTTTGGTGTATTTCTCGGGTAGTAAATGGCGTTGTGAACGTAGACGACGCAGGCTTCAGTTGTTTTTTTTCGGAGTGTGTCTCCTGCTTCGATGTTCTTCGTGGGAATCGAAGACAGAGCTGGAGTTTTTGCTTTTTGGAGTGGAGAAACTGTTCTGTTCCTGCTTCTTCTGTAAGCAGTTGGAACATGAGTTGCTGGAACTCTAGACTCTAGACATAGAGTGATCTTGCCAATGTTAGGTTGATTGGAGGCTTCTTGGGTAACTGAGAAGGGGAGGTGGTTTTTTGGGATGCCCATGGTGACTTGGCCTTTTCTTGGTAAGACCTGGACATCACCAAGAACACTAGAATCACTCGCAGCCAACAAAAAGAAGAAAACCCCCGCTCTTCACGAACGTCTTGATCTTTCCGTGACGTCCAGATCTGGTTTTAGCTCTTTTGTGGTTTTAGCTCGATGTGAGACGCGAGGAGATGGAGGTGAAACACGAAGTGGACAAAGTGATGCGCCACGTGGCTGGAGGGAACCACGTGCCGCGGCAATTGTTGCCCTTCATCCTCTCAGAGAAGGCGATCTGGAATTGGTGTCTCCGTTGTGAGACAAACCAACAAGAATTAACTAAGATCCATCAATATCTTCCTCTATCATTCTTATTTGAGCCTTTGGCGCTTGTGTGGCTGTTGCAGAGTGCAGGCAGACTTCACGACGGAGGAAGAGCTCCAACGGAAAAAGCACATGTTCTCGGAGGCGCGAGTTTGAACCTATCGCCACTAGTGGATGGGTTGCTCAAAATAACTCTCAGGCTCGACAAGTGCATCGCTACTAGTAACAGGTGCCTTACTAGTAGTAACAAGAAGCTACTAGAAACAAGTGCCTTACTAGTAGTAACAAGTGCCTTACTAGTAGTAACAATAAGAATGTAATTAGAATTGTAATTACAAAGTGGTGGGGGAAGTTCTCGAGAGACATCCTACAAGAAAACCACAAGTGTTGACGTCTGTTCTGTGAAGCCGGAACCATTGCGAAGTGCCTCTCTAACACGAAGAAGCCTTTAGCTGCTTTAGCATCTTCAGCTTTTGAGCCTTCATACTGTACTAGGTGAAACGATGAACTGTCTTGGGGAAATGTGAGGCAACATTCCAGATGTGGTTCCACATGGGCTTTGTGCGCAAGTTTCGCTTGCGGCTGCATCGCCAGCTCTTGCTCATGGCAGCTTGAAAGACAAGGGTGTGCCTTCTTCATGTCATTTATCTGTGGTTCCACGAGCCGTTGTGATCATGTTCATTTCATGTTCAGTCCCCACACTTGCAGTCCATGATGTGCAATGTGAACTTGAAAACAGTGTATGCACATTGCTCACTCGCGATGCCTGTGGCCTGCTTTCTCAGGCATTTATGACGGTCTGCGATTTGATCCACATGGAGCATGCCCAAGCGTGGGAGAAACAGGACAAGGGCCAAGGGGACATGGCGAAGCAATCCAAAGCCGGTGTGCAGATGGATTTTCCAAGGACAAAGGGTAGCTCCATATAGATCCATCAAAGAGACCCCAGGCAACATGTACCTGCTTTGCAACTGGCTTTTACTGCCAGATGACGCAAGGATTGATCACATTTGAGAGAGAGAGAGGGAGAGAATGAACCAGTGAAGGACAAGAACCCGGGCCTTTTGCCACCGTTCCCTGATCGTGCCGGGGCGAAAAGATCAGATTGCTCATAATCTGATTACAATATCTTCAAAGACATACGAAAAAGCTTTATCGTTACTAGTAGCGATGGCCTTTGCTCCGTTCGTAGCTTCCTTTGTTCCGTTCGTAGCAAGGCCTGGAGCTCCTAGTAGCGATGCCCTTTGTTACTAGTAGCTTCTTGTTTTTTCGTTTAGTTCGACATGCTGCAGAAACATGCCTGTGTGATATGGATGTGCATTGATTGGAAGACACTTTCGAGCGAAACGACGCTTACGCTTTCCGCACCACGCCCACCACGCTCAGAACGCTTTATGGGGCTGCTGCTTTGTCGTTGCTTGTGTTTGGCTGTTGGCGTGGCCTGGTCCTTCTTCGCAAGGCTGGGAACCAGGCTTATAGCCGAGGAAGGAAGAAAGAAAGGACCAAAGAGTGTAACGGTTTCAAAAAAAGACAACAACAACAACAATCAAATATATAACTGACTGTAGGGTTGTTGAAGAAGGCCTCATTTGCATTCAAGCCTTCGTACTCAGGACTGAAGCCTTTCGAGAGAAGGTTCAGGAGGCCAAGCCTTTTGCACAAGCTTGCACATGGGTCAAGATGTGGGAAGACAACATCAAGAAGGAAGTAAAGTAAGGAATCTTTCCTTCAGCCTTTATTCATTTCCTTTTCACATAACTCTTTGGTTTGTAGGTAGAATTCCTTCCAACAGTCCTTGGCAAAGATGTGAAAACGTCGATTTGCTGTCACAGGTTCAGTGGGGCTTGGTGGCCTCAAATGTCATTGTGGCGACGTTGATGTTCGTTTCCTACGATGCCATGATTTTCCCTCAGATCGACAAACCGTGCCCGGAGAAGAACTGTCAAGGAGACACTGAGAAAGGCTGCTTCTCCAGAAAGTTACTTCATGTGTTCAGGTGATATGAGATGAGGCAACTTTCTCGCCACAAGGCAATAACTCATTGAACCTTACACGATCTTGCGATAGCCTCCAGGTACACTGAGATGCACTTCTTGGACTATTTGAACCAACAGACTCCTGGCTACAGTTGGAAGGATTCCCATGCATTTTTAGAGACTAGCTGACTAGCTAGTGTCATCTACCCATGTGCATTCGTTAGTTTGGCTCGAGGGTCTCTGCAAAGACCTCGCCAACGATTCATTTCATAATATATATATATATATACATTCTCTTCACTTTGTGGTTCTTATCCGCCGATATCTCCCTTTCTGCATTGGCCAATCCTCCATGCCTCAATCTCAGGCAATCCTTGATTTTCGTCCTTGCGTACTTCATTGTGACTTGGACGCTTGAAACATGTTGACTGCCATGACTGGGAGTCAAAAGAGGTGCAAACCCAGACGAGTTGAAGACCATGGGATTGCAGTTCCTAGGGTACATCTATGCCCACGCTGCATTTATTCGCTTCTTTTGTGGGAGTTTCCTTGTTGTTTCTTTTTCTTGGCTAATTTCTCATCTGCAGCAGATCGCCCAAGGGCGCAAAGAGGCTTGGTTGACTTGCTTGAAGATGTTATTTTTTTTTGCGTTCCGAGGTGACCAATACACATCCAACACTTTTCTATCAGTCTTTGGTGTACATCCCTGCTGGGCTGATCTTCATGGGCATCCGTGACAGAACTGGTCTCTACATCTCCAACATTGGAACCTCAACTGCAGATGATTGCTCAGACTGGACTGTTCTAAAGTTCCGGGGAGGCTGAGACAGATCCAGCCAGCGAACTAAAAAGACATCAAGCCCACAAAGGTATAAAGTGGACTACATGATACATTTAGTTGTTCTATTGAAGATCGTTGTTTGACTTTTTGCTTAGGTCGAGTTATTTTCCTTTGCACCGTCTTGATCAGCTGTTCCTCGGTATTTGAACGGGGTATGGCGCAGATTCGGATCGAAAGTCTGCCCGTTGCAGCAAAGTCACTTTCTGTCGAAGCGCACGAAGCACATGACTCTCCACCCTTTCTGTCTGCCGACACGCAGGCTTGCTGGCGCACTTATTGGAGCAAACAAGCCGAGCACGCTTCAAGGCCAAGCAGCGTGTGGAAGCCACACAGGACTAGCGTCCTTGCTCCGTTCGTAGCGAGGCCAGGAGCCCCTAGTAGGGTCCTTGCTCCTAGTAGGAAGGCCAGGAGCCCCTAGTAGCTTCCTACAAGCTATGCGCGCTTCACTTCCACAAAGTGCGGAAGTATCATTTGATGTGATTTTAGCGAGCGGAGTCAAACGATATGATAGTAACAAGAAGCTACTAGTAACAAGGGCATCGCTACTAGGAGCAAAGGGCATCGCTACCAGGAGCAAGAAGCTACTAGGAACAAGAAGATATACTTGGGAGACCAACAGGGAAACTTCCGAACGCTTCTCCGGCAGGATACCATCGAAACAGTAGCTTGGCGAGATTGAGTGTATCACATTGCCTCACCAAAAGTGAGTTAAATTCTTTTGAATTGGGTCATTTGGGAAGGGTCAACATCCTTGTATGATTTGTATGTACATGCCATTTCGCGGTTTTGCTCACTCACAGCCATACCCTTGCCCCTGTTGCCATGCTGGAATGAAGGATGAACTGAGGTGCTGACGAGCTTGATGCCAACGCAAGTGCTGGAGGAAATCAAAACGAGATCCTTGACTGCAGCTGAGCAGCGCACGACAGCAGTTCTAGCAGCTCCAGGTGTTTCTATCGCCAGGGATGTTCGCCTTGACAAACCCACTTTTGTTGATGATGTCTGGTAAGTAGAGTCGATGATGGAGTTTTCACTTGTTTTCACCTAACGCACTTTGTGCATGCGCGAGGGAGAGGCACTTGTCCCTCCAAGGTCCAGGCAGAAGTCACTCGTACCATCAAGCCACCATTGCCCAATCCGACTTATGCGGCTTCACTCAGCTGGCCTCCGATAGGCCGGGCATGCACCGGACAGCGGAGCAGGTGAACATGACGGAGCTTCCTTCTTCCTAGTAGCGATGCCTGGAGCCCCTAGTAGCTTCTTGCTCCTTGTAGTAAGGCCAGGAGCCCCTAGTAGCGTGAAAATGCTACAAGCTTCCTCCTCTGCGAGCTTCGTTTGTTCTCTTCATCTGGAGTGCCCTGGAAGATGATCAGAGGGCACTCCAGCCTCCATCCTGCAGGACGCCAGAGGAAGTGGTAGAATTCGTGAAGGATTTGTTTGGGAGGCGCAAATCTCCAACGACTTTTGTCGTCAATTCATTTCTTCGTCAATTTGACACCCTCATACACATTGAACACGGCTTTCTTCCGTTTTCTTTACGAGCCCTTTTTCGACCAACCAGTGAATTGGTGAGTTCTTGAAAGGTTTGATATCCTCACGGACAGATTCAACGTCTACAAGGCAGAGTTGAAACACTACCGGTTCCAAACTGCTGAAGTTGGATTAAGAGCGTCAACTGGAGATATCTTTGCACTGAAAACAGATTAGGAAGCTACTAGGAACAAGTGCATCGCTACTAGTAACAAGTGCCTTACTCTGCTGAAGACGACCATCGTGTCGATTCGAAGCCGGTGCACACAGCAGGTTGAGACGGTGGGAGATGCATACATTGCAGGTGTGAGGGCCGATGTGGCTAACAGTCCCAAGATGTCCCAAACGGTTGGAGGCCACCGCTACGAGGATGGAAGCCATCGCTAGTAGGTTGGAGGCCATGGCTTGTGGTTCCTCTTGCCATTAGGTTGTATATATACATATATATATATATATCATATCTACAGTATATAGTCCCAAGATGTCCGATGCCCCTCAACAATGGAGCGCAACAGATTGAGTTTGGAAGTTGGGCTTGGTTCCTTTTTCACTCTGATTTGGGTGGATGACATAATTCATCCAATCCAATTACCCCAACTTTAGACTTTCGGCTCTCAACCATTCTTAATCTTCAAAATGAAGTCTGCAACCCTGACGTCGTGTGCGCGCTTTGCGGGCTCCTGGCACAGGCATGGCTGAGCCACCCCTGACAGCAAAGCAGTCCCCCATTGAGGCTTGAATCTTGAAAGATGTCGAGACACGCCACACAACACAGATGCAGCAAAGGCAGATGAAGTTGCAAATTCTTTGATTTGGACAACTCCTAGATATCATTCAATCAAGTTAGTTGATTCTGGGGTGTCCCTTCTCATGTATGTCCATAAGCTTATAGTCTGGTGGAGAAAACTGAAAATGTCAGTTGCACCAGATGGACGTTTATATGTAGTGTCCAGATTATACTTGGCAAAAAAGTAGAAGGGCTCATCTCTTGTGCGGAGCATTTTGAGAGAAAGCTCAAGTGAAGTTCTTTCATCCTGAAGCGTGGATATGGCTGGCTTGTCAGGGGCAACTGACACGGTCTGATTTGATTTGATCCACAGTTTCCACGCACAGGTCGTGAAGTTTGGAATGGCAATGATTGAGGCCGGCTACTGTGCTCTTCTATGTCATCAACTTCCCTTATCGAAGCGTCCATTCGGACAAGATCGAACCGTCGCCCGGGCCACAGCTCGCTGGGCTGAGAACCTGGGTGTCCAGGTGCAGCGGTGAACTGTGATCCAGGGTCCGGGGGTCCATTGATCGCCATGAATTGCATCAACAGAGGTTTTCTGGGAATGCTTTTGGGACAAACGACAGACGTGTGTAGACCTCTGCAGACCTCTGCTTGGCACCTCAAAGTGGACGGCTCGAAGTTCCGAAGTGGACGGCCGGAGTGGGTTGACGCGTCTTTCGTAGCGTAGCTCCGTGAAATTGCCATGGATCTGAAATCTGCGGAAGGCGCCGTGAAATCCATCC
Source organism: Durusdinium trenchii (assembly GCA_963970005.1). Lineage (NCBI taxonomy): Eukaryota > Dinophyceae > Suessiales > Symbiodiniaceae > Durusdinium > Durusdinium trenchii. Next base: position 253,206 of record CAXAMN010004781.1, read on the forward strand.
TCGTATCTGATATATCGTATATTATTAAGAAAAACCTATATAACACGATATATTTTGGACATGACCGATTTTATTTCATGCCTTTTCGTTCGAAACATCTATCTCAGGCATTTCTTGTGCTTCAAGCCATTTCTCCAAGAGAAGAGAAGAAGAGCCGTGCTGCCCAAGTAGCATTGAGGTCTTCAGCTCAACTTGCTGAAGTTATTTGAGACTAACGTCTTGGCAGATGTCTTCATCCAGGCAAGAAGCTTTTCCTCTAGGAATGTGCTTCGAGAAACCAGGGGTAGAGAGGGAGAGAGAATAGATGCAACTTTTCACGCGGAGCTGCCTCTTGGGATACTTGACCTGCACTCTCACACCGAGAGATTGCTGTTTCCGTAGGCTGAAAGCCGAGAGATTGCTGCACACAAAGCTGTTTTGGCCGCGCATTCGCCCTTCTTCGCCCAGCAGTTCAGTCAAAATCCTGGCCACAACAGCGTGGGGTCCCTCAGACCCACTCGACCGAAAGAAGGAAACCACTGCGAAGGAGTTGGCTGCAAGAGCTCCAACCTTACTAGCGATGGCCTCCAACCTACTGAAGCTTCTTGTTCCTAGTAGCGTACTTGCTCCTAGTACCAAAGCTTCTATTTTTTTGTGTATTTGTTTAACTTGGTTTACATGAGTCAAAAGACGTGTTCATGCTGAGCAGCAAGGAGTAGACGTTGGTTCCTAGCCTCGGTAATTATTTCGTGTCGTCCCGTGTCACACTGTGTCAGGTGCAGTTGGACCATAAGTACAATGTGGTCCATGCCATGGTCCGTTTCTTGTACTTCGGTGGGCTTCCAACAGAGAGCTTGACTTCTTTGGACGCCTTGGATTTGTTGGGCTTGGCAGATGACGTGGAGGCAGGACTTTGAGCTGTCAAACATTGTGGGTGAAGAATTGCAAATACCTCAAACATGTTTGTAAATCCAACCTCAATCCATCACATCACCTCGCGCGACATCGGGACACCCAGGTGAAATCAATTCATCAAGATGACCTCCGCCCGGTGATGTTGGCTGGCTTGGACGAGAGCAATTGCATCGACGTCTTGAATCACGAAGTCTTGCGGAAGTACCCGGACTTCGAGGCGGAAACCGGAACGGAACCGTGTGAACCATCTCTTAAATCCGTGGAACCAGGTTTTCCCCGTGTTTCACCGGGTTTTCTCAAAGCCACTGACGGGTGGTGGTGAAAAGAGCCTTTGAGAAAACTCAGGAGTCGTTGAAAAACTTGCATGTTTCGTCGCATTTGGATCCAGTTGTGTCAAGACGACTTGCCGCGGAGAGCCAGGATGCCACATGCAAGTTCACGGGTGAGCACTTCATGTCCATGGTGAAGAATCGCAGGGAGTATTTACTCAAAGTCCCAGCTCATCTCTTGACTACTGTACTTCAGTGCCATGGTGGCAGTGGACTATATGATATTATATATGTGTTGGACCCTGTTGGTCTGGATCAGTTGTCAACAGTCAGTGAGGGTCCATACTGCTGCCAAGGTATGCTTGCCACCACGTCTGCACAGAACATGACGCCGATTTGGTGGTGAAGTGCCCACAGAGTTAGCGATGGCCTCCAACGTAATAGCAAAAGGAACCTAAATGGCCTCCAACCTCAACCTACTACTGATGGCCTCTAACCTACTAGCGATGGCCTCTATCCTACTAGCGATGGCCTCCAACCTACTAGTGATGGCCTCAAGCTGCATTGCTTTCTCAGAGCCTGGGAATCTCATTTCCCTTTGCCAAGAACACAGTGTTTGAAACACGTGGAACAGGCCTAGACCCGGTGGAAAACAGACGCCCGAACCGGGAGGTACTGCTTGAGTCATACCGGGATCGACTCCACTTGTGATCTTCTGAGAGAAACGAAGCCTGGATAAGCATTCTGCAGCTGGTTTCGATGTCACACCTCTTGAGATTCGAGGTGAAACGATTCCCAAGGAAACACCACTAGTAGTAAGGGGTTACGGGGTTACTAAGAAGCTTCAAAGACCGCTAGTAGCTTCTTGTTCCTAGTAGCGATGGCCTCGAACCTACTTGCGATGGCCTCCACCTAATAGCGTCCTTGCTAGTATATTGTTCTTCTTTTGTATCAGATCCAAGCAGGAAAAAAGCATATTGTGCTTCATGAAAAAACATATCGTCTCAGAATCCGTCATCGACACATGGCCGACGGTGAGGAAAGGTTGGGAGTGGGGTGGCAAAGACTTCACAATGCTGCGGTCGGCAGAGGACCTCCGGAGGTGTTCCCAAATCCTGTCGGCCAGAGGGGGAGTTGCCTGGAGTTGCCTCATTTGCACAACGTGGAATCACCATCGTCTAGGAGGTCGCATGGTCTCATTGAAACAACGGCTGAATGGTTGGACAGAGGAAACAAAGGAACGCGGACCACTTCTGAAGTTCGCATGGTCTCATCACCCGGCCCGTCGTGGAACGCAGCCGCCCTTCTCCCCGTGAGGAGCCAGAGGCCGACCGTGTACACTCTTGGGAAATCCAAGGTGTGCGTGCAGCGATGGACAGCGGACCTGCCAGGACCGCGGTCACCGGCGCCGCGGCCCGCCGTTGTGGGTCCTCTCGTGGTCCGCTGGAGTCGACCGAGTCGCTCGCGGGTCGGAGATGCCGAAGCTTCAGTTCTGGAGTGCCGCGGGACCCAAAAGTTGAGAGTCTAAGAACTGATAGGCATGAATTGCATTCGTCCGATGCTTGCCTTTTTGGGATGAACTGCCCAGGGATTTGCCAAACACACATAGATCTTAAGTCAAGGTGCCTAACAAGTCATATCTATCGGGATGTGTTCCATTCCTGTGAAGAAGTATTTGGTGGAATCAGCTGTTCTGACAGCGCCACATGGGCACAGAATCACAATGACGGGTGAGACCTCGGTGGCTTCTCCCGAATCGTGGGATTTGCTTGAAGCAAAACGTCGGATTTCGTCAGGTTTTGCGACTGTTGCTAATACAAGTGGGCCTTGCAGTCGCACGATCCGAACAAGGCAACCATGCACGGTACATACATTGAGACTGCTGTGGCCCCCCAGGCCCCCAGGCCTCCTGGTGTAGACTCCGTCCGAGCGGCCATGGCCTCCAATGGGGATGGCCTCCGACCTAGAAGCGACGGACTCCGCGCTTCCTCCAGGATCGTGGAGGGCAAGTACTTTGATTGGTGTATACGTTTGGACTACGGCGCTGAGGGCAAGTTGCGCTTGGTCTATGAACTGGCCAAGCCGAACGAGGAGCCCCACTAAGATAAAGGTGCTTCGTTGTCTTGTTAACGCACCCAAATGAGAGTGTCCATCAAGAGCGATGGCCGCCAACCTAGTGATGGGCCTCTCACCTCTAAAAGCAATGGCCTCCCCCTAAGAGCTATGGCCTCCGACTCGCCCGCCTGAGTTTCACCGACGCGCTGAGTTTCACGCGTTGGTCGGCGCAGACCGGAGCGCGTCGGCTCGAGGAGTTGGCGAAGTGCATTCATCGCTTTCCGGCGGCGATGTTTGCCTGGCAGGCGCGGACGGTTGGTTTCGAGCGTGGCGGCTCTCTACCGGTTTTTGCCACGCTTTAGGATTGACTTGCAAGGACCTGTTGATGGGGTTTTACCCGGTTTCAGGAGCATGTGAAACCAGCTGGGCCAAAGACTCTGTGGCATTTTCAGCATCTTCTGCACTGGCAGGTGGTTTACAATGGCCAAAGCGTCTTCCACGAGAAGCCCGTGTTCATTTGCTTCCCCGAGAACGTGCGACTTCATTGGTCCACCACCTTGCCGATCGCGGCGGCAGACCTCACGGAGGATGATAACCTGGAGATCATGGCAGGGCTGTTTCGGATGTGGAATGTGGACAGGATGGACGGACGGATGTGAATGTCTGTTTTTTTTTTGGAACATCGCCCTTTTTTTCCGTCGTGCGACTCGGTGAAGACAGGGGCAGAGCTTGATGTTTGCCATGCCGTTTGTCAAAGGAGGAATTGGTTGGGTCTATTACCTGCAACAGTCAGTCAACACTTATCACTGATCACTATTTTAGAGAAAGGCGTTTACTAACCATCATCATCCACTGAGGCCCTGGCCATAGGATAGACCCAACAAGGGCATTGTATGGATCTCGCTGTTTGGTGGACTTATTCAGCTTTCTGAGTCGAAGATGCCAGGTGCAAATGTCAGAAAATCCGATGCTTTCGTTGATCTTATACTATTTCAGCGCAGACTTGAAGACGACCGTTGCAGTGGAGGACTGGGGAGCAGGTTTGATTTGTGACCAGGAAGAGATTGAGCTCAGTGTTCATTCAGCTGTATTGTCGTCCATGTTGCGCTTAGACAAAAGCAGCTCCTTCACATTGGATGATTTCGCAGACTTATGTCAGGACATTCTGAACCGCTTGCCACACATCGAGTACCGTTGTTTGTCTTCCTATTCATTGGTGAAAACCCACGTGCCAGAATGAGGCAGTGCAATTGATAGCATTAGTGGAGTGCCAAGCAGGGAACTCTTGGAAGCGGCCTCGTCAGACAATCGGTCGTGCTTCCTTTCGGCCTGGCCTTGGCATGTTCGGTCTCTCCCAATCGCTCCAAACTGTTAAGATCAGCTATCAGCTTATGCCTGGGAGATATGGCTGGCGTGTGCTGTCGTTTGCGACTCTCACGTTGTCTCACTGCAGCTTCGCTGCAACTTGAAAGGTGCTCGGATGGAGTGCACTTCCACGGAGAAACAATGTTCGTGACATTTCCCGAGTATGGCTGACTAGCCCTAGTAACAAGGGCATCGCTACTAGTAACAACAAGCTACGATCCCGGAGTCGAAGATGAGTGTCCCATGAGCACTCTGAGCACCAATGACTCGTCACTGAAAGTGATTTGCTTGTGGTTTCGTAACATCCTTTCTGCGCGGAGGGCAGGCTTGCTATGAAACCCTCAACTTGGGCGAACCCGAAAGCCCCACGTTGACGAAATCGTTTTCCCATGATTTCCTATTAGAGAGGCTTGCTGTGCACCACAGGTTTGCAGTATTGTATGGTGTGTATAGCTTCAAAGAGCTGTGCAGTTCTTGGATTTTGGGGTTCAGGGGAAGGTGTTGCCCTTGGTGGGAGGGTTTCCTGGCATGCCTGTGGACGCCGCCGGGGTACTAAAAAAGAGAAGCGTTTGCAAACCAAGAGCGTCCACCTGCACCGGCAGAATTCAACACTGGATTTGATATTGAATGATATTGAAAAAACATATTGATCTTTCAATACTTAGTGCTTCTGAAACAGATCAGAAAGGCATGTCAATGATCCATCCCTTTTTTGCCTGTTTTGACGGGAGAAAAAACAAAGAGCTTCAAAGACCGCAGCGGGCACCGTGTTTCGCCACCAGGTGACCTGTCGGGTGGGTGTCCACCACGGCCAATGCGTCGGTGGCGTGGTGCCGAAACCCAGCCGAACACACCGAACACACCGGCTCTGGCGACCAACCGCGGACGGTTGTTTTGCGGCGCTTTTGCGCAGGAGCTGTTTCCAGGAAGAGGTGATGAGTTGAAGCTCAAGAGGATGTGGTTGATGGGTGTTTTGAGATGCGTACCCTTTTTTCAACGGAAACAGACGGGTATCCATTCGCTGGGAAGAGTAGATTTCGGCAGTCAAGATGATGGGCGGCTTCGTTTCTGGTTCCGTTCAAACCACGTAGGTCCGAGGAATGAGACAGCCGTTGGCCCGTTGGCCCCTTCGTTACCTCCAGGTTGGCAAGGGCATGCAACGCACCTTGGCGCAGACGAGAGCAGACGGCCTTTTTTCGGGCAACTCGAAAGCTGCCGAAAGTGCCGCCGATTCGGCGCGGCATGTGCAAGACTTGAGACGACTCCTCGGCAGAGCAAAGATCACGGAAAGACCAAGACTTCTCGCAATTCTGTTTTGCTGAATGAAACTGGGTGTGTATTCCAAGAGGGAGGCATGGATGTTGTCTATTTTCCTTCTTCCAGGGGTATTTGAGATGCCTCGCTATTTTAATACACACCCAACGACCAAGTGTTTTACCAAGGTCGACATGTTGTGTCGACTCGCTCGCAAGTCGCGAATGAGTCGAGCCGACCTCACTGCTCCTCCATTTTGCCCACGAGAAGCATGGGGTCCTGACATGTCCTGACTGATACTGAAGCACTTCGTGGAAGAGACCATGTAGCCAAAGATGCCAACATCTCTGTTTTGTTGATGTGGCCCACAGGTTACCACCTCTTTGGGAACTTTATGTCGCAGCTTGATACCTTGGAAGCAGCTTGGCATGTTCAAGGGAAGACCTGGAGCATCATGGAGTACTTTTTTGTAGTGAAGCGCGATGTCGGGGGATGAACATGTCAATCGAACCGATGCAAGGGGCCAGGGGGGCTGGTAAACTGTAGACCACGTGAGCCGAGCCGCCATTCCGATGAGTCATTTTTGATACCGACGTACTTTGAAGCCTTAGAGACCCTCTTGGACTTTGTACTGGATAAGGGTTGTCCAGCATGACACTCTTGGACAAAGTTTGTGCATTTGGATGCAGTCCAAAGGACATTGAGCACATTGCCAAGTCCATTAATTCGGATTTGGCGCATGCGTTCACTTTCAGATTGCTGACAAGTAGCGCATTGGTTGACAGAAACCTCTGCCTGTTCTTCCAGATTCTTCCGTGCCAGGCCACGAGCCGTGAGGGGATTACCCAGATCAGCTCCGCCTGCAAGGACCTTCGAAGATTGATCGACCCAGTTGTTTGTTCCGCCAAGTCCCAGTTTGCGTGAAGGATCCCGGCCAAACAGGCACTTGAAGTCTTTGCTCCTGTAGTTCTTGACACTAAACTAGGGTGTTTGGTGGTTCAGAATGGTTTAGGTCCAGGTATGACTCTGACTTGGCGGATTTCTGACCATTCATCACCCACCCTGAATTACACGGACCAACGAAGACCACATCGCAAACGAGAAGGGACACACAGGGTATGACCTAGGTACTTGGACAAAGGGTCTATCCACTTCGAGGGCACAAAATCCGCAGATATCGGATGCCTTTCTTTATGCATCGCTTTTTTTCACGCTTTACCGGGTCCTACTCCCATGGGTCATCCTGGTTGTCAGTTTCGCGGCCCGTGGGGCGCCCCAGGATGCCATTGTGATGGAACGGCTGGGGCGGAAGGCCATGCCCCAAAAAGACCGAGTGGCGGGTCGAAATGTGCCCCTTCGAGGGGGGGGCGTTGGACCGAGTGTGATGAGACATTTTTCATGTCAGGAACAGATGTTCTTCATTGTTCTTCCGTTTCCTGTTTTGAGGTCGGCACGTTGAGGTTTCTTCACACGAAGAACAACGACTGGTCACGCGAAACGTGGAAATCACGTGAACCATAAACCGGCTGCTTGGATCTCGGAGGCCACTTCGGAGGCAGCCTTTGAGACTCTTCTCAAGGACGAGCTCCGCTGCTGGGGCGTGTCATTCGGTGCCACGCCGCTGGAAGCTGCGCAGCATCGCTCACTGGGCCGTAGTGGGCCGCGCGGTTGACTTCCCACATTGAACGGAAAGTGCCACGCTAGTAGTAACAAGTGCCTTACTAGTAGTAACAAGAAGAAAGTGAGCATGGAAGTCACCGAACGTTGTGAAGAACGCGTGAGGTGTTGGGCGTTTTCAGATGGTGAACACATGCTGTTCTACTCCATGAAGGGAGACGTTTCTCGCTTCGTGGTTGGATTTGTGCTTTTTTTGAATGAAGTCGTTCTGGGACAGATCAAAGACTTGATCCTCGAAGGGTGGAGATGGTGACACAATCATTGTGCTGCCGCGTTAGTGGACAACAATCAATCCATCTTAGGTGTTTTTTTTCTCAGTTTACCTGTCTATTCTATTTAATTCCTTTTGAGGTGGAGGCCCTCGCTCACCGTTCCACCGTGCCTCCGGACCTCACCCGGGAAGCTCACGGCGTCACGGCTGCGACGCCGTGCCGCAGGAGTTCGCAGGTGCCATCGAGCGAAGCGACCCGAAGCTCACGACCTCGAAGGTTCCGAAGCTTGGAAGATTTCTCCTAGAAGCTACTAGGAGCAAGGGCATCGCATGGCATCGCTACTAGTAACAAGGGCGTTACTACTGGTAACAAAACAACTTTTTCTTGAGCCCTTTCTTCCTTTGTTTTTGCTAATTTTCTTTGCTCATTTTTGTTTTTCCTTTAGAGAATGGTTCCCATTTCTCTTTTTCCCTGCTGTACCCAAGCTTGGTTCTATGATCCTTGATAGCTCTTCTTTGCTCTTCATGTGGAACACTCCCGCCAGGGTGAAGAGCATGATTACGAGGAGGTCGGTGGAAAGACCTACCTCATCTACAAGGACACCAACGGAACCCATTGCCGACGCTTTCGCAAAGGTCTTGGCGTCCACTTTCGACCGCCTTTGGCGCGGAGCGAAGAATCTTTCGTTTTCGAGACTTTTTTTCCAAACTTTTTTAAAGCCATGGCCTCCAACCTACAACCTACTACGAGTAGCAATGGCCTCCAAATAAACATGGCGCAAGGCTTTGACGGAGGTTTTTGGAGGGAGAGTCTTTCTCAGAAGTTGGACTCAAGAGGTCTTGGATGTTTGATGATTTTTGGGAGAGCACTTAGAACCCAAGAGACACGTGAGACTGCTTGTTTGCCTGTATTCTTTCTTAAAACACATTTTTTCGTTGTTCTTTTCGATTGGGCAAATTTCGGACTTTGGTTCAGAAGAGTTGGTCGGATTTGTTTGGATTTCTTCGCTCGCAAGGACTTGTTACATGTTCACGATTTCTTTTTCATGCGCTTTATATCTTTTGGAAGGTGCTTTCGTCACTCGCTCTTTCGCAAGCTGCCGGTGCTTCTTGGCTCCAGCGTGACCTGAATTGCAGGACACCGAAGCAGCCGAGGCAGCGCAGTCAGCATGATCTTCATGATCTCAAAGGTGCAAGAGCTGGGCGACGAGCTGGTGGGGTTGGGTTCCTGCTTTCCGACGGAACAGACTGGAGAAACGTCTCAAGAAACGTCTCACGGAGTCGATGGGAGTTCGAGTTTTGTTTTCTCGAATGGTTTGATGGGACCCCGTATGGTACCCACGGATGCGGGCATGTTTCAGGCCAAATCATGTGTAGCCATGCAAACAAACATGCTCGGATGCAAGCACCCATAAGCACCCAGATTCGCACCCTGTACACGAAAGACAACTCGTAGGCCCTCAGGTTTGAACCATCAGAGCCAGTTTCCGGAGGTGATGCAGACGTTCTCCGACGTTCTACCTAGTTTGGTTTCACAGGGTGTGTAGCCGTGGTGTGTAGCTGAGCGCCAATCGCAAAAGAGGGGCGTGATGAGTCTCGAGTGGATTTGGATCAACGATTGACCTTTGCTAGTCTCGGCCAGAACTTGCCGTCCACACAACAATACTGACAGGAGTTGGTGGACGATTTGAGAAACCAAGAGGGAGCAACAAAATCTGTTCTTGAAGACCTACATGAGTGGAGTGTTACATCTTGCGGAGTGGCTCAAATTCATTACTTTGAGTCCTTTCAAACTGCACGATGAGCTTCTTGGCAGAACATTTAGCGCGGCGTTCTCATAGCGTTGGGCACGGGTAAGGGGAAGGAGACTGAGATGTGCCTTATCAGAGGAAGCTCACCAATCAAAACTATCTTTGCAAGATTCTTGGAATCTTTTTTCCAGACACAGTTTCCAATCGGCCAAATGGTCCGTGCTTGCAACTGATTCTGACAGTGTGATAGAGTTTGTAGATGACCGATCAGGCCGCCCCAAAACGCTGCAGAGAAGCGACGCATAGCCCTTGCGTGTTTGGGTGCCTGTTGGAAGCAGTCACACGCGCACAGGTATGTGATGTGTGTAGGTGTCAGTATATTTTTGTCTGCCAAGGCCTCTTCGGTTGGCAGTGCACATGCGGTGGTGAGGACTGGCTAAGTGCTTCTTTGTGATAAATGCAGCCAGGTCGCATTTGTCGGAGGCTCAACCAGGCGGCCTCAACGAGCAATGGCTTGCAAGACTCCTCTGCATAGTGCATGTCACAGATGGATGTAGCCACAGGCGATCTACGCAGCTTTAAGTAGACTCCCGTCATGTGCACCTTTTTGCCTAGACCCCCCTGTGTTGTGGAGATGTTCTCCCACGTCCCAAGTAGATGCGAATGTTGGCCTTCCCAGCCGGTCAGGATGGCGGAGAAGAACAGCAAAGCAGTGATGTCAATGCCCTGCGGGTCATGGAGGCGGCGACAAGTATCAATGCGACCTGGTGGATCGATTTTCCTTCCATTCCTCTTGATATTCGTTTAAAAGGTGCTCTGATAAAAGACGGTTGTGTATAACTGTGTATGGGGTGCCGAACATCTAAGTGGATCGACTGCTCATGGATTCTCCTCCCAGTGACGTGAGGTTCTTGGCAAAACGGTAGAATTGAGAACAGGCCATCGTCAGGCTGCTCACGTATTGACTTTGCTCAAACACCCCAAAGATCATACTGCACTGCGCTGCTGCCTGACTATTGCCTTACTCAGGGTTTGTTTGTTTTTTCCATCCACGGGCTGCAGTGGCTCAACTTTATTGAGGATCCATCCATTCCATCACTGGAACCGCTGTCGCGCAGTAAAGCGCAGACCCGAAGACCCGAAGAAGATCACAGGAACCAATGAACCAGGCCATCGCTAGTAGGTTGGAGGCCATCGCTACGTGCTTTCTTCTCTTGCGCGTTTTGACATTGCAGGAGGTCGGTCTCGCAAAGAAGGCGCAAGCGGTTTTGCGGCTGGCTGGTTGAGTTTGAGGATCTTTTTCTGTTAAGCCTTTCGGTCTGAAAATCAAAGGTGTTGGGGTCTTTGAATACAGGGCTCTTCTTGTCAAATGACGTTGTATTTCTGCACAACGCTGGTTAAGATGCAGTTTGGTTGCAGAAGTCTTGACAGATTTGGCAAGCGGTTTCAGGAAGACTTAGAAGAACGCGAGGAGGTTGAAGTGGAAGGGGGGTGCCAAGTGCCCTGCACCGAGCAGAGATCCTTTCTGCCAGAACGACCACGTCTTCCAACCTAGAAGTGCGAAGCACATGACCCCAAAATAAAAGCATGACCAGGGATCCATGTACCTCAAATGAACACCAGAACAAAACATGACCCTCCACCCAATCCCAACTGCACTCGATCGGACTTTTGTCGCTCAACTTCATGATCTAGTCCGTGCATGGCTTGAGCCATGATTGCATCGAAAGCTCGAAGGATGCGGCGGCATCCGGCAACGAATGGCATATCGGCTGGAACGAAATGCATGTACCTGACCGGAAGGGAAGTTGTGACTGAATTCATGGATGGTTCTCAGAACGCACCTGGTGGGTTATCTCGACATGGAAACTCATCACCTAGGGTTTGAACTTTTCGCACCCCCTTTCGAGATAATCCCAGCACTCAATGCTTGGAAGAATCTGAGTTGATGGCCATGGAGCAAGGCGGTCTTCAACCTGCCGATAAAAAGTGCATGGAACGGAATGATCAAGTCAACTATAGCAAGAATGCTCTGCAGTTCAAGTCTATTATTATGACACAATTAGACGCGAAACGAAACAAAGCGTGCAAGGATTCAAAGCTTACGAACTCATCGTTGCTATCGTTGGAACTTGGATAAAATTGGAACTACCTCCAAAAATCTTGAAGTGATTCAGGGAAGTGGGAATGATTGGAATGGCGCTGGCTGACTCGGCTTTTCCGCTCAAAGGGCAAATAGCCTTTGGCTCAAAAAGTCCAATAGCCTGTGGCTCAAATCAGTGCTCGATTGTGCTGATACAGCTTTGACACGGCACTTTGTAGATCACTTTTCCAAACATGTCGATGTTCCGGAGATTATTGCAGTGTCCATCGGAATGCATCAAATTTCCAAGGCACATCACGCCCTTTCCTTTCGGAAATCGAATGGGCGTCACCGGAAAGCACTTGGAACAAAGATCCCAACGATCGACATCATGTGTACGATGACGTACAACTGTACAATGCTCCAAATGGAAAGCTCTGCCAGACTTGGTGCCCACATACGTCGTCACGTTGTGAACCAAGCTCGGAGGAAACTCATTGGAAGGAGGTCGTGGAACTGCGGTATTGTCGCCTCTCGAGGATGCACTGCCGGTCGCTGTCGATTGCGGAGGTGGAGTGCTCGGAGGTCGAGGCTCATTCGGATCAATGTCTTTGACCGAGGCGGGCTTTCCGACAGACTTCAACCGACGCCTCAAAGATTGCCGCTTGCGGGCTGAAAGCTTGACGTGTGACGTCTCCTCCTCCACCTCATCATCCCAAGATGATCCGGCACTGGATCCCGAATTCGAGCGGGATCGTGATTGTCGCTTAGCTGGCATCATCATGCAGCAGATGGATACCACGATCACACACTGCATCACAAACATGGCGATGAACCAAAGTTCAAGACGAATAGGAAAATGTCGACACCGTTCTTTGAGCACTGCTTAGGTAACGGTGTGTGCAAAATTCATGTGATCACTCAATTGGTCTCTCAAACAAACGCTTGGAAGTGTACAAAAACGTTTCTCCGTCAAATTGAGGGTCAAACATGATGTACCCTCCACCTCGCCTGGTGACTTCACCAAGCGCAACCGTCTTGATGGCGGTGAGCAGCTCGAACACGAGAAGGGCAGGATACCTACCGGTGGATGTCCAACGTGAAGTATTAAAGGACAAATGGCTGGCATGCTCACAACTGATGAATTTCTGCAAACACTGTGCAATGGCACGATGATTCGTGGCAAAAAGGAATGTCTTGCCCACCTGAGGGCCACCACAAACACAAAGTT
>CAXAMN010004781.1:271352-302217 GCA_963970005.1 Durusdinium trenchii
AGTAGTAGTAGTAGTAGTAGTAGTAGTAGTAGTAGTAGTAGTAGTAGGTAGTAAGTAGTAGGTAGTAGGTAGTACGTAGTAAGCAGTAAGCAGCAAGTAGTAAGTAGTAGTAAGTAGTTAGTGGTGGTGTTGGTGATGGTGGTAGTGGTAGTGTAGTGTTTGGACGAAGGATAGACATAGCCAGACAGAGATGGACATAGATGAGTTCTACCGACAGGTAAGATACAGTGTTCACTCTTCCTATTGGCAGACAGGGAACCTTTTGGAAGGGATCTAATTGAGGTTCTTGGCCCGTGACTGAGATCAGGTGTACAGGATCTAGGCTCAACAGCTAGGAGTCAAGATGGTCAAGGCCATTTCCCCACAAACAGAAAATGCCGGGCATGGCCGGGAAAGAACATCACAGATTTCCAAAACCTGATGAAACGCACAGATTTTCCTGCACACTATCCCTTTTCAATCCCCTGGTGAGATCACTTGCTTCAAGCAAGTCTTTGGCTGGTTGGAACTCTTGAACAGGCTTGGTTGAATGGGCACCGACAAAGCGCAGACTTGGCCACTCCATGTCTGGGTCACATCGCCGGAACTTATATTAATTCCTGGCAGTCTTGGACAACACGAAGCTACATGTACTTGCATTATTCAGGGATGTACATCCGAGTGTTACGGATGAATTGTCATACTTTGACACTTATAGCAATTAGCCTGCAGGTGATAGGCTGCACTGGGTCAGAAAACAATCATGTCATAGCATAGCGAGCCAAAGCTTGGTTAATTCTTGTTTGGGTCTCTTTCTCGCAATGCTTTTCCAGCTTCAACAGCCCATACAGCAAAAAAAGTTGCTGTTCCTGTTCCTTGGTGAAAAGCCGCACCATGAACATTCCTGCGAGCATTGGAACTCTCAAGTCTAAGCGGTGCAACTCAAGACGAAGCTAGGATGATAGATTCCTGCCATGTTTGTCTTGGTGAAACTCACTTGGATATGGCCAGGGGCAGGCCTCACGCTAGAAGAAATGGGCCGTAGTACGGTGAGCAGCTTTGAGCTGTGCTGTTTTGGGTGTTTTTTATTTGTTGGCGTATGTTGGTGATATCAATAGGAACAAGAAGCTACTAGGAGCAAAGGGCATCGCTACTAAGAGCGATCGGACGCTACGAGCGGGGCTCCTGGCCTTACTACTAGGAGCGATTGGACGCTACTAGGAGCAAAGGGCACTTGCCATGCAGAAAACCGACTGCTTCAGACTTGTGTTTTCAACGTAGGAGGATGAGACCAGGCCGATCCCCCAGTCCCCACCTGAGACCAGTCTGCGGGGGTGATCATGGCCCACATGGCGTGGATGCCGTTTTTGACCACCAGTTTGCGGCTTTGGCTCCGTTTTGCTCCTTTTTTGTGGGTCTAGTCTGCCTCTCCTCCAATGACACACCTGCTTCTTAGGTGTCTTGGTGCCGAGCTTCCAACTCCCAAGACATGCCAGGAAGTGTTCCATGACCCATCTCGCCCGATGCGGTTGGCAGCGGTTTGCATACAGGTTCAAGACCCCTCTGTTTCCCTCCGAGGCGTTGTAGCGCAGTGCAAGGTCCCTGCGGACGCTGATCGTCGGGTCGGAGGGTCCTCAACAGATAGAAACAGAGTCGGACGCTGTGCGGAAAGCGAGGACCGTCCGCTCCCACCTCTTCTCCTTCAGTGGCGGAAGGTGGCAAAAACATGTTTCGGGATGTGCTTCGACGGTGTTTCTCCTTGTGAGATGAACTCCGACCGAACAGAACCCTTCGCAGTCCCCGCACCCCATTGGGTACGGCCTGAAGGCAGGGCCTCACGGCAGGATAGTGAATCTGTTCGACAGACTACTAGTAACTAGTATTTGATCGGTCAGTGCTGCAGACAGTGAGTGTTTGATTTTTTACATCCTTGTTGGTCCCTCGGAATCTGCTTCTGCAGTGGTTCTCTGAAGTCATCGGGCCGTGCAGTCCTAGGCTGAAGGCCCAGGGTAGCGTCAAGGCTGAGAGCAGCCCAAGTTCTGCGATGGAACTGAGTCAAATCACCTCCTGCCAGCATGTCTCAGACCATGTCTCACATTGTGTGATTGACGCAACTTCTTTCCATGGTGAATTCAGCGACGAAAGGCTTTTGAGAGCCACGCACTTGTGTTCAATATCAACCGACAGCTGATCTAGATGTTGGGGAGGATGGGTTATATCCACCAACTTCACACCAACCACTTCACACCCATCGCTTCAACATGCGTTTCGAGGAAGGCAAAAAGCTCGCTGAGTTTCGCCAGACCTGGCGGATGAGAAAGCACAAACCCGCTTATCTCTCCGGCCAGACTCGTGCATTGTCCTGGGTTTCCGTGCCTGGAGCAAAGAAGGAATGCGGGAAATGGGCTGTCCTTCGTATGTCCTTCGTATTGGGATATTGTTGTTGGCAAAACGGCTTACCTTTCACACTGCGCTGGGCTGTTGTGCTTCCAACAGTCGAAGAAGGCAGCTTAAAGACTACCGCTCTCCTTGCCAGTCTTTTTAAGCAGGAACACCCCACTCCAGTGCCCCTTGCGCATTATTGTGTCCCTAATTTTTAGATTTTCTTAGTCCCAAAGCATTTGATCCTGACCTGGGCACAAGTTTGCACAAAGGCTAGTTGCGGCCTAAGACCGCATGAACTCATCGTGGGGCGGGAGCCACTCGAATAGACGAGTCCCAAAAAGCAAGACAACATCGGACATCGGAATCATACATGTTGGAAAGAGAAACTGGAAGCTCAAAAGACACCGGAAGAGACAGATATGGTCCAAGCTGCTACCTAGCAAAATTCGACCAAAAATTGGACTCATTGCGGGCTCGTTGAGTGCAGATCCCGTGCAGACGGGAGTTTCGATGCCAATAAGAATGGTGATTGCCATGTCAGCTCGGCCTGTCTTGAGTGCTCTGAAAGGCGTGATCAGGCTTAAAAAGGTCCCTGATGACTGTCATGTGTCTGAGATGCGTGGACATTTTCGATGCAGGCTTGCATAATTTTCTGTTTTGTCTCGCAGATCAGCTTGGCTACATGTGCAACGCTGCTCAAGCGATCGTGCCAGAGGTCACCATGTGGTTCTACCAGCTGACAGGTTTGGATAGCTGACAGGTTTCACCATCGGGGTGTCGAACTCAAAGGTGGGGGGGCAGTGAGTGACCCCTGGATTGTATAAAAACATGAGTGACCACCTTTACCACTGTGATTTCGATCTTGCTGATGCTTTGCATCATCTACCTCCCTTGGAGTCGACTCCCGCGACGCGACGCACCCGGTGACGTCCCCCCCGTTTGGGGACGGACCGGTACCATGGCGGCCGACCATGGCGGCCAAGGAGGCAACGTGGGACAGAGCATCTCAGATCTCAGAATCTCCAGATTCGGAAAATTCGGTGCTTGGTTTCTTTTCCCTAGCCTTTTTTTTAAAGCTTTTTTTCACATGACGTGTGACGGTCAGGGGCTTCAGCGTCTGTTGGCGGCATCAGAGGCTGGTCGTGTCCTTGAGGCGGGGACGAGACGCCGTGCCGGACAGCGTGGGAGCAGCGAACCCCGAAACCGTGGGTGAATGTCCTCAAGGTGATCCTTTTGATCCCCCTTTTCTTTTTTTGTGTGTGTTTTTTCCCCAAACAGTTTACTGTTGGGGTTCTATCTTAGAAAGAAAAGAGCTGGCCACAGTCACTGGCCGCGCCCCTGAACTCTGTGGCTGGGCTTCGTGGCTGGGCTCTGTGGCTGGGCTCTGTGGCTGGGCCTTGTCCTCCTCTTGGCAGCGCCCCTGACAGAGCTCAACTCTGTGGCTGGGCTCTGTGGCTGGGCTCTGTGGCTGAACTGTTTGGGGTCTATGCTTGTATAATTACTTTTTTGTTTTTTTAAAGATGTTTTATGTATTTCATTTGTGGCACAGGGTTTTGAGTCACGTCCATCATGCCGGAATCTCTACCGCATCCGTAAAAAGCCGAGTCAAGATCCTCACCTGTGAAGACAAGACCGGAAGACCTGTAGGCGCAGCAGATTTTCCACGAGTTGCAAGGACCGACTTCAGAAGTGTGGCTGTTCTTCAAGAAGTGACGTCTGTCGAACGCTCTGAGCTCCAGAGCAGAGCAGAAGAAAGACCGAAGAAAAAAAGGAAGCCCAAACCCACCGGAGAGCTCGACGGTCTCCGGATCGCCCAATCGCCGAAGACCCTTCGGTCCCCGCGGCCAAAACCGTGTCAAGGACACCTGCCCGGCAAGCGCTTCGTGCAGCCCTTCCTGTGGAACGTGGTGCTGAAAGCCTCGGTGCGGAACGACGAGACGACCGGCCGTTTGGGTCGAAATGCCTGACCAAGGACCAAGGAGGTCCGGTCGTTGGTGAGTCCAAGACGAAACTCTGAGATGGCCAGGTTTGGCTAGTGCCTTTTGGCGGTTTCAGATGTTCAAAGAACATAAGAAGACCACGCGTTGAACCGCTAAGGAAGCGTTTGACGCTATAGTAGCATGGATCTACAGGGCATGAATCTCGAGGTTGCGACTCTAAGCGGAGGGATTCCAATTGACTTATCTTCGCTTTTTCGATTCTTCACCCATGATCCAGGTCAAAGCAAAAGACTGGCCAAGTGCAGAGGCGATCTGGGTTGGGACCTGCATCGTTTGCACATGTTTGCACTGGTGACATGGTTTGTTTGGATCCGAGATGCTTCCAGCACGAAACAAAAAGGGACTTCTCAACTGAACCGAAAGTGGATTACAGGCAGGTGAACACAAATCTGTCGAACATCAATTTGCACAAGTCTTCTTCTTGGGCACCTGTGGTGCTGCGTGAACCGACCAAACACTGCCGCCATGGCTCACGTGAGGCCTGGTTCCGCCAGATCCCAGCGCGCAGCCGCAGCCCCCCGGAGTTACGGGAAGCTCATCAATTGTGCAGCACAGGATCTCCGCGCGGGTGGCCCAAAGCAGGCCGAGCCGCTTGGACTTGAGCGAAGCAGAATCCCGATTTCAACGAAACGACCTTGAGACAGATTCAACGAAATAAAAAAACAGGATCACGAGAAAGCCGAATCCCGTTTCTTATTCAGACTTTGAGACCTTTCCGTTCTTCTTCTTGTTTGCCTTTCTGAACTTGTTCCGAGTATCATTCGCTGAAGGAACCATCGGGACCGGTGTTTCGGATCCGGGCCGAACGCGGGCGACCACTTGAGGATGTCCTAGTGGAGTGGAGCATTGACTGAGCAGTGGAGGAGTGTTTTGCTGATTGATTGAGACTTGACAACTCCAAGTTTCTCTAGAGTGGTCGAAGTTGGTATCCCCAACATAGAGTCAATGAACTCCATTTTTTGGATACAGCCACCTTCATGGTTCTGTTTGAACCAACTTCTTTTGCCGGGTTTCTGCCCCGCAAGGGACATGGAACATTCATGAACATTCACAATATCAGATGGTCACTCACACAGCGGTCGTTTCTGATTCACCGAGGGCGGTCTTGCGCCAAGCGGAGCGGGCCTGTGTGACCCTGGACGCCTTTTTCTACGGCGCCTTGCTCGACGGATGTGCTGCAGCAGGGGAACCAGGCCACGCGCAGCACATCCGGCGTTGATCGCGCGGAAACTGCGGACGTGGCCGAAGAAACGGGGAAAAAGAGATCTCCGGCGCGGCGTTCGACGTGCACGATGCAAGGTATCTTTCTTTCGGAACTTACTATACTGTATACGGTTCTTTTTGTCTGCGGAGATATGGGCAAGAGCTTCAATGAGACTCATTTGGGGTCGAAACTAGTCATGGAGATCAAACTTGAAGCTGTAGCAGCTTGATAAGCCATACATCGAAGAGGTACAATCGTGCAATGGGGTGTGGTAGGATCTGAAACTTGATTGGATTGATATTCATGCCCTAGGTTCGCGTTTTGGGCATGTGGACCGTCTAGTTGAAGAAGTGCCTCTGTAAGCCCCTAGTAGCGTCCGATCCCTCCGAGTAGTAAGGCCAGGAGCCCCTGGTAGCGTCCGATCGCTCCTAGTAGCGATGCCCTTTGCTCCTAGTAGCGTCCTTGCTCCTCTGTACGTACCAATTTAAAGTGATCTTTGGGTGACTGTTTGTACCCTGAACTTGATTGAGACCATGTCGCGCAATCCGCTCTTGCTATTAGGCCGCGCAACTGCATGGATGCAGCGCCTCCAGGCACATCAACTGTATTCCAGCGTCCGTGTTACTCTCAGGCCTTCCAAGGCAATTCTCATTTCGTTGTGCTGGGCCGCGATCTTCTTCCGTTGGTGATGTTTCACACTCGCCGATTTTCTTTCCGCCAGATGCATCTTCCGATGTGTCTTACAGTCCGCCGCAAGACCAGTTACCTGCATCTGAGGTGCCTTGACCGCGGTGGCCCGCAGCTGTGCCGCCCAGGGTGAAGCAGAAGAGGCCACAGCATGGATGGAAGGCGCGTGAATCTTGAGAAGCCGCTTGAGAAACCTGGCATGGGCAGGCTTTTTGATGTTTTTCCATTCTCGTTTTGATGTTGATCAAAGCACTTCCATTCCAATTCCCATGGTTTTTTCGGAGTTCCCTGTGTTCGATGGTCTATTGTCCCTTGTGCAGGGGTGCCAGTGGACATCCTTTCAGAAACGAACCTGGGAGTCTGGGTGTACAATTGCATACAGCCTTTGAGAATAGACCCTCGAACGAAGAAGAACGTTTGGAATGTGTAGGATTCGACGCGCCGACACTGTCGTTTTGTAAAGACGGATGCCACCCGAGTAGCTTCTTCGCTTCTTGTGCACCAGATCCCGTCGAGGCACCGAAGAAGAGGACAAGTCCATGCTTCGGCTCCAGGCCACTGCTACTAGGTCGGAGGCCATCGCTATTAGGTTGGAGGCCATTCCTGTTACCTTGGAGGCCACTGCCATTAGGTTGGAGGCCATCGCTACTGGAGTCCATGCCAGGCCACCGCCATCGTCGCGCCCGACGAGGCGGTCCAGGAACTGCAGAAGATGCAACAGGCTCCGGAGACGTCTGCCGTTGGGGCACCCATTGGGAAAGCGTGTGTCTGCTGTTTGTGTTTCATGCACACCGCTTTTCATCACAAGGTTGCTTGTGATTGCCTGCTACCTTTCGTTCACCCCCTCCTCTCTCAAGTGTTTGAAACTCGCTGCGTTCCCCGAGTTTCGTAGTCGCTTTGATGCCAGACCGGCCGCAACATCCACGAACACAGCTACGGCGCCGCGATCAGAGCTTTGGCGCAGCAAAGTGACACCCAAGGTGCCAGGCCAGGGAAGGAAGGGAAGGAAAAGAACATCGGAAGAAGGCATTGTTTGTTGCATGGAAGAAGACATGATCCATTTCCAATCATTTCCAATCATGTTTCCACCTACTCTCGGATGAACCGATGCCATAGGAAAAGCCACCGAGCTTAATCGAAGCAACACGTCGATTGGTCCAGCGTTGCGCTCTGGAGGCAGCTTCTACGGCAGAAGCCGACTCCTCACAACTTCACCACGGTGATCGGGGCGTGCGCGAAGCGTTCTTTGGTTTCATTCAGAGTCAGCACACACACCGGCAACCAAACAGTCTCCAAAGTGGTGGAGTCTTCTTGAGAAATGCCTGAAGCACTGCTCTTGCTGCTCTTGCTTCTTTCTTGTTCCACAAACTTTTTGGTTCCACCAATCTGACGGAACAATTCAGAATCTGTAACTTTGATAGGACTTTGCACATCTTTAGACATCAGAGATTTCAAGACAAAGCTTGAACATTTGACGTCTCCTATGCTCCATGGGCTGCATGTCTAAGGTAAAGAGTTCAGAGTTGCGATTCTGCTGCTGGTTCGCCTGGGCAGTCGGGGGTGTGAAGTAAGGCTCACCAGGGTTTGAATGGTTTGACCGTAGCTGGAGCTTTCTTCTTCAGACACGCAGAAGTTGGATGTCTGAACTGCATGATACACCTGTGTAGGAGGGTTTTGAAGGATCAAAGGCAGAGGTTGGCTGCAAGTGAGTTCTTCTGTTGCTGACAAGGCAGAGATGCTGGAAGCAGGCAACCTACTGCTGCTTTGCACTTTCAGAAAGCTGATGAACAACAAACAAGACTCCCCGATAGACGTCGCGAAGCTTTTCCTCTTTTGGCTTTCTGCTTTTCACGGTTTTGGATGGTTGGATAGTTTGTACAGACCGCCGTTCGGTTCGCAGTGGTTCCAGAATGTTCAACACGGTGAATTCGGCGTTCGAAGGGGTAGAAGGATTCGATTCCTCGACTCATCCCTAGTAGTAACAAGTGCCTTACTAGTAGTAACAAGAAGCTATTAGTTTAATTATCAAGAAAAGAGAAAAACAGACAAGGTTCTTCCGGGATTCGCTTCTTCCGTGCTGCCAGGTTTGGAGATGGAGCTGTGCACCTGGGCAGCTCTCTTGTCCCAGACGCCCTTAGCAGTGCGTTGGGTCGAGGACGGGAAAAGCACACTGGCCGCGACGGGCGACGCGGGGGAGAGTCGATGCTGCTTTGCTGGGAGCGAACGGGTCGTTTCGTCGGGCGGCCCGGCAGCTCGGCAAGTTGGAAGCCAAGGAAAGATGGCA
This sequence comes from Durusdinium trenchii, assembly GCA_963970005.1. Classification (NCBI taxonomy): domain Eukaryota; class Dinophyceae; order Suessiales; family Symbiodiniaceae; genus Durusdinium; species Durusdinium trenchii. Next base: position 279,892 of record CAXAMN010004781.1, read on the forward strand.
TCGCTACGAACGGAGCATTCTTACTAGTAGGAACAAGAAGCTACTAGGAACAAGTGCATCGCTTCTAGTAACAAGTGCCTTACTAGTAGTAACAAGAAGCTACTTGAACCCTCATTGCTTTCAAGCCAAAGGGCCGAGAGTTCCAACGTGGATGGCGATGAGCATGGCGAGGATCGGCCCCGACAGGACATGCGGCACTACCAATTGCAGCCGGACGAGGCCATTCGGCTTCCGAGCCAGCTGGCAGTGGGACACTGGTCATGCAGACGGCAAATCCGAATCTTTGGTCTTTGGCCATACCATCTTTGTCATCCAAAAGTCGATCTACCATGATGTCATCCGCATAACATGGAGTCATACCATGTTTGTAGTCATACTCAAATCCTTTTGTCTCTCTCCGTCTCTCCGTCGCCAGGTCCGACGTCGATCCGACGCGGTCATCGGTCGCCAGGTGATCTATGGCGCAGCCATCGCGGCCGTCGCCCGCACCAAGGAGGCCGACGAGGCGCGGACGAGACGCCAAGGCGATGTGTCGCCTCCACTGTCGCCTCCCCAAGGTGGAAGAGAAGCGTCACCTTCTGTGTCGATTCTGAAGTTTCTACTGTATTTTGGCGAAGCCACCAGCCAAGAACAGATTCCCCAGGGGATGGAGAGCAATTGGTGACTTCCTTTCTTTTCAACAACAACGATTTGCATTGACAGAGCAAGCATTGAGTGCACATACCATGCTGCGAGTTGACCGGTGCCAGCTCCGCTCCGCATCTTCGCTGGGCACCCTGCGATGTGCCTCGAGGCACTGAAGATGTTGCACTCCATGCGTTCAGAGCAGCTCGTTCCGAATGCGGTCGCCTACACCGCTGGGGAAACCCAGGAATCGAACTGCGGATGGGTTTCACTCGACAGGCAAGAAAGGCAAGCTTGTGACGTACTGGTGTCTTGGAGACTGAGGCCGTGATAGCAGGATATGCAAGGCGCAGACAGATTTGGGAGTTTTCTCAGTGGAGAGTGGAGTGATGCTGACTGACACAGCGCCAGAAAAAAAGCCAGAACACCGCCTGGCAGGCAAGCCAAGGTGACGGAGGCGGAGTTGCTCTTAGGCAGGAAATGCTGCGGTGTTCAATCACATGCCTAGGCATCGCGTGTTCAATAACCTAGGCAAGTGCAAGTGCATGTTTTTTTTCATTTAAATCAATGTATGGGATGTCTTTTGGGTAGACTAAGTATTGAGAGAGTGGCACAAAACTCACGGCTGAAGCCAACGCCTTCCTTGATAATCACTGGAGAACGTCACATTCTCCAGGCGAGATGCAGCAAGAAAGTTCGGATGTCCTAGGAGATGGGTGATTTGTTGGAAGACTGCGAGGAGCTTTTGTAGAAGCCACATGGCATCCGGGGTGTAGTTGATCTTCGCTTGTCAAACCTGCTTGATGCCGGCATTCAATCTGTGAGACATGGACGTTTCTCTTTCCGAAGTAGGGGCAAGGAGGCTGCTGTATTTAATTTGGTGAACAAGGTTTTTGATGAATGTTTTGGGATTTTTTGTTCTGGAACATATATGAACTAAAGTCATTACACCATTCTTCCTTTTCTTTCTTCGTTGCTTCTTATAGCGACGGCCTCCAACCTACTAGTGATGGCCTCCATCCTAAAAGCTAATTACATACACACGCAATTACAAAGTATATATTTGTGAACTATATGTAGAGCGTTCTGATAAGCCTCGGACGTCGTCAGCCCAGCACTGTGACACGTGATGGGCCATTTCATCTCAAAAGTGGGGCTGAGCTGACCAGAACAGATATGAGTTTCGAGAATGTTTGGAAGATTCTTTGCTGGGGAAGGCAATGCCAACATATGCCAAAGCAGTCATAACTTGCAAGATTAAGAGCACAGGCCGAGCCAATTCAACATGGACCTTACTTTTGGAAGACTCGCCTTGAAGCCAACTACCTAGCCAAAGGCTTAGTTGAACATGACTCCAAATCGGGAATCCGCAACGTAGACAAAGTTGGACACAAGTCCTACGGTTCCAATGTCATCAAGCATCTCAAATCTTTAATCCAAACTCTTGCGCGTTTGGTTTCTCCAAGCTGGCTGATGCAAATCCTGGTGGTGGCTTGGGCGCTTCTCGTTGGAGCCGCGCAGGAGGACTGCACAACAGGAAAGAAGACATGTTCATGACATCAAAGCCCTTCGTTCCCTGATGTCGCTTCTTTTAAAGTGTTGTACCTTGAAGATCAACACAGGCCACAGCTATCAACCTTGATTGCTAGGGTTGGTTGAACATGGACACTCGTTGTTTAGTAGGAAGGACCACCCATGGATTCAACACTGGTCTGCGCCAGCTTGGACGGCTTATAACTTTGCCAATGAACAGTCCCTCTATGTCCCTCTGATAATGACTAATATATAACTGCTGCGATGCCCCACTTCTATTTTTAACTCTTCGACAGGCTCGTTCTTTATTTTTCTCTCTCTCTCTCTCTCTTTTAGGTTGGAGGCCATCGCTAGTAGGTTCGTTCTCTCCTTGTCTTGTCTTGGGAGGAAAACCAGAGCACTGAGACCTATGCCGTTGAATGCTATTTGTCCGCTCCTTTGGAGTTGGTGGAGGAGTGGGCTGCGAAGCACCGGGCTCGATCACGCTTCCATTCAGACATTAGAGTGACTAGAATTGATCACATGTTTGAGTTCATTGAATCAATATGATACTCAATTTTTCAACATGATACTCAATTTCACAAAGAACGACCCCCCTTTCAAGGCCTCCTTTTCAACGTCTCCTCTTTCAGCCAGGACACCGTGACCTGTTTAAATCGCACTTTGAGGGTGCAAAATGGGCGCGGTCTCCTGGTCGATCAGCTCGATGAGGTTGTCCAGTGTTGTGCAGCAGGAGAGAAAGACTCGTCGGTGAGAATGGCCATCAGTCGATCCAAGGTCAAAAGCTGTCATCACTGGTACAGCGGAGTGCTTTGGAGATCCTGGTTGTGTGGCGGCCCAGCACGAAACTCTGAGTGAACGTGGCATAGCCACAGCTACGCTCGCTACGCTCGCCACGCTCGTTACGCGCACTCCTCGGTGTTGAACCGCGAAAAAAGCAGCTTTGTTTCGCGATCTCATGGCCCCGAGGCAGCGAGGATCACAGCGAGTCCTTGCTTTTGGCCCAACGCATCTTTACATATGGTGGAGGCTGACGGAAGAGTCAGAAGGATGCTGAAACGTGTCACGTACTTTTTCAGCTCTGGTTTCTGTGTTAGATTGCGTGCATGCACACAACCATGGCATGAGATTCAAGCAGCTTCACACAACAAAGCCATCTGACCGCTGTGAGGTGGCTTGATTTTCAGCTTCTGGGCGTGTGCGTCCTTGGCGGGTGCGTTCGCAGCCTCAGTCGTTCTCACCTCTGGGTCCGGTCTCCGCCTCAGAGAACCGAGGTGGAGGGTCCCTGGATCCCTCTCGGAGCCCAATCCGCAGACGGCCAAGGCTTTGTCGTGCGTGGTCGGCTGGGGTCGATGTGAAGCAAAGACAGTCGCCAATTGCTGTTCTTCCTTAGTCCTTGGTGGTTTGGAGGAAACCGGAAAGCTTCTGTTCTAGATATATAAATGGGGATGTAGCTGGTGCAGGTTCAAGCAACAGCATTGCTTGCATGAACAGTGAACATGTATCTTGCACATACTCATTGTAATCATCGCCGGCTTTCAGTGTTGCTCAAATGAGATTGGCCTGGTTGGCTGAGTCCGGCTATGAGATGCATCCGCCACGATGCGCAGGTCTTTAGTCTGCATGGTTTCTCACGGCAAATGCTGGGCCTCAACCTTTGCTTCCTGCACCTTGGGTGAACAAGAGAACAAGGACACTGAGTCATCGCGTTTGCTCTCGCATCGCGTAGAGAGTCCAGAGAGTCATTTGAGTCATTTTCTCTTGGCCGTCATCTGGAATGCGACCGTCCGAAGCGTGGCGCTGAGGTTCCTCCTTGTTTCGATGATGTCCATTTCAATTCCAACGCCCGCTCAAAAGACGTGTGACTTTGATATCACTTGGTGCCTGGGCTGGAAGACATGTCCGAGAAGAAAGGGGACTTGTCGGACATGCGGAGCTCAACAAGGAATCGCTAGTAGGTTGGAGGCCTGGACGCCATCGCTACTAGGGTGGAGGCCATCGCTACTAGGGTGGAGGCCATTGCTAGTAGCAGCAAGGGATCCTAGTGACCCTGCTTGAAGACCTTTGGCGATGGTTTCAGGGGCTCCAACGAGGAGGAAATCATCCGAGTCGAGTGCCAAGGTTCGTCCTTACCCATCTGGGCACCCGATTACTCTTAAGCTGCTCGGTGTGATTTTGAGACGGGAAGACAGGTTGCAAGGAACTTCGCAAGGCGAAGAGGCCCAGTTGATCCAAGAAAAGCAGCAGGTTTCTCGCTCAATGAGTCAACGACCTACCCGCTGAGGCTTTCTACTCTTCATCTTGATGACTGCTGGAGTGACTGCTGCCAAGGTCTGATGGTGCCTGTTGGTCCAAATTCTCACAGAATTGCTCAGTGGTGAAGTTTTTGACACGCAGGAGGCAGGTCAACCTGCCCCGGTCAGGTGGTCTCTATCATGCGAGATATGCCCAAGGCGAATCTCTTCTTGCCGTGGCAGGAGGCGGAACATCTGGGGTTGGCGGAAAAGGGAGATGCAACTTCTTCATCACTTCTGATTGGCTTCTACAATTATGGGACGTGGATGAAGGTACAATCTTCAAGTCCAGCAGGACAACAATGAAATGGAACCTCTAACAAAAAGTCACAGAATGTGCAAGCTGGACACAGAGAGGCGCTGCTAAACATATCAAAACAGTGGTGCACCAATAGAATTTTGATCCAGCATGGTAACTCACACGCATTTCTGTTGGTTGACCTTACAGGCTTCTCAATGCCTTTGTTCTCTCTCCACTTGGACCCACAAGACTGTTATTCTGAAGAGAACTCTCAAAACCACTGCAGGAGGGTCACTGTACTACACCATGTTCAGCACCTCAGGCGTAGCATGGCATCCCGAGTTCGCCACGCCTGCGAGTTCGCACGAGGCCGAACGCTTTGCTGCGAGCGTGTTGGAGGGGCAACCCTGCTGGATGGACCGCGCCGTGCAGGTGCCGCAGCGTTCCTTGGACGCATCGAGCAGCCGAACGTCGCGAACATCGTTTCTAGTACCTGAACAACCCTTTGATACACAAAAATGTGTACCACAAGAAATCTGCTCGTTATACAAAAATGTGTACGTTTAGGTAGCTCAAAAAAGAATGTGTACCACATAGGGGGTGGGTCATAAGACATATCATCAGTGTGCCTAACATTGTGGTGGGACTTGATCGGAAACCCATGCAGAAACTTTTTTTCCATGCGCAGCAGCAGCATCTCATATGCACAAATCCATGCCTGCAGGCAAACAAAAGGAATCACAATGAACAGTGCATGTGATTCATTGCAACAGATTGGACCAGTACATGGTATGCCCGAAGTTCATTGAAACATGTTTTGTTGCGTGTTTTTCTTGCAGCTGCAACCTTTTGCTGTGCACATTCGTTCTTGTAGGGTGGACCTTGTTGTGAGAATCCCTTGTTCACCTTTGTTGTTACAACCCTGTGTTTCACTGTCTATTGGAACATTTCAGTGGGTGGCTTTGGAAACCTTGTTTTCAAAAACACTTCATTGAGAAACAGTCTTTGGGACCTCCAGTTGTAGGAATGTTTTATGCACAACCTTTGTCAAGGAACACTTCAATTGAACAATGCATGCGTTATATGTTTATTGGCAAATAACCATTGCACACTGTGGCAGCCTTCCCGACAGTAGATGTCACAGCCGTCTTTGTTTCCAAGATCTGCCTGTCATGCGGACTTGCTGATGAAAGATGTACTAGATTTGTCCACACACACCCCACATTATTTCATATGAACATCATGGGCCATCAAAGAACCCGCCTTCATTCAACCAACCTTCTTCTCGCCACTTGCGTTTGTAATGCATAAGTGCTCTGCGTAACGTACCCACACAAATTGTCCAGCTGTGGCAGCGGCGAGACATTCTAGAAACCTTCAGCCACAAGAGGTGTGACTATAGCAATCATCATTTGCCAATTGAAGACCATGCACTATTGGAGACAAGTAGCACGTCCGATGTAGTCTTCATCTAGCCATGTGGCAAAGACTCAGCTCAAGCAAAACAAGCTTCTCCACAGGTGTGACAGCTGCCAATATGTATGCTTCAGGGCAACCCATTGGACTTAGGATCATTTGGGCTCCTCTGCCTATCTGATCCACCATCCACAACCTGAAGCAAGAAACCCGGCAGAACTCATGTCATCAGTCAAAAATGCAACACAGCAACATGAAGTCCATTCAAGTGAGCAACCCAATCTCTTGTTGGTGGTGTAGCTTGGGTTTTTTTTGCATACAATTTCCACTTCTGAGCTGTACTCCAATAGTGTAGCGCAGAGAAACCTTCCTTGTATGCACGAAATCAGTAAGGGTTTGAACTGCAGCAGCACAAAAATGATCAATGGCCACTGGTCAGTTGCTTTCAAGAATCAGTCAAGTCATGGCATGCTTGTGCCAACTGAATAGCTTGAGGCCTAGGAATCCACCTCCTGCCACTGATTCCTCTGAAGTAGAACTGAATGTTTCGAAAAGTCCAGCGGAGAAGTTCCAATATTTCAGCAGAAGGGGCCTGAGATATTGAATATCACTACATGGTCAAGGTTAAGCTGACAATATATTGAACTTCCTGTGCACAAAACTTGCATGGTACAAAGAAGTTACTGTAAGTTGCAAGTCGCGCTGCACAATCTGAGTTGGTGGGGGGCACCAAGCACAACAAACAGGAGCCACTTGCACATGACTGCAGTGTCGAAGGCTTTGCCTGCAAGCAACAAGCACACTATGAAACCTTCAATGTCATTCCTCCAGCACACACATGCAGCTTGAAATCCACTTGGCCTCCCATGTGCGGATAATGTTGCAACCTTCAACATCACAAGCAAGACAACAAACAACAATTCTCACATGTTCCAACAATCATTTGAATGCATGTTGGCATTGAAACAAGGAGCGATTGGGCTTTGAACGTTTTCTGCAGGTCAAACTCTGTGATACTACAGGTTTGCTTGTGCCTTACAGAAGCAGGAGGACAAACGACGAATTCCCTAGAACGTTCAAACAAAAAGTGAATCCACAACATGCAAACTCAATACATTCACATGCACAGGTTGCAGCCCAATCACTGCACTTTCCATGCATGAAAATGATTGAATGCATATTGAAGTTGGGTCTCAATCGTTGTGCCACCAAACCACTTCAAGCAGCAAGCCAACAGCACCTGAGCCACCCCAAGTCCACAACACCCCACTTGCATCAAACTGCATTTGGTTCCCAAACAGTGACGTCAATGTTCTACATGTCAAGGTACTATTGTTGAGCCACATACTATTTGTCCAACTCCAAGATGCCACGTGTGCATCTGATCTGGAGGAGCATCCGTTGGTCCCAAACCAGCCACACTGTGAATCCTAGCCGGCACATCGACCTTTGAAGGCCACTCTCCAGGTCGATGTCCTCGCCATTGAGCTTGCAAAGCTGTACACCACCAGTCCTTATACACACTACACACGATTATAATACAAAGACAATCTCAATGCAACAACCTGAGGATCCTGCTTGGGACTCACAATATTGGCAAATCCGTCTCGATTGAAAGCCTGTCACCAACCGGTGGCATTTTCCTTAAATCAACACTATATGCTCAGGTATGCCATGCATGTTCACTGTGCAAGATGACACACAGACCACCAAGAAAGTTGAGCTTTGGCTGCATGTTCCACAAAAGTTCAAAAGCCTGATCATTGTATAATGCAAAACAGTCTCGCTGCCAAGGCCAATCTCCTTTCACACCACAAAATGCCACGTAGATTTGGTGCAAAGAGCCATCCGGAAATGTCACCTTCAAAAAACTCAACCACGAAGCCTTTCTCACAGGTGCACATGGTTCATGGATTATATAAATACAGTATATTACACACAGCCATCCATACTGTCAACAAGTTCTCCACATATGAACAGAATGACCTCCACACCATTCTCGAAAAGGTCTCGCATGTCGTTTGCCACCGCATTGTGCAATGCTTCGAGGGTCTCGTCACCGTCCAGACATGCATAACGTTCACCCGGAAATACAGAGGCCAACAAACGAGACTTGAAGCTATGGCCTTTGGAAAACAGAAGCGGCTGATAGGAGCAGACAAGGATTGCTCGATGCAAACGACCTCTGCCTTCATCTCCATGGTACATGAAGGGTAGGGTCCATGCCAATCGTTCTGGAGTTTTGTAGATCTCATGGTTTGGGTCCACTGTTTGGTATAAGCTCCAAAAAGCCTTGAGCTCATAATTCCATTGAGCACCCACTGGCAGCCCATTGCACAGCATCCTTGCATTCGTCTTCTGAAAAATCAGCTTCAACCAGCTGCTCAGTAGCAGAACTGGCCAAGGCGCAGCAAGAATGGAACCACGAAATTTGCAAGGAGTCATGACTGTTGTCGGGGCTACCATCAAGGTAAGACCCCAAGATTGGATAAGTCTGTGCAAGTTCCTCGCCCAGTGAGAAGGTTGGCTCCAGCCAGCCAGCTTGTTGAGTAAGCTGGGATGGCCTGCGCTTCAAGAGGTAGTCAGAATGTCATCATATCATATGTATGCACATTGAGGCCCCAGCTGCCATCTGGCAATCTCAGGCCACTGGTCAAACGTGCAGCAGAAACACAGCTCCTGCAAGGACGATGGAGTAGCAAGCATTGAGGAAACACGACTCACACACACACAGAACAGTGTCCTTGCACCATCAGCCTGGGTGAATGGCAACATCAATTTCAACACACAATTCTGGGACTGCAACTGCCTTTTAAGCAAAGACACTCCAATTTCGAAATGTTCAAGCAATTCCTCCAAGAGAGCTTGTTGACAGTCAACAAAGTTGATCTCGGGTCTCGTTGGTTGGCCTGTGCAAGGTGATGTATTCAAACAAAAAAAACTCTAATACTCTAATTTATTTATATATACATATTGTTTGGCAATGCTGTGATCATTTTCACACATGTGGTGAGAACTGCCTGGAATGGGAATTATCTCACCATGGCTTTCTGCCTCAAGGTCTATGCCTGCATGCAAAAGACCCACAAAGTAGCAAAGACAAGCAACAAACATGTGATCATTAAAGTGCATTACCAATATTAACAGCAAATGTCATGCCAGCAGTTTGTCACACTTTGTCCCATGGCCGCAACGTCACACATGTTTATAGAAAGCGAACTTGCACCGTGTGCTTTGATGCAAGAACAGCACACTATTGGCAGGCTCACAACATCCAAAGGTCTCGAAGACCAAAATCCTGCGTTCTGAGGCAATAAACAAAACTTCCAGGAACCTAGTCTCTGGACAAGAAAACATCCACTCACAGCAGTAATGTTCATTTGGTAGCGAGACAGTCCTGCTGCAGAACATTGCAGCTTACTCTTCTTTGACTGCTTTCTTTTCCTCCTTCTTGCGCTTTTTGGCTTCTTCAGCTTTCTTCTTCTTCTCTTCTTTCTGTTCCGGGGTCTCTGGCGCTCTCCACTTCCTCCCCGCTAGGTCAACCGTCTCAACAACAGATGCATGTGACCATGTTACGATGTGCTGCATAGTGCTGTCGCATACCACAATGTCACTGTGACTATGTGCATGTGAATGTGACATGTCTCGCACCTGGCTCGGACAACCCAAACATTCATCATTACGTCTTCCTTTGTGCATGAGACAAAGTTCTGCCCCAAAGCCTTTTGCTTCTCCCTGAGACTGCAGAAGTATGCACACATGAAAGGACACACTGCAACGCTACAATGCATCATATAAAGCACACTAAGCCAGCACCATACATCATACAGACACAAGGCCTGTCAGGAGCTGTTACCATGGCGTCACCCTGCAACTCAACCAGTTTCGCGTAGATCTTTTGAAGCTCTTCGAGAGGTTTGGCAATGCCTTGTGACAGCCTGACATGCATCAGCACCGAGCACGATTTGAATGCACACATGCAGCCAATTGGTAAAGGCACAGCACAGATGGACCATGATAATGATATTCAGGCAACTCCTTGGCTTTCTCATTTGAAGCAATATGAGGGTCCAGCTTGGCCTGTCCCAAGTGAAATCACATAGTAGCAAGCACAAAAGAACAGAGATGTACAGGCAAACACAATATAATATTTACTCTTGGATTGCTTCATTCATGACATACATGTAAGAAAGTTTGAGCCTTCAAGTCTCTGGCTGAATCAATCTTTTGCCCCAAGATCATGATGTACTGCGCCAGCTGCTGATATGGAGACACAGTAGCACTGGTTGCAGGAAACGAAACTCGTTCAATGGGACCTTTCCTCAGGACATCAACAACAATGGCAGATATGCAGTAAATCAACACATGAGTACGTATATTGATCCAAAGCACGGTAAAGGAGTCGTGACACCAGGTCCAGTACTTGAGGACGAATCCTTCTGACCAGAACCTGCAGAAGCAGTCCCCTCCAGCGCAGAAAAGATCGATCCACTTTGATCCTGCAAATTGCCATCCAATAAGATGAACTGCTGAACAACAAACTGAACTGCACATTTACAAGCAGACATAAGCAAACCCCTTCTCACTGTCCTCTGATACGAAGTGGCTTTGCGATTGCAACTCTGACACTGTTCTTTTCTGCTTCTCACGGCAAGAGTCAACATCAAGGTCCACATATTCAGCCTGATTCACTGGGTGTTTGTATACTTTGCCCTGTTGGTTGGCCCAGGTCCAGGTATTCTCGATCATGGTCCTAATATCACCACCATGCATGCACAATGCCACACTGACACACCAACAAATCAGTTTAACTTCTCATCGTTGCAAAGCAGCACAAGACACTAAAGCATCAAGGGCACTCATCCCAATGATAGATTTCCTTCAACATTTGCTTCGTTACTGGCTTCTCTCGAGTCGTGTCTGTCACAGACTCCTGGCAAAGTTTCCTTGCAACATGCTCACATTCTGTCAGACTTCCACTCTTCACCAGAGCTTCTTTCATCTTGTGGCCTCTAACATGATGGACAAGGGCAAGATTACTCTTCAGATTTGTTGCAATGCAGTGTATGCACAACAAGAGCAACTCACATTCCCAACTTGCAATCCATTAATGCTTCCTAGAATCGTTTCTCAGGGTCTTTCCAAGCTGCCATCAACTCATCTGTTTGCAGGTTCATGACATGGCGACGGATCCTTGAATTCATCAACCCAAAAGCAAGTACCTGTGCATTTGAAAACAATCACACAACAACATGTGTTGTCAAGAAACTTGTGGTCGTATTTGTCATATGCTCCAGGCGCCTTTCCAATCCTTTCACATATACAGTTGTAGACTGAACACAGAAACCTCAACCACAGCAAATACAAAGAACACAACAACTAGCAGTCCTTGCATCTGCCAAGGCTTGCTTGACCCATTCATCATCTTCATCACCAAAGAGTGCACGTTCAGCCTCCTCTATTTGTTCTGCACCAGGCTGAGATCTGGCCCCACCATCTAACCTGCCCTGGCCAGAAGAGTCACCTCCAAGAGCCTGAGAAGCCATTTCGCATCCATCGTCAGGACTTACCATGTCCCAGTTGATCAATTGGCAAACCCCTTTGTCAAAAATGTTCCGACAATGTTGTTTGATCGGAACATGACAGTTCTTCGGCACAATGGTTGTCTTCCTCAGAGCAACCCGCTCAGTCCCTGGTGATACCATCTCCACACGGGCGCCCACAATGCCTGTACTTGGAATTGGTTCCTGACTGCATCGTGGCTCACACTGCAACCAAAGACAAATACTCATTAGTCCACAAGAGCAGTGTGCATGCATGTTGTTTGTTTCTTCAATCTTCTAGAGCAAGTGATGCATTTATATCGTTTCACAGGAAACAACATATCAGAAGTACATGTTCAATGCAAGCAACATGCCAACAAGCAGTGAAACATGTCCTTGGGTTCCACTGCAGATGCGTGGGTAGCAAGTGCTTCCTCTGAAGGTGGAGGTACTGGTTGTTCTGGTGCTCTCCCACCAGGTCCATCAGCTTCCTCCACATACATCAAAGCCAAGCAAGAGTCACAACAGATGATTTAAAACAATGCGCACACACACACACATCACACATACATTAAGCACAGGTTGTGGACATGTCCCACTCGATCACATTTAAGTCCTCTCCATCTTTCCGGCCAATTTCACCAGGTTGTGTCTCCAGCTCCTCACACATATCATTATCACAGCTTGGTTTTAGTTGGCCAGATTTGGAAGCATATCAAATTTATGCCAACAACAGTGTTCAACAATGTCCTCAATTTGGTTTGGCTGTCGTGTGGCCAGGGAGTCTAAGGTGACCTGAGCAATTCATCCAAAAGGCATGTGACATTGTTTTGCACAGCATGCAGCTCTAGATATTCCAGTGGCATTGTGTGTTTGTCGTAGCCACACAAATGACCAAATTCCAACTAGATGCATACAAGCATCCACACTGTTTCCAGGTGCGTGATTTCCAGGGTCAGCATTAGCATAGAAGCGATGACCTGTACAGATTCAATTGCACAAAAGGTAGTCAACCCCACACAGCACTCAGCAGAATTCATGCAGCTCACCTGGCGCCGCTGATGGCACATCCAATGGCAAAGCCCGAGTTGGATCAGAGTTGAGCTGAGCTTGCAATCGTGAGATTCTTGCAAGCTTGTCCTGGCAACAAGATGCAACTAAGATTGGACACACAGTGCACAGTTACAAGACACACATGCAAGTACAAATCAAGCACTTCCTGGATTTGTTTGTCCAAATCACCATCATCCATGGTGCTAGTTGTGCCAAACCTGAGAAGATCTACACCTGCAGCTAACGAGTCCCTGGACATGTTCCTGAGCCAAGCTGAACAATGAAAAACACATCGAACTAGTTGACCAAAGTGGTACAGATTTTTTTATGCGCTCGTTTCGCGCGATTTCGCGCGCGTTTCGCGCGTTTTCGCGCGCGTTTCGCATCAAAGCCTCCAACCTCAAAGTCCACAAAACAGTACATGCACAGGTATTTGCAACACAAACACTGATATTTTTGGTCATGTCGTCCTTGCATCAGCCAGCAGTGGCATCAGCCAACAGTGGCCCTGAACTCAATATCAAATTGTTGCATGGTCTCATGCCATGAATTGGGAATCTCCAATTTGGAGTGGCACCAAAGATAATCCCAAACTTCCAAGACCTGGGCATCGTGCCAAGGATCTCCAAGAGGAATTGACTCAAACAACTCCCGGTCACTCAGGTGTGGGGGGCACCCCAACTTTCATCCTGACATCTTCATAAACCAAAAACTTGAACGCACACTTGGAATTTGTGTATTTCAGCAAGGCAGTCCTCAAGGGAGTGTGAGGTACTTCTTCTGCGTTGACCCAAACATCAAGAAGCCGTGAGCCAAAGGCCCTGGGGTAACACCTGCAGTGACAAACAAATGTATATATATATATATAAATATTTGCACGCTTGCTCAAGATTTCATATCCAAGAAACTGTGTTTTTTTGAGGTTGGCATTCCCAGTCCACGCTTTTCCCCTTTTACCTGGGGTTCAGAGGGCAAAGGTTGATGAAGCACAAAGTCTGATGCCCACAGTGCCATTAGCCATACAATCACATTGCATCCAAGAAGCTTGATGTTTTGAACTTAGTGTTCTCCTTTTGCAAACTACGGGCCATTTTTTCCAAGGTCAAGTTGATCCACATGGATCCAGTTGCTTTTGGCAATCTGTCGTTTTGGAGTCGCAGCTCCATACGCCATCATCCACCAAGTTGCTGAATAGACCTCAGCTGCACATAGGAAGCTCACCAAAAGCACATGCATCGAAAACACATCGAAGTGCTGAATGCTGAATTCGGTCCAGGCAAGGAACATAGGATATCCTTTCTTCAAACCAGCGCCATCTAAAATACTCAAAAAGAATCGATTGCCTCAACATGGGCAACACATTGACAATCACAACATGGTTCAACCCCATTCACAATCACTGCACCACAGCTGTCCTGGGCTGCTCAACCACATAGAAGCCGTGGCAAGCCAGTACACACAGCAAGCACAAAATTAGCCTGCCACAGCCAACCATTTCCTATAAATCATGCACACATGTATATATGTATGTATGTATATATATATATATACAGTATATTCATACAACAGACAATGCTTTGAGTGGAGCCTAGCCTGCTGGCCATGAGATTTCCATCCACAACAAATCCCCATCCAATTCCATAGCTATTGATTGGGTTCCTCATGCTGGTAGCGCGTGATGCAATCGACCAACTCCGGCAGTCTGGTCCCCACAATGAAATGCATCCAGGATGGAGCATCAAGACAGCAAACAAGGCTGTCCTAGGATGGATCAACAATAGCATTCAATGCCTGAAACCAAGTCTTGTGCATCGAGGTCAGGACACAAAGCCTTGAGGGCGATTGAAGTTGTGCACATTGCTCCTGATTGAAGACAGAACAAAGCATATGCACCTGTCCTTGATGTAAGTTGTTAGTTAGCACACCTGCCTCCCACACTCTTCGCCAAAGTCAATATCATAGTGAGCAGCATTGAAGTGGGCACGTTTCCTGGCTAAGTTGTGACAGACAAAGCATTGCACAACACTCAAAGCAAGAGCATCAACAAGACTGAGGCAAGGTCCACATCCGGCTGGCATTCGATACACCAGCAAACATGTCTAGAAAATGATAATTCGGTTGACCCCAAGGTAAGGATTTGTTCCATGTCATCAGCAACACCTAGGTGGCAGGTGAGGGTGGATCATCGAGAAGTGTCAACAGAGCCACACACTACAGTAAATGTTGAGGTCTACACGATTGCAATGAGAACCTTAGCATTCATACCATGCAATATGAGTCAAGTAAATCACACACAGTCCAATGAATGCATGCAGCTATGCCCCCAGCTTTGGGAGCACCCACATGAGTCAAAGCATGCACAACCGACCCACGTTGCCAAAAAGGCATCAAGTCCAGCACTAACAACTGTGCTCAATCAAGCTTGTGCCAAATGCTCAACAAGCCAACTCATGTGCAACTATGCTTGTGCCTCAGCAATGCCGCATGCACCTAGAATCTCAAGAAACCCTGCCTAGACCCAGCGCTTCAACCTGCCAAGCAGTCATTGCTTTGGTACCTGGAGCCAGGTGTGGGCAAACAGAGGGTCAATATCAAAAAGGACAGGTCAAGAAAGAATGCATACAGTGCAGCAAACAGCAACTCTACAGCAAATCAAGTTTTTTTCCTACAGCCCGTGCTCCTACCAACGCCACCTTTGCACAGGCGGATCAGGTGGCTTCGGGATGTTCAGTGCCTTTGGCACTGGCGGGGGTGGTGGTGGTCGTGGTAACCCACTTGGCCACTCACTATCAGGATTTGTATCCCTCTTCCTAGAAGTTGGCATCAACTTCTTCTCGATCACTTTGGGCCCCATGGCCTGAGCAGCTTTCAGAGCCATGCCAAAGACAGGTGCCCACACATGCATGGACAAAAATCATGGCTGCAACACCCACAAACATAATTAAACCTTCAGCTATCTGAGGACCAGAGCCTTGCCAACTTTTGCACACCCAGTCTTCAGAAGGTTTGTGGTTTGTTCAACCTGCAGCCCCCCACCCACATCTGCAAAACATATGCCAAACTAGCAAAAACAGCTTATAGGAGTGAGGCAGTCCTTCAGGACATCATCTTTTTTGGGCTCCACTGGCACCTCCAAAGACCACAGACATTTTGCCACACTGGAACACATGCAAAAGACTATGTGTCCAAACCAAACACCGACCTCTTTCTGAGCAAGGGTCTTCAGCAACATGGACAACGGTGGAGTTTGTGTTTCTTTATCCTGACAAGAGCCCCAAATCACAATGCACATGTCCTGAACACATGCTATCACAAAAGACAATCCATGTCCTGTCGGTTCACTGGAGTAGGTAAAACCTGTTTGTCCATTTCCTGAGCAAGTACCGAATTGTTTGTATATGCATAATGCAGTGTACTTGCCATTGAACCTCACAAGAAAGTATAAGCTCTGAACAGCTGGAACTTCATCACTGGTTGCTCCCTGACATAAAGCCATGCAGCACTCTAAATGTTCATGTTGTCACACATCAAGCTGGCCTCCCGTGATCCACGTGCGCTAGAATTGGCAGCCTTGGGAGTGGCTCCACGTCTTGCAGCAATTCTGCTTGCAACCTGCCACAACAAGTAACAGGGACATGCCTAATCCAAGGTGCACCCCAGAGCAACAATTGGCCTTGTAGGGTGTTTTCCGCTTTCTTTTTGCCGCCTTCCAAGCAATGTTGAAGACAGCTTCGCTAACAGCCATATGCGCAATGTAAAGCATTCCTGGCCTGGCCACTGGACATCTTATCCACGGACAGTGTTGTGAACTCTCAACATATAATATGTATGTGTAGTCGCATGTTTGAAATCAGCCAGCTTGTGGCTTGAGCAGTGTGCAAAATGCAGGAGATGCAGATCATAGAATCTCACTTGATCATGATGCAAAAGCTTTGGCACAAAACAGGCAACAACATAACATGAACATACAAGAAACATTGGGCACCATATCTTGATCTTGCAAGTGGCTCCAAGAGTACCTGGCACAGATTTGCTTCCACAAATGGTTCATATATATTATTTGATGGTTTGTGCATTTCCATCAAGTCCCGTCAGTGCATCACAAGTACAGGAACCTGCCAGCACAGACCAAAAGAACAGCCACATGTCTTTTGCAGCGCTTGCCGACTTTGCCATGTTGAAAGCTTGCTTTTGCAAATTGTATGCATGGTTTAGGGTGTTTTCACCCCATGGATCCATCATACATGTGCAGCGCGTGAGTAAGCAACGTGGGAAGCACACGACTAAGTTTTTATATGCAAGTTGGTTTCATTCACACAACCCACATTTCTTACAGCTCTGACACTCAACCCCAAAGATCCCCAATACACAAAAGCCAGCATCCAAGATCAAGAGATGATCAGTCTGCCGTATAGTCCTGGTAAG
This sequence comes from Durusdinium trenchii, assembly GCA_963970005.1. Taxonomy (NCBI): domain Eukaryota; class Dinophyceae; order Suessiales; family Symbiodiniaceae; genus Durusdinium; species Durusdinium trenchii. The sequence goes on from CAXAMN010004781.1 coordinate 297,021, forward strand.
CCTAGGTCAATTTACAAGTGATTTTGCACATTGAATTGTTGATGTCGGTGCCTACAACTCCAAAAAGTTTAATCAAGAGACCTTCCGTGCTGCTGCTTTTGCTGCTTCATCATCGAAACCCTTCTGGAGCATTTCTTTGCGAACTCGACGGTAAGCGCAACACTTCTGAGAACGTAAGTCAGCTGCAGCATTTTCCTCCTTGGACATACCTGCACGTTGTTTTGCCTGTTTCTTTGGCTGAGGTTGTGCCTTACGCTTGGGTGTGTTTTTGCTCTCCTTGCGAGTCTGGGCAGTCTTTGCATGCTTCTTTCCTTTGCATGCATTTCTCTTGTTCTTGCTTTTGGCCTTGGCCTTGGCCTTGGCTTTTGCCTTACCATGTGGTTTGCTTTCCTCAGCCTGAGCTGCTTGAACCTTTGGTTTCCTACCACGTTTTTTTCTGTGGGGAGGGCTTTTGCAAAGCAGAGTCTTCCATCACTTTCTTGAGCACTGCTGGAGCTGTTACCACCTCAGGCACGTGTTCTCCACAATAATAATTTGAAAAAAGTGTCATGTTCTCAAAATGATGTGTTGCATTGATGTGTTGCTAAAATTTGCACACAAGTAGCTGAAGGTTGCAAAAGCCCTTGACAAGCAGGAGCGAGTTCCGGGGAGTAGTATTTGGTTATCCCACTTTCTTGAGTCTGTTCCTCCTCCACCTCCTCATCGTCCGCCTTACCACTCTCCACTGAGACAACCGATTCATTACCTCAGAGAATATGTATATGTCATATTGCATGCAATAAGATGAACACTGCAAAACATCAACAAGACCTTCCAGTGTGATTTAAGCTACCTTCTTGACTTGCTTCACCACCTTTCTTGCCACCTTTGTGGACAGGACAAACGAATTCACAAAACACACATTATATAGTCATGGGATGCAACTCTTTCATGATGCTACTGCAGCCCAACCAATAAACAAGATTTGGCAACCCTCCATGGCCATGTCACCCACACCATCTTCAAGGCCAGCAAACTCAACGAAGTCAGGTTCTTGACCGCCGCTAAAAGCCTTCACATTAGGGCTCTCAAGGTCGACATCCGTACCTCTAGCTGCTCACATCACAGACGGAGCCCAACATGAAGTGAAAGACAAACACACACACATGCAGATTCAAGGGCCAGACTTCCATCACCCTTGGCTTCCTCTTCACGTCCACCCTCACAATCAGCGGGGCCTCAAAACAATCATTTAAGATCCAAACAAAATCATTAGTTTGCAAATGCCATGAAATCTACCTTCATTGCTGAATCCCAGTCCTGTTTGGTCAACTCCCCACAAACACAATTGAAATCACAGTCCTAAAAAAGCATCACTGAATGATAGCGCACACACACACAAGGTCTTCAACCAGCTGGTGCAAGTAAGTGAAGGACTCACCAACAGTTCTGGTGCAAGAAGTCCTCATTCACATATGCAGGCTTGAAAACTCAAAAACAATCGAAATGATGAGATCAGAACTGTCTTCCAACGGCAGTGTGTCCACATTGTCTGGACCTGCAAGCCATGAATTGTTGATCCCGCATTGAAGCAGAAACAAATAGCGATAACAAACAGCTAACTAAGTGAAGGGCTGATTGTTGGTGGCTTTGGTCTAGCAACTTCCTGCACCAACTTGCGTAGATCCTCCCGCCCTTGCTTTTGGTGCTCTCGCTGCTGCTGCTCTTGCATTTGCAGTTGTTTCTTCTGCTTTGCTTGCAGTTGCAAGAGAAGCTCATACTCTTGAAGCTCAAGCAAAAGCAGTTTTTGCACGAGCCCCCCCTGAGCACCAAGGTCAAGGTCAATGGAATGAGACCAGAGTGACAATTCATGAGGCACACACTTTGATCTGGCGCTGGTGTCTTGGGCGGTGTTTCCACATCCTTTTGGCCTGACATAGCTTTGCATAGGTTACCCAGTTGTTTGTTTAGCCTTACATGTCGACCACACAATTACTGTAAAAAAAAAAACACTCCCACCTTCACAAGGTGGTGGAGTCACCACAGTACCACCTCATCATCAGAGCTGCCACCCACAAAACACAATGCGATAATGTTTATGTGTTTTGACACCACATGCAACTCATCTCTTGCATTGCACAAAAGCAAACTATAGGTGCACCACTGTCAACAGAAGAATTTTGTTCAACCTTTCTCTCTGGAGCTTCAATGCCAAAAGCATTGAGAGGTTCAAGACGACCTGTGTCTTCCACAGAGTCCTGAGAATTAATCTGTACAACAGTGTTTATACATAAATGAACATAAACATAAGTTGACCAGGAACCAAATCCAAACAAGACACTTCCACGTCAGATGGGTAATCAACCTCACTGTCATCATCAGAGCCCGACTCGGTGGCAGCATCTTCGCTAGGACCTGCAGGCAAATCCAGAGCACCAAGACCAATACAATGTATTGACATGTGCAACAGTTGCCTGGGATAGACATGCCACTGAGTTCATAAATCAATCGGATTCGTTTGTCTCGAGGGCGGTGGCCTCTCCTTGGTCAGGAAAACCCAAATCCACAGATGCATGGTACAAGTCACTCCCAGAAATGGCACAAGCATAACCACATGATACCACATGTTATGCAACTCAAACACTTTGCAATTCTCGAGAATGAAAACACCAACTTCATCATCGCCTTTGCATGGAACTTTGCACGAAGACCTGGGCCACACAGCAATCGAAAGAGACAACCACACACCGAGAGAGACCCTCAAAGGAAAGTGTGTTCAATGATGCATGCTCAAATGTTGCTAGTTGCAGACACGTCACTACACACTTCATGCTTTCGTGGCAGGGCAAGATGAAAGAAGGATTCAACTGCTTGAAGCATGACTGACAACGAGGGTCTACAACCCAAGTGCTTGATGGCATGTCCAATTTGCTCTGCATTATCTTTGAGTGTGCCTCATCCAGGCCAGCACCAAACACAATTGCTCAGCAAAACAAAGTCCACATGACAAGTGCAACCTTTCAAGCAAGATACTTCGGTTGAGTTTTTGCTTGGCAGACAGCCTTGCCAAACTATGGTTGACTGCAAGCATATTAACAGCATCATCATTGGCCCATGCTGCAGCAAGAACTTGTGCTTGCTCGGAAACTACCATGTTTGCAAGCTGACACTACAACGTGATCCCTACCAAAACGGCTGCAACCAACATCAACCAACATAAGTTTGTACATTGCATAGTTCAAAACAACTCAAAACACAGAGGGTGGGGCACGGATGACAACACCTCAGTGACAACACATGCAAAGATAGATTGCAAGGATCCTGCACAAATGAATTTCGGAGTCAACCATGTCTTGGGGGATTTGACACCCACTTTAATGCAAATGAACACTTCAAACCATGAAAGCAATTTGAGCACCCTGCCACCGGCAAAGTCCAAGTCCAACTTGAGTTTGTAGTTAGCATGGGCACATCATCTCCAAAAAGGCTGCCCAAGCCTTTGCATATGTTCAGCCATTTCAGCATACTGACAAGGCTGAAGCACAATGCAAGAATTGAACACTAAACCCCACTTTTCAACTGGGTTCCTGACTCCACAAGCCAAGACAAGCAAGGAGCATGAAATGTTTGAGCCAGCAAGCACTTGCAATGCATCAGTTTGGTCAGTTTTGTGCCAAACTGATCCAAACTGCACGCAAGGTGCCCCCCCAAAAAAATCTGCTCGAATTGAAGCTCTAAATCAAAATCTGCACGTTTCCCAAAAAAGTGTTACAAACACCTCAAAAGTACACATTTTTCTGTACCACTGGGTGGTGCAGGTAGTTAGTAAGAATGCTCCGTTCGTAGCGATGCCAGGAGCCCCGTTCGTAGCGTCCGATCGCTCCTAGTAGTAAGGCCAGGAGCCCATAGTAGCTTCGGGTTTGGGGGTTTTACGGCATCCTGTTTTTCGGAGCCACGCACGAGTTTCGTCGAGGTCCTGAGAGTTGCTGGATCTGGTGCAACAGCAGCTCGGTTGCTTCACACATCGATGGCATTCGTATAGGCGCGTTGGAAGTGTCGGCCTTGCGCATTGAGATGATGAGTCTGAGGCAAAGTGGATGCAAGCCTCGAAATGATGCGGCGCGGCTGGCGGGTCTGGGGCTCCAGTTGCTCTTTGAGCCACGCGACGCGGTCGTCGTCTCTTCGTCGTCTCTTCATGGGGTGACGACGTGGTCGCGTGACGTGTGATGTCACTCTGTGAGGACTCGAAGGGCCGAGAGTACAAGCTGGAGATCCAGGCGCCGACCGTGTGGTGATCGCGCGAGAGGGGTCCGTCGCGTTGATATCCTTTGAAGCACCCCACCGAGCGAAGAGAAGCTGGCTGGGGGGATGTAAGCGTGGCAGCACTGTAGTGCCTTGAGGAGTCTTGAGGGCTTCTAGTATCTTCTAGTTAGTTCTTTGGAATGTGGGTCAATTCTCCACAGCTTCAAGACAACTGGGAGGAGATCAAGATACTGAACGGATGGGCAGGAGAAGTCTTGTTCCAAGAATCGCTCTTCTCGTTATTGGTTTGAGCCGGTGGCAGAAAAGCCAACAGTTTACCATGTGTTTGAAGCTGCTCAAACGTCAACCCCAAAGGTCTTTGGCACGTTGCTTGGGACCTTTTGGGGCAGTGTGCTCCTAGTAGCGTCCTTGCTCCTAGTAGCGATGCCCTTTGCTCCTAGTAGCATCCTTGCTCCTAGTAGTGATATGATGTGATATGGCAGTTCTTGGAACGGACCGGAGCCCTGGCGGGGGTGCTGGTGACGCAGAGACACTCGATCAACGGATCAATGCACCCATCGGCGGATCGACGCTCAGATTGTGCCCATGGATGACTTCACCATGCACGCCATGAAAGACCCAGGTCGGGACGGACTCGGCCGCTGAGGGGATGCCGGATGGCCTGGGCTGGGAGTTCACAGCATAGAAATCGCATCAAATTGCTGTGCCCAAGAAACAACTTTGAGAGAAGGTTGCCCAGGGTCACTGTTGTTGTGACGGAAGAGGACGACACTAGTTGTGGCAAGTCAGCACATTTACCAATTGTGCAATTGTGTGCGATTTGGGTTGTCCAAGTGAGTTACATTCAAAACCCCCGACGTAAGGCACTTGTTACTAGAAGCGATGCACTTGTTCCTAGTTAGCTTCTTGTTACTACTAGTAAGGCACTTGTTACTAGAAGCGATGCACTTGTTCC
>CAXAMN010004781.1:302227-341778 GCA_963970005.1 Durusdinium trenchii
GTTACTACTAGTAAGGCACTTGTTACTAGAAGCGATGCACTTGTTCCTAGTTAGCTTCTTGTTACTACTAGTAAGGCACTTGTTACTAGAAGCGATGCACTTGTTACTAGTAGCGATGCACTTGTTACTAGTAGCCTCCTAGTAGCTTCTAGTAGCGTCCGATCGCTCCGTTCGTAGCGATGCCAGGAGCCCCGTTCGTAGCGTCCTTGCTCCTAGTAGAAATGCTCTTTGCTCCTAGTAGAGTCCTTGCTCCTAGGTGGTTACTTCATGATCGAGATTGATGGGCATCGCCTGTCCCATGGATTCGATCAGACGCACTACATGCACTTCACAGCGCGGAAAGGTCTGGTCGCGGAGATCAGACATCTCATACCTGGCTGAGTTCTCTCTCTCTCTCTCTCTTTTTCTCTTTCTCTTTCTTCCTTTTTGGCAAGACTGTGCGGGCAAAGAATGCTGCGCAGATCCGTGCCATGATTTTTCGTGTTTCTTGCCAGCGAACATCAAACTGGCTTTGTCAGGACACTGCGGGATGGACTTCTTCTGGAGTCACTTTTGGCCAATGTACAAATCGATCCTTGGTGCTGTCTGGACTCCGACATCGTTTTTAGACATGTTTAGAAGCAATGATTTTGTCATTTATCTTATTGAACAAGGAATGATGTGTAAGAATGCACGATTCTCTGTGCAAACTCGCAGCTCAGTGAGCTTAGGAACCTGACGCTTCTTGGTTGGATCCTCAAATAAAGTGAATGGGTCATGAATTTTCGGATGAAAGATGGCACAAGAAGTTCACAGCAAATTCTTTTGATGATGTCACAGCAACTTCCAATGGATCGTCTTCTTGTCTCAGGCCTTTTTCAAGCAGCCCGAGAAGCGTCAGAACCCTTGCAGGCTTGCCTTGACTGGAATCTGCAGTCAAAATTGGTTCATAGTCAGTTTCATGGTAAAACAACATTGACATATTCACTTCCCTTTGCCTTCCACAAGAGAAGGAAAGAACTTCTGCAGGTGCTCCACGTGGAGAAGAGTTGTAGACTTTTACCTGCTGAAGAGCTGAAAGCGCTTCTCTGTGATGCTTTGATGCCGAGCCCAGGCCCGGTGTGCTTCGGTTCGGGATGAAGGGCCATGAACCAATGGGGGTAACGTTCACATGTCACGTTCACATGGGTTTGCCAGACCTGTAGCGGAGCTGAAAACGAAGAACTCGCAATTCGGAAGTACTCAGTACTCTCTCTCTCTCTCTTTTTCTATTCGGTCATTGCTTTCTCTTTCTCTTTTTCAAGAGCTCTTTCTTGGGCAAAGGCGAAAGTGGCTGTGTGCCCAGCGATCATGCCGCCGTGCAGCGGGTCTATGTGTGGAGGTGCGACGAAGCCCGAACGGCCAAATTCTTTCTTCTTAGCCCGTGACGGCGATCTCTGGTTTTTGGGGGAAGGTTTGTTCATTTAGAAATCCGTTGTGGGGAAGGTTTGCATATTGGGAAAGGAGTTGTATCACTCTTGCGTTTGGAAGGATAGCTTTGGAAAGACAGGGTAAAGTTCGGTGACACCGATTCTATTTGGGCAAAGTCTCTGTGATGTTTAGGGTGAGACACCCCAAAGTCCCCAACAGACATGCAACGAGAAGATAACAATAGAACACGGTACTCTTAAACTCGCATACGTTCCCAAATAAGGAGACCCCCTGGGCCCAATGAGTTTCATTTCAAGTTCAAGATGGACATTGTCAGGGGCTTTGGAAGTTTGCTTACTTTGAGGCCCCTTGGAACAGTTGGTAGAGAGGCACTGGACAACTGAGTAGCCAGCAGAAGTCCAGTCAGGCTAAACTGCGACGCTCAGATGGATACAACTTTAGCAAAGCTATTGAGAAAGTTGGGAAGGAGGGAGAGAGAGAGAAAGAGAGAGCGCCACCCGCCCACCTACTTTCCCTTTAGCCATGGGGATGGCCGTAGCAAGGAGAAGGGCTCTACAGGCAGCTCAGAGGTGCGCCGGGTTGTGTGCAAAAGCTCAACCCACCGGCTTTTGCTTGGTAACCTCTGAAGCTAGTCAACAGCTTTGTTGGCCTCCAACCTACTAGCGATGGCCTCCCAAACTAGGAGCTCTTCTTAGTTTCTTTGGAATTGCGAAACTTTAGCAGCACGTCGGGTGCGGGTGCTCTGGGTGTCTGTGAGGGGATCACAGAAGTCTTCATGTTTCCACTGTACAACATAGCAGCCTGGCAACTTTCAAGTAAAAAGTAATTGCCTAGCGACTCGAGGGACGTTCAGTGTGCTGAAGCACAGAAGGTGGATGCCATTTGGCTTTGCCTTTCTTTCTCAGCCTTGGACGTTGATCCAGGTTGCCCTCTGAGAAGATGCTTGGAGGTGAAGGTCACGAAGGCATCGTCCTGGCCGCATCTATGATAACTTGAAAACACATGAGCAGGAAGCTGGAGAGCACACGAGGATCCACGGGAGCACGTTGCTCCTCATCACACTCATATATTCCCAGTTCTTGTCAACCTGAAAGACTGCAACATGTGAGCCACGGTCAAAACATGCGAAGACCACTTTAGTAAAGAGGGGTAGGTTTGTGCACAAAACCCTGCAAAACGATAAGGTCCACCTCAAAACCGATAACCCCAGCGCTGTATATGGTCATAAGTATGCGACGAACTCAAAACGCTGTAAAACGATAAGGTCCACCTCAAAACCGATGACGTCCATTTTTTAGCTGAAGAAGAATAAGGAGTTTTGACCGTCCCTCATGTGGACATTGGATCATGTTTGCAGAAGACGCTTTCCGCAGAAACCTGGGGCGATGTCTTCTGCAGCTTGTGCCAGGAGATGAAGCCAGCACAGATCTCTTGTTGCTTGGCACTGGACAGTTCAGATTTTGCCCCATCATCATGCAGCTTGTTCTTTGGTGACTTCTGTTGGAGATCATCGTGTTTCCTTTGAGGCATGGCAATTCAAGGCGAGAAGAGGCGGGACGACTTCAGGCTGAAGCGCTTCGGTGTGTTCCGCTGAAGCGCTTCGGACAGGACTTAGACTGGGCTTATCAAGGAGACCTGCAAGAAGAGCCGCTTGGAGCGAGACTTGCCGCTCTAGGAGCGAAAGCTCTTCTCTCTCTCTCAAAACTGAGAGGGAACGGCCTGATCCATGTCACAAGAAATCCCTTGTATTGGCACCTTCCGCTTTTCCAAGACTGGGCCATGCTGGGCCATGCTGTGGGCGGCCAGCTTCACCCGCCCAGGGCGAACGCTCCGTATGTGGACCGCTGGCGGACAGGCAGCGTTTCCCAGCAGGACCTGGGTGGGCTCGGCCAGAGTGGCGGGGCATTCGATGGGATTCCCGGTGGTGAAATCCAATGGAATGTCCAACAGGGCCGTGCTCGTTCTTGGGTCAGACTGGATGTGGGGCAGACACGTGCCTTGGAGGAATCTACAGTATGTTTATATAAGGAGCCTTCCATCATTCCATGTTTGACCAACGCGTGGCCTTGTTTGAGGACTGGTTTCGTCTCATTGGAAAGGCTGAGTTCTGGCCTGAATCCCAGAGTTGAAGTGACAAGTGAAGTCAGGTGCAACCGCTGGACAAACACTTCTTGAAAGCATCTGGAGCTTTTTCAAAGCATTCTTTTTTCGACTTTTTGTGAATGGCCCATGGTGGCCGGAGGTTGGCACATGCCTTCTTGGAGCTCAATCGCCGTGAGCCGGGCTTGGGCCATCCATTGCAAGCCGCCTGCGAGGCGCGCGCGCGCTTGGTGTGCAAAGGCGCCAGTGCGCAAAGACGCCCCCCCCAAAGGTGCATTCCAACTGAGGTGTGATTCAGAATGCTTCTCTCATTCTACATGTTCTACATGTGTGTTTGGTTGAGTTTGTGTTTGGTTGAGTCACACAGTTCCGATGCTGTGTATAAATCTGGTTGGGTGTCCCAGTAAACCTGTAACAGTCGGTAAACAAGAACATCACTATTTAGAGAAAGGCTTTTTCTATCCGTCATCATCCACTGTTACAGGGAATAGGATATACCCAATGTATATGTCCCAACCACTGCACAGCCTCCCCGGCAGTATCTTCAGCACTCAGATTCCAACTGAGCTCAAGCTGGAAAAGCTGTGAAGCTGTTGGCAAGTTCGAAGCATGAAGACATGCGAGAGGGCGATTGATGTCCAACATTCTTCGACAGGGGTGCTGTAAATAGATGGCACGTTGTCACATAATGCATGACTTGACCAAACCCCAAAAACGAGTCGTACGAATATCTAAGAATGCGACCAGCTACGAGGTCACAGCGACCGAGTACCAGCTGCGACGTTCACGCCGACTGAAGCGACGGAGGTCCTCACGAGCGGTCTGTCTTCGGGACGCCTCACCGAGTCCCTCCCGGGCTGCCGCGCCATCCTCGGCCGTGCTCGGAAGGCGGACGAGTGACGCGAGTGATGCGAACGCGCAGGGAATCGCTGGAGAGGATGCTCAACATCCATCTAGGTGGTCGACAGATGGACTTTCTGCATCCCGATCTAACAGGCTCTAGAAGTCCAAAAAGAAACGAAAGATTCAGATGGAATTCCACCAAAAAACGGCTCGTCCCCGTCAGAATTCCAAAAAAAGAGGCTCAACACGGATCCCTGTGTGAAGTGCGTGACGGCCGCCGCCTCAAGTCGCGCCAGGTCCTCGAACCAGAGCTGCGAAGAAGCATCCTGGCCGTCGAGCGGTCACAGGTGGGGCCTGAACTCGGGGCTTCGAAAGGGTTTTCTTTCGCCAAAGAGAGACCATCGGATAGACCGCACCCTGATCTAATTTGGAAAGTGAAGAGTCATGGGTCGTGGTCTGCAATTGTTCTCAAAGTTTCTTGGCTCTTAAACTTGCATTTTGCCACCAGTACAGGACAGTACTGTCTGTGATACTGTTTCAGGGTCAGCTGCACAGATTCGATCTCAAAGGAATTGCAGCGGAATGTGTGTTCCACTGGTTTGCTTTCTGGAACATTGCAAATCATCATACTAGCTTGGGCCAGCTGCGACGGGCGCCATGGAGTTTTGTGAAGGTCCATGCTACTGCAAGCATGGAGCGTTGGAAGCCTGCAGACCTCAAGCATCTGCTGAACTTGTGACCCAAAATTTGTGGCTGGAAGCAGAGTCGCAATCCGAAGGAACGCTGTATGAAGTAGCAGTTGAGGCAGAGATCGAAAAGAAGGACATGAAGTTGAGCACTCATCTCAAGGACACTGCTTTACTTCGAGGTGTTGGTTTAGTCGAGATTCTGCAAAGTGCTGGAAGGCATTTCCGATCCTCCGCGCTCTCCAACAGTGCAGAAGCTGATGTTCTTTACGAGAAGTCCATGCCTGTGCAAAGGATTGACTATTTCATCAGCCATTGCTGGAGCGATGGCAGAGTTGGCAAGGTGTACGCTTTATGGATCCATAGTAACTATAGCCTTAACTGAGTTGATGCTTCTAACAGAGACGCACAGACGCACACACACCGCCCCCCCCATGCATTTTTCATTCTTGGGAGGTCCATTGCGCGCTAAAAAGCCAAGGGATTGCGAATCCATTCTACGAAGCACATTCATCAAGGCACAGTTTCCCACTGTACTTTCTACGATGTTCATTTCACTTAACATGATTGAGCGCAAAAGCGGCTTCGCAAAGCCGTGAGTTAGGCAACTTGACGCCAGCGATGCTGATTTCTACCGTTGTGGCGACCACATGCACAGTGCTGTGCCGTGTGCGGATTTTGCCCGTGGTGACTCCGGCTAGCTTGGACTTTTCCTTCTTTCCTTGGGCGCTACTGCTGGGATTCTCATCATTCTTTCTGGTCCTGGGATGTTGGCAACATGTTCAGAAGCGCTTTGGCTCGTTCCTCGCATCGATTGAACAAGCTTTCGCTTTTTTTCATTGATTCGGAGTCTGCACGCGAGGTCTCGTCTTGTTTTCTTTATTTCCAAGGCAAGCCTTCTATTTTCTGGACAAGTTCTGTGTGCACCAAACAGATCTTGAGCTGAAGCATGCTGGGGTGGCTTCTTTTGCGGCTTTTGTGGCATTGTCCGAGCGTGTTTTGGTGCTTTGGAGCCCAAGATACTTCGAGAGATTGTGGTGCATGCTGGAACAAGAACATGCTTTCAACACAGTTTTTTCCTTTGGTTTGTGTTTGAATTGGATTCAACACGTTCAACTTTCTATAGTATTTCATGTATTTGTGAGTGTTTGCTGAAGTTTGCTGTTCTGTATATTCTTTTGCCGTGGAAGGAAATTGCAGCTTTCGTCAAGACCCATGCGACTGACAGCAAGACGGCACTTCCTTTGGATTTTCTCCCCTTGCAGCTTGCGAAGCTGAGCTTCTACCTTTGGTTGACTGGCTTTTTGGTCCACGTTGCCGTCCAGGTGAATACCACGATGAACAAACCTGTGCCTGACATTTATTTCATCGCTGGAACCATGTTAGTGGCCGCCTATTTTCAAATCGACGCCTTTCGGCAATACGCGGTAGACCGCTCGTCCCTGGAGCAGCAGCTGCGGAGCTTTTCAGTGCAAAGCGCCATGTGCTCGGACCTACAAGACCGAAGCACCATTGAGAAGACCATCTTGGGTTGGTTTGATACAGATGACATAGAAGTTTCTTTGCATGCATGGACCAAGTAAGTGGGTGGTTCTCTAAAGTAAGTAAGTGGTGAGATGGCTACGGAGAATCGGATTTCGCACTTGATGAAGTTTTCATTTCTAGCCATTTTCGACTGGAACATTGTGAAACAACATCCCAAGTTCGATCGAGTACGATCGCTGGTGCTTACCTCGTGGGGTTAATTGTGGCCCTATGGCCGTGCTAGCCTTAGCGTATGAAGGTGCAGTCTAAAGAGCTGCCATGCTCCTTCAGAATCATTTGCAACATTTTTGTTAAGTAAAGGGTCGGCTTTGAAGGGTCGCCGGTGGTTTCTGAAGGGTCGCCATAGGTTGGGCACACCTTTTGCCCGCTACTCCTTGTGGATTGCAGACGGTTGCAGACAACGCCATGCTGTAGAACAAAGGATTTCCCAGCGGATTTGTCTCCAAGACTCTTTGACAAGAAGCTACTAGGAACAAGGGCATCGCTACTAGGCACTACTGCTAGTTGGATAATTTTGGAGACATCAAAACAACTCTTTCCAGGAGCAGTCTGACCAAATACGGTTCACGACACGAGCCCAAAGAACGTCCTCGCCGTTCTCGGTTCGTTCGTCGTTCGAGGTTTGCAATCGCCACATCCGAGAAGTTATCAGTGACCAGGTCATGGCATCCTTGGGACCAGCGAAACATTATCCAAGCCATATGTTGGCACCACTCTTCCTACTTCACATCTTTGTGAATGCCGTTTTTTGGTGAAAACCATCTCAGAAGCTTTTTTACCTCCTTTTCTTGCTTTGCTGGTTTTGGGCAAGTACTGTCGTTCTAGGTCATTCTCAAACGTGTTCTTTGGTTGCTGAAGGATTATGCTTCCGGTACTTGGTACGATGTTGACACCTTCTGGAGGGTCATGGGACCTTTGCTGGGCTTTGGAATTTGGATGCTGGTCATGGTACCATTGTCCTTTCGGCTTGCTCATGGTTTTTCCACCAAGTGCCGCTTCAGGTGGGGGTCCGTTTCAGGTGGGTGCGCCGAAAAGGTGCTGGACTTTGATTTCCAAACATCGCACTGTGTTTTTTTGAATTATCAAAATATTATTATTTGATACACGGAAAATCGTGTATCGGGAATTTGTTGGAAGTTTTGGACGCTTGACGTTGATCCCTTGTGGTGCCCTTCAGGTCTTGCAACAAGTTGCTGAACCTTTTCCTTGCGGTGATTGACTCGTGGACGAATTCAGCCTTTTTGGTTGGCGAAGTCATGTTGTTCACGGCTCTCTTTCAGGTCGGGTTAGCTCAACTTTTTGTATCCCACGAGGTCACACTGGGCTGGCTTGGAGGTTGGTATGTAAACTATTTCTTTGTTGGCTTTCAACTGGTGCCTGCGTGGTTGGCGATCTTGCTGCTATGCATGGAGTGTCTTCTGTTTGTTCTGCTACAAAGAGCTTCGTTTCGCAGCTGTGCAACTTGGTGAACTTGATTGAGATGGCGGTTCACCAATGGACCGGATGTGGCAAACATCCACAGCAAGCCGGCTCTACTCTGTGGGTGGGAGGGTTCAGACTCAACATTGAGTTCAGACTCCCATCGACAGATGTGTTCTCTTTTGACGTTTCACCGGAACCGGCGACTGCGAACGGAGTCGGAACCCGGTCCCAAAGGACGGCCGTCGGACGTCGTCGGAGTCGTCGAGTTGGGAGCCAGTCAGTGGGAAGTGGCAAAGAAGGCATTGACTGGCCACTTCCGAAGTCAAGCCAGGGTAGTCAATGCCCCCGATCCACTCTGATGCACCATCTCGGCTTTGGATTTTCTTTAGTTCTCTTTGGTTGTCGAGAGTAGGCGGGTCACATCGCGCACATTTTTTGAACCGGCGAGCGCGGCCAGTTGGATCGACTCAGCGCTGCCTGCACGCCAGTGCATAGCTCTTTGCGATCTTCGTGCCTTGCAACGCAAAGGGCGAGAAGTCCAGGGCCTCTTTGAGAGAGAGAGAGAGAGAGAGAGCGTATCCAGCGTATCCATTGCCTTCCGTTGGCCATTCGCGCAAGTTTATGGGTTGTCCATTCGCACCTGACCTTATGAGGTTGAATGGTTTCCCATGGTTTCCCCCTTTTTGTTGGCATCGCTTCCCCTAAAGATCTAGGAACTTCTTCGAAGGTCTCCCATGATCTGTCTATCCTAGCTAGTAGTAGCAAGGCACCTTACTACTAGAAGCAAGAAGCTACTAGTAGCTCCTGGCATTACTACTAGTAGCTAGAAGCTACTAGCAACAAGGGCATTACTAGCAACAAGCTACTTCAGCTTGGTAGCTACCATTCTTACGGTTTACGGTTTTCTTCGCTCCTTATGCTCGTTGGACTAGCTATTTCCGGTGGATGCTGCCGGTTTGTGTCATCAGTCGACTTCGATGTCAAAGATCTTTCTCGGAGTGGGAGACCAGTTTTCGATTCCAGCTGGGTGATCCTGAGGAGGCGGCCGCAATCCCTGCTCACTGCGGAGATGAAGAACTGCCTCATGGTGAACTGCCGCAAACTCGACGAGAACGGCTTGACTGTCGGATAGAACCTCTCAGCCAGTGGTGTATATTTTCTGAAACAGGTGTGATGAAGAGACAACGTAAAAGACATCAGAGGCCAGGAAATTCCATGAAGTAGTGCCTGCAAAGACAACGAAGGCAACGGCTATTTGGTTCGAAGGCCGCCCTCCAATGACCTTTGGGCCTGGAATTGCCCTCCCAAGGCACACACATCTCATGCTTTGAAATTGGCCGTGACCATGAAGGAGCAACAGGTGCCTTGGCACTACCTTTTCAAAGGAAAAGGAACACATATGATAGTAGCGATGGCCTCCAACTTCAGATCTAAAATGATATGTAATTAATATATGTTTTGACCTGACGTTCTTACGCAAAAGTCAGGCCTGAAACCACTCCCACGGACGTCACTTTGGATCTTTCTCACCGCGTCACCGGCGAAATGCGCGCATGGTCCGTTGGACGGGACATTCTCAGGCCTGAATATGTTTGCTAACTGGTCACTTAAGGCCCTTCGTTGACCAAAACGAGCAAACGGACAGAAAACGATGATCGAACGAGGGCTCTTTGCCGGGTTCGTCCCAGGCACTGGGCTATGCCCTCATCGAGGCATATCGACTCAATGGGGAAGTGTTGACAGGCAGGGACACATCGAACACTGCCAGGACACGTTTTCTGTGTCCCTCCAGACAGGACATGACATTCAAAATGACAGCTAGAAAGACAAAATGTCTTCAACCACTGATTCAACCACCTCATCACTGATCATTACATTGTCAGGGCCTTGTGGTCTAGTGTTTGTTCGTTGTTTCTTCCCTGCACCGACGTTCTCTGGAAGGCCCTCTGGCAAAGCTGGTGACTGAAGCATGGTACTTGTGTGATGGCTGAAAAGACTCGTTTTGGGGCAGTGGAGAACCTCCAGACGAGTCCAGTGTCTTCAGACTACTTCCATGACACTGTTGTGAAATCGCTTGAATCACTGATGTTCTACTAGGAACAAGGACGCTACGAACGTAACTCCTGGCCTTACTACTATATATAAAAAGAAGCTACTAGGGGCTCCTGGCCTTACTACTAGGAGCATTCTTGCTACTAGGAGCGAAGGGATTGAGATGCAAAGGGCCTTGAGTGCCTGGAGCCCAAGACCGAGGTTTCAGCGCTTGGTCTTTGAGCGCACGATCGTCCATGCTGGACTATCGCCTAGCACGTTGAAAGACATCTATGAACAGTGCCTGGGATAGTTTGATCGACAGTCGAGCCTGGTCAGGTGGTGAGTCATGTCACGTGTCCCAATGCACAGAATCCTTTTCAAGGGAATGCTCACCTAGCGTGGTTTTGGTGGTTTTGCTTTGACTCAGCAGTTGGTCATGGAAAAGCCTGATGAAACGCTCGAAGTGAGATGCTATTCCAAGCCAATGGGAAGAAGCTTGTTGATGACATCAGCTGGGCATTCAGCTGTTTGAGCAGACTGCACACGACCCCAGCCGCCGCAGCAGAAGTGACCATTCCATGAACGCTTTTAGGCACAGCTGCTTTGGGACTGCTGGACACTTTGCTGCAGATGGGATCATGGGAATAGCGGGAATAGATGGGATTCAAAGGAAAGGGTCGCACATGGGCAAACCTTGTGGGATTCCACTCCAACTTTTTGAAGTCTTTCCCTTGATGTACGGCCCAGCCTCTTTTTTTTTTTCGCACCACGTGTCGGATGCGGTCGTTGGATTTGATGCGGTTGGTTTTGCCCTTGTCGTTCCGTTCCCTCCGGTCGTCTCTGGTTCACGAGGCCTTCGCGCTGCATGGGCTGAGAACGTGTGCTCCAGCGCCTTTCTCGCAGACGTCCAAGCTTTCTTCGATGTCGTGGGCCAGCGAGGGCATGAGATCAACGTTTTGGCCAGTGACCTCGAGGCTCGCGGAACAAGAAGCTACTAGGGGCTCCTGGCATCGCTACTAGGAACAAGAACGCTACTAGGGGCTCCTGGCACCGCTACTAGGAGCAAGAACGCTACTACGAGCAAAGGGCATTTCTATTGGGAGGACCTCGCTGACCTTGCGGCCAATCAAGAGAGAGTCGGAATGTGGTGAGGTCAGGTTGCCGTTGCATAGGGTGAGGTCAGGTGGTGGAATTTTTGACATCCTTACTGATCAACGGACCAGCAAGAGAGCATGAGGGCTTCTGTGGAATGGAGAGTCAACCTATCTCCTGCCGGAATTTGGTACCTGTGAAGGTTGTTGAAATCCAGTATGTCGAGCATGCGCTTTCCATGCAAACCTACTTGGCACGCAGAGAAGAACTGAAGGCGCAGTTTCAGCTGTGTTTTGGCGACGAGGCAAAGCGATGAACTTTCAGGAAAACGGGAGGAAACGGGACTTCGACGTTGAAACAGTTGGACACCACGCGATCGATCGCTGCGTTGCTATGCGTTGAGACCGTGGCCTTGCACTTGCTTTTGAGATCAGTTTGATACGTTTTGTCTTGCTTTTGCTTTATTTCTAGCAATCATCAGGAAATCTCGATCGATTGCGTTGACAGGTGTGCGTACATCCCAAGTGCTTCGCTTAGCATTTGACAGTCTGACAGTTGTTGCACTCGTTCGCTAGCAAACAAGTTGACAAATCCAGGAAGCAGGCGAATCTCTCGGATGGCTTGTGATTTCATGGCTTTGACAGTGGACTCCCTATCGACTTTCAACCAGGGCTGCCCAGAGAACATGTTTGGATTTTTGCGCCCCAGTCGAGTAGTTTCACTCGGATTCTCAACTGGCGAATCGCTGAGCACTTTCGCCACCTTTGGACGAAGCACTCCGAACGCCTCCGAACGCCGCTTTGGGGCGTCGGCGCTTTGGCGCGCAACCCGCCTGAGGTGTTCAGGCCAGGTAGGCGATGCGCAGACCGTGGGGCCCTTGGGCCCATGGACGCACTCGGCGATTCGACGGTGCCAAGGAGTTTGGGTTCCTTGGCGAAGCGAAACGAAGCAATTTGGACCACAACAGTTGCTCCTTGCGCCCCCGTAGCCTTCTTGTTCCTAGTAGGGCCAGGAGCGTTTTCGTTCGGTTCGCGATGCCCGAAAGGCTCCGTTCGTAGAAGGCTCTTGGTCAAGCTCCACTACCGGTTGGTCAGTTGGGCATCCTTCACCTCGGGAGACCGGAAAGGAAGGAGGTGAGTATGGGCGGAGAAGTATGGGCGGATTGGTTCACTGAGGCAGATAAGCAGGGCAATTATGTATGGTTGATTGCTGGGGAGGAGGTCATCAATGCAGCCACCTTGGTCGCTGAGATCCTCGAGCCGGAGTGGATTGATTGAGCTGTTTTTGTGGGGATTGCAGAGAGCTGTGTATTTCATGTGTTCTGTGCCATGCCACATGGCAGTTCGACCACATCGATGTGGTCACGACATCGACAGGAGTCTGCAGCGATCCTTCGAGCCGACCATGGCCACATGAATTTTCGGCCGCTGGGCTTGCGAACGGAGCAAAGGGCATCGCTACGAACGGGGCTCCTGGCCGTACTATTAGGGACCAAGAAGCTACGAACGGATACGAACACGGCGCTCCTGGCCTTACTGCTAGGAACAAGAAGCTACTAGGTGGAGGCCATAGCTATTAGGTTTGAAGGCCACCGCTACTAGTAGCTAGAAGCTACTATTGGCGATTTTCGAGTAGCGAATGCACTGAGTATGCACAAGCGAGTGGCAGGCGAGCTAGGAGGCGAGTTACTTTCTCAAATCTTCAGGGTGGGCCCCCACATATTGGAAGGTGCCGGAATCGGAAGGATTCTGGTGGATTTTGTACCCTTGTGGTTTCTGGTTTGACAACCAAAACCAACACTGCAAAGGACCAAAGGGCACACATGAAAAGAGTTTTCTTTTTGACGGAGACTGGAACATAGGTAGCTGAGAGGTAATTGACTCTGAATTCGCCTTGCTGGCATGGTTTCGATCCGACTTCTTCAGTTCGGAACCACACCCCTGTCCATTTGGATGTCTCAAACATGTTTATGTTTCCAAGAGATGGTCATCCAGCCGCTGTGGTGGTCAACATCTGGAACGCTGGCCGCTGTGGAGTCAGCTGGTGGGCCCTTCGTGTTTTACCATCATAAAGCCGATACATCGCAGGGTCATTCAACATGTTTTCCTATCCTTCGATATGCCCATGTGTAAGATGTCCCGCTTAGGGCGCACCGGCACGCTCCACTGACACTCTTGATTTCCTTCCAACCGGGCACAATCCGCTGCTTTTGGGCTCGGTGCAGAGCGTGTGGTGTCTGTGCGCTGTGCGTTTGGTCGCCTCTGCGCTGTGTGTCTGCGTGTGCACCTTTTTCCGGCTGTCTTCGGGTGTGCTTCAATAGCACCTCGACTGGTCGGGTTGGCAATGTCTCTAGGTGTTTCCTCCGGTGGTCTCCGGCCATGCTGGATTGCTTGGGTTGCCTCTTTTGCGATGTTCCCGGTTGTCTCCAATTGTCTCCAGTTGTCTCCGGCCATGCTGGAGCGTTTGGGTTGCCGCTTTTGCGGTGTCTCGGGTTCTTTCCAGCTGTGTTCGGTCTGACTTTGTTTCCATGGTTCTTTTCCTGTTTTGGATCTACGTGGGAGTAGAGTTTCCATAGGCAGATGACAGACAAGTGAAAACACGATGAACATCATGTTGGCTCTTGGGAATTTCTTTTGTCTACAGAATTCACAGCGCGCACAGCTCAGAGACTGAGGGCTTTGCCATGGCCCCACCTTCTTTCAAGGCAGGCTCCTTTGAACCTTTGAACATGTTTTCTCTCATGAGAAAGACAGGAACGACACATTCTAATTAATGGGAAGAAAGAGAAGACACATGAAGAAACACCAAATAGAACCAATGAACATTTCCTTTGATGCTCTACGAAGCGCTGCATTCAGTTCCTTTCACCAATGCAAGGCCGGAATGTGGGGACACGGACTCCGAAGTATCCCTCATGTGGCTTGTCCACCAGGTGTGGCTGTGGACAGATCACACCGATTCCAGTGCATTTTTTCTGCATCCGAAGCCAGTTCATTCCACTTGCTGTGGCTTAAAAACTCCTTCTGTTTCAATGTAGGTCCCTCAGATGATCTGTTTTGTTGGTTCAGAATGGGATTCAGATGTGGTTGAATGTTGTTGACCACTCCAATCATCCATGAGAAGACTTCTTTCCAATCATCATGTGATTGCCCTGCAGTACTCTCACACATCGCGGACCAACGTGAAGCAGATCAACGGCGTGTTTCAGGCCGGTCGTGTCGGCAGTCATGGGAGTAGGTGTGACAAACACGGTCTCGAAGTCAAAGAAACACGGTATCTCGTCACCCCTTGCTGTGCTTCATTATTAAGTCACCCCTTAGGGTAGATGAGGACTTTGTGTCATTGATCTCCAATCTCAAATCGCTTCGAGTTTGGAAGCAGAGACACCCATCACGACCCAGTTTGGCAGGATGCTGAACTTGGTGTCTCTTGGCTGGTGGAAATGCGACGGAATTCCGTGCTGCTAGGGCATTAGCAGATCTTGAGTCCTCTTCGTGAAGAGGGAGGTTACCAGATCACCGGTCGGGCGCTGTAGAACTCCTCCCCTCTTCATGAGTATATAAACCTTTATGACATAATCAGTCTCCCTTAGCTGCTTCCTTCTCGGGTGGGCACTAGCGATGGCCAACCTACTAGCGATGGCCTCCAACCCAGAAGTGTCGTTTTCGGTGGCCACAGTTGAACACAGAGTTGATGAGGTGATCTTCTGGAACAGTGGCCACAGGGAGAGCGCTCCTGCGTCGCTGGGCAAAAGCAGCGTAGCTTGCGAGCGAGCGCGCCTGTGCTTCGCTGCGCAAGCGTGCGAAGGGGAAAGAAGAATAACCAATGACCTCAAAAGACCAGTATTGGTTCAGTGCGTTTGCTAAGAAGCTTCAAGCAGCTTGCATTTCTTTTGTTCGCATATTTTTCAGCAGCAAGACCTCACTGTAGTTCTTTTTTTTTGCAGACAACTCAAATCCCAAGCCCTGTATGCCGGCCGATCACCGATCAGTTGGCAGACACTTTGCGAGAAACCCATCTGCTGTTCCGGTCCAGTGGCCTGAGGCGATGGGAGCGAAGCCCCGTTCTTTTTGGACATTGGTGGCTACAAGGTGGAGAGACGTGGGGAGACGGTAGCGCAAGCTTGTGCTTTGGAGCACGGCCAAGGTCAAACCTCGCATCTAAAGCGAGCGTTTGTATCAGTTCTAGCTCTGAAAAGGATGAACACGTTGAACAAAGCATGTCCTGTCCTATCTATGTCTTGTTTTGTTCTGTGTTCAACGTGTTCTATGTCTTGTTTTCTTCCCATCTATCATGGAACTGCTTCTTTTTTTTTTGGTCTCTGATGCTTCGTCTCCCGTTCTCGAGGCCGTGAAGCATTGCTCTTCCCTCTGGAGGTGGGAAGAGTGACCGTTGGCGTGAGACGTGGCAGTGTCAAGCGGTTTTTGAACTGGAGGTGTTCCTTCAGGGTGCAGCGCTTCTGGATCTCATGGCACAACATCATGGACGTTACTTGGTCAACTCGAGGTGCTGCAAAGGTCAACTCAGATGTGAGCAATTCGCCCCCTTGCTCTTGCCGTTTCCCCCTTGGACAATGGAGCGATGCTCTCCCGTTCTCCCAATGTGACACGGACGTTCCGGGAACGACTCGATGTGCCGAGTCCGAGATCCGAGAGTCGTTGTCCGACGTTGGGCCCAAACGGGCTCCACCACGGTTCTCACCTCGGTCGCTTCGCCGTCGTCGCCGGACTTGGGGAGTCTGCCATCGTTTTGCCGTGACTCCAGTGATCATGTGATGGGACTCGCCCACCAAGCCGTGCGATGAACGCAGTACGTTTAGCTTAAAAAAAGAGCCAGACCGCAGACTTTGCGACCTTCTTTGGAACCTTGTTGATGTCTGTTTACCCCATTCCCGGGCTTTGGTTGAAACCTCTGTTTTTCCATGGTTTTATGTGGCCGCGGTATGTTGGCATGCTCACGAACTGAAACATGCCATTGTGGAACTGTTTCCCCCAAGGTGTTGCAGAGCAGAAGGCCAACCTCGAGGTCTGCTGGTTGAGTCGTGGAGTCTTAGAGCCCATATGAATTCCATGGGCGACACACTAATTGGTAGCGTCTTGTTACTAGTAGCAAGACTGCTACTAGTAGCGATGCCAGGAGCCCCTAGTAGCGTCCTTGGTCCTAGCAGTAAGGCCAGGAGCCCCTAGTAGCGTTCTTGTTACTACTAGTAAGGCACTTGTTACTAGTAGCGATGCACACTGTTGCCACTGGAGTCACCAATCGGAGTGCAATTTTTCACTGTTTGACCCTTCGCTTCAATTCATCCTACCTTCGTATCGGAGAGGTGATGGGTGATTGAGCGTGGGACTATCCCGACTATCCCTTTTTCGCAAGACACTTGCGAAAGCCTCGTACAGTCCAGCGACTTTCGAGTTGCCTCCAAGGCAGAATTTGTGGAGATGGCTGGCAATGGGGTCCCTAGCAACTATGGTGCGCCAGCGCTCCTTTGCTCCCTTCCTTCGACCTTTTTATTCTTTCTTGCCAGATGGAAGTTTGAAGGTACTAGAATTCTGTTTTTTTCCAGAAACATGAGGCGGCGAACTTGTGACCATTCCTTGAGCTGAATCAGTTTGTCTGTTCCTAAACAGGGTCATGTTCCATTGCCTCACGAATGTCCGAATGTCCGAAGTGGAGAGCTTCTCTGGGCCAACAGGTGCCGTGCTGTACTACAACCAGACCTTCTATCCGATTTGGGTGTCTTGAAACAAATCGTTTGAATCTAGCTACTACTATAGTAGCTAGAAGCTACGCACGGTGGAGGCCATCGCTACTATTAGGGTGGAGGCCATTCCTACTAGTAGCAAGAAATAGCAAGAAGCTAGTAGTTAGCAAATAGCTACTATAGTGCCTATTTTGTCGTTGAGATTTGTGGTACCGGGGTACCCTTCCCAGAAAAGAATAGAACAGTCGCAGCTTGCAGCAAGTTCACCCTGGCAGTGGGCGTTGACTTGAAACTGGCCATGACAATCCCTGGCAGTGGCCTTTTTGTGCTTCTCACAGCGTTTTTTTTTTGTTCAGAGGATCGAAACCATCGGAGATCATCGAGCTTTCAGATTTCACCGGTTTGATCTATCGATCGGACCGAGGAGGAGCGCCACCCGCTGGAACCAATCGGCCGCTTCCGGTCGCGGCACTTTACAGGCACCGGACGGTGGTTTTTTGTGTCATTTTTGGATGTGTATGGATGTGTCTTTTCTTTTTTAAAAGGCTGTTTTGGGTGAATCTGAAACAAACCTCTGATGGCAGCCATACAAGTTGAGGTAAGTCACGACTGAAGGGCGCAACGCGTCTAATCTCATCTGATTTGCGGGGATGCCCTTTCTACCACGTTTCTTCGAGGGGAGGCCTGTTGCTCAGGTGACAAATTCGGAACAAGTTTTCTTGAACATGACCACTACGACGACTTTGGATCATTTTCCATACACATGTTTGCAGCTCTCAAGCCTTAAGCAAGCATTCAAAACCATGGTCACTGCAGATCCTGCAGTTTGCAACTACTAACTACTACTCCTGAGACGTTGCGGATGTTCGCCTCTTTTTTGCATGTTTTCGATTGATGCTTGCTGCGTTCCAGGAACTGTGGACAAAAGCAACCGAAGGATGGAGATTTCCCCTTTGGAGGACCCCGGTAGCAACTTGGCGACCACAGGCTGGTCGGAAGGCATGGGAAACAATTTCCTAAGTTCAGCCACTGGAAATGGAGGAGAGGGCGGCAAGGCCATGGAAATGCAAGAAGGGTGCCTTCAAAGCCCATCTTTGGCCATAAGCAGCCTAGTCTTTCTGCATGTCATATTGCTAGTGTTCCTGGCAACTCATTTGGCGCTGAAACAGATTTGAAGCAACAAGATGTAATTCTGATGCATTGGACAGTTCTCGCCACACACCTTTTTTCAAAAATACAAGCTTACTTCTCAGGGGCAACGCAACCGAACACGTCCTGCTTTGGCCGCGCTCGCGACGAAGCCGAGGTGACGCACTGGTACCTCCGTTCTTGAAGAAGCTCTTTGGCCACTGGGCTGTGATGCGATGTCCTAGACATTTGGATGCTGTGTTCACGCTATATCTGCTTGCAAAGCCAATCGCAATGGTTCCTCAGATGGCTTGACTATACCCCCTGATATGTACTCTGCCTGAGGCTTTCGCAGAGGCATCACAGCGCGGCTCAGCCCAAAGACCCTTGGCAGACCGGACGTCGCTGCCGAGGTGTCGAGATGTCGCCGATGTCTCCTAGTAAGGCCAGGAGCCCCTAGTAGCATCCTTGCTCCTAGTAGCGATGCCCTTTGCTCCTAGTAGCGTCCTTGCTCCCAGTAGTAATGCCTAGATGTCGCCAAGGCCGTTGGATCTCAATGTGAACGAGATCTTTCTATTGCAAGGGACCACCGCAGCCAGTGCACAGTGCCCAAGAGACGACTCTGCTCGTGTTCAGCAACGCGGCTTTGAAACAGGGGCCAGCTGCAAAGCTTGGAAACTGCATCAACATGCTGCAAAGCTTGGAAAGCTTTATTCTTACGTTCGTAGAGATGGCCTCCAACCAAAGAACGCGATGGCCTCCACCGTGCGTAGCTCCACCGAGGACTCAGGTGTTGTCGTGCCATGCAGGATCCAGTGCAGGGTCGGGCATCTACCTCACAGACTCCGCAGTGAAGGCTGGAGACGCATGCTGGACCATGCTGGGTCTTCTAGAACAGACATGAAGTATCAAGAGTAGTGCTGAACCACCCAGCATTGAAACTGTTGTCCCTGGAGGCGGTTTCCATGTGTGTTTAACCATCGATTCTGGTGAAAGAAATGCACCACTTTGTCTCAAAGGGCAAGGAGTACGGCATTCAAGAAAAGAACCAAGCCTTTTGACAGCGCTTTGCTACACTGCTACACGTTTGCTGTTGTTTTGCGCAGGTACGGATATTCATTTTGTTTCATAAGCTCTGCTTTTCCACCTCATAAGCAAGTGAATCGAATCATGTCATGCTTGCAGCTCCTCCTTCCTTTCGGAGGCCGATCAATGCAGCGAGCTGCATCCCAATGGCCTGTGTGCCATTCTGATTTGTCGCGTCTGCCTGGGGCGCGTCATCAACCAGTCAGAAGGCCTGGCAGATCACCTGAATCGGTCTGGAAGAAGCACGATGTTTGGATCCTTTCACGCAGGTTTGTCTCAAAATGAGAGTCCCCTAGAATATGCACCAGGGCAAACATTGAGGACATAGGGGACACAGGACGTGGGGCAACAAAACGGCGAAACTCATAGGGGAAAACTCGTTTGACGTGTGTTACTAGTAGCGTCCCTGTTACTAGTAGTAAGCATGCTACTAGTAATGCCATGCCCTTTGTTACTAGTAGCGATGCCCTTTGCTCCTAGTAGCGTTCTTGTTCCTAGTAGCGATGCCAGGAGCCCCTAGTAGCGTTCGGTCTGACCTGGCGGCGCCGCAGGAGATCGTCACGGGAACTCGATCCGGCGAGGATCAGAGTATCAGAGCCACTCAGAGGTGAGCTCAGGTGGCTGTGGATGACTCCTCAGACTCAGATTTATGGTAGTCTGTTCAAATACTGGGAACCCTTTGCATAAAGAAGAAAGAACCTGAAAAAAAGGAACCTTTCATTCAAGACCACTTTGGTGGCAATCGGATTGGCAGGGGGGTGAACCAGATCTTGTGCTGGATGGGTTCGATCTCGTAACATCCTGACGGAATGGACTTGAAATCTTACTTGCCGTGAAAGTGGTAGGCCTCTTTGGAGGAAAAGAGATCTCAAAGCAAATGGTTTCCCAAACACTGGTACAGACTGTTTGTCTGTTTCTTGTTTGTATTGTGTGAAGTCCTTCAAGTGAATAAGCACATCATTCCGACCTCATTCCGAGGGGCGTTAAACAATCATTTCTCAAGGTCCTTTGCGCATGCATGTTTTCAGAGGAACACTTCCCTTAGAATGTGAAAGTGCCAGTGGGCCGATCGCCGTCCCCCAAAACGCTTGGAGAGGGCCACTCTGCCAAGCACCGAGGTGTAAAGCTCGCCAGTGACGTGAATGAGTATGTGATCTTCGATCCTTCGCAGGTCTATGTGGAGTCGCTTGGATCAGACGGTCTATGTCGGGTTGGAATGAACCACTCTCTATGAATGCTTCCGATGAGTAGCTGTCAAAGTGCGCATCAGCTTGCAGATTGGGTGCTGGAACCCCCCCCCAACTGACAGTGCTGCTCAGGTATCTGGTCTGGTACCGACGGCGCTACCACAATCTGAGCCGACATGAGTAGCGCAGTGGAGTTCACAAGATCAAAGAACTCTATGAGTCGAGGTTGTTTTCCAACTCATGTATATTATGCTTATATGTATGCATATATATATAATACATACCCAAATCTTTCAACCAATCAGGTGATGTCACCTGCATGCCCCTGCAGCTTGATAAGCTTGAAACTTGCTACGGCCCACTGTCATGTTTAGGCAGCAGAGCAGATGATGTATGATTTTTGTGCTATTTTTATGCCACTGTTTCAGTTCCATCGTAGACCACTATGTAGATCACGTAGTTCGGGCTGGGGAACTTGACTGTGTTACCAGGATGCAAAGCATGACGGGTCGACACAACTGGGACGAGAAGCCTTCGATCCGAACATCGGAGATTTGGATGATTCGTGTTGTTTTTCGTCGTCCCTCTTGTTCCTTGCCTAGCGACCTTCTAGCGCGTGGGATCAAAGAAGTTGAGCAACTCTGAGCGTCAAGAGATCTGACATGTGGTTTCTCGACATTTGCTCTTGAACTCAGCATCACGTGTCCTGCGCTGCCAAGGTTTAGCTGCTGATGAGGTCACGTACTCTGCATTGGTCGGAGCATATGCCAGGACTGTTGGACTGGGACAGGTCGGACAGGTCTGAGGTCTCCAGAGACCGCGGTCCGTCCGGCGAACTTTGTGGTGTTTTCATGGACAGAATCCTGTAGCACATGGGATAGGAACCTGAATTTGCTCCAGTAAGAGAAAAGCCTTCACACAAGAGCTTTTGGTGTATTTTTCCGACCAAACACCACTTCAGGGTGATAGTGAGGTTGAATGACATCTGATGGCCTTGATTGCTTTGCTCTGTTTGGGCCTAGTTTGCTCAAATAGTTGATCCAACACAGTGTTGCCACATGTCTGAGCGTCTTTAATCTGGACAGACACGCACTGTTTTGACCACATCGGTTTGTCTCAGACCGACTGGGTGACTCGTCTAAAGAAGAAAGGTCAGTGTGCCAAAATATCTAGGAACCAAATCGTTAGTGCGAGCACTTCTTCCAGGAAGCTGCCCCCACCCTCAGTTTTCCAAAAGCATCCTTGAAGAAGCGTGAACTCTCCGGCGTCTTGGCTAGAAGCGTCCTACTTAATAGCTACTATAGCCAAGAAGCGTCCTACTTCTTCTGCCGTTGTTCGTTCTCCCCCCGGGAGCTTCTGGTCGCGCCGCGTCGGGAGGAGGGGGGACCTGGAGAACTCCAAGCGCTTGGTCTCGGACATGGCGCTCTCCAAGCTTCGGCCCAACGTCGCCCCTTGGCCGCTCGAGACGGCCGCTCCAAGTCGAAGGCAACGAAGGCAACGGTGGAAGGGTTTTGAGTCCAACGAAGGTTTTGCACCTTCTTAGATCCTTCACGATCCTTCCATCACTTGGAGTGGGCGCTCAAACAGGCTGCATAGATGTTTTGATGGATGGTGCAGCTGCCTTAAAAGGGGCAATTGGTGCACTTTTTCAAAGTCTGACGCTGCTAGACAAGGTGACATGGACAGCCCTTTTGACTGCTTGCGCTGTTGCAAAGCCCAAGAAACGCGAAGAGCATCTTGGCTTTAGTTAGGTGTGGTGTGCAGAACAGACCGTGGGAATTTGTGTGCTCCCATCATTTGCCTTAGCTCTTTACTGCAGACATCCTCAGAGTTTGCAAACCTTGGGTGTGGTCTTGAAGGAAATCATGACTCATGTTGACAGAACGGAAAACACAATATTGTATTATAGCTAGTAGCTCCTGGCATCGCTACTAGAAGCAAGAAGCTACTAGTAACAAGGGCATCGCCACTCGGAGCAAGGACGTACTATATTCGTTCATCCCGGTCCACCAGTTTCTGCCCGCAGCCCGGTCTTCAGCTGACGAGCTGAGGTCCCAGCGGATCTTTCGGCAGATGGCAACTTAGACTTAAAGCAGTTGCTGGTCGGTCTCCAACCTAATAGCTTCGTGCTACTGGTAGAAAGGGCCTTCAACCTAATAGCGATGGTCTCCAACCTACTGGTCGGTCTCACAACAAATGGAGCCCCTCAACCACTGAGCTTTCACATCCTTTGTACCCACTTTCCATTGCTTTCGCTTTCAGTCGAGACACGTGCTGCTTTTTATCCAACGGTATTGCGGCCAAGGCTGCGAGCCTTATTTCTTAAGACTCCCCCAAAGATACATATCTTATAACAATTAGAAGATATTACAGTTGCTATATTTTTATAAATCACATTTTAAGACTCCAAGTCCATTTCAATTGACCAATCAATGGCCCTTGGCCCCCCAAGTTTGCTTTCCGTGCCTAGTTTTCAGCTCACTGGACAGTGTGCCACCAATGCTAATGGAAGAATTTCCTGCATCACCAAAGCTGGGGATGATCCCCCAACCATTCACCTTTTTTTGGGGTGTTCTGGGTAGCAAGAGATGGACGACATGCAAAGTGTGTTGTGCTTGGTCACCCTTTCAGCAGCTTTGTCATTCCGGTTCACATTGAGGTGCGGTGCAATGTGATGCCAAACGAGACGACTTTGAAGACCTTGACTTGGGTGTCTTGGCATTCAGATGACCCAGGGCCCATTGATGGTTGATCTTCATTTCGAGCATGTTGAAAGGTGCAGGACTGTGGATATGTGTAATTAGTAAGAGAGGGAGTATAAGTAGCTCATAGTCAAAAGGTAAGAAGTAAACATGCAGCAGGCGCATCGGAGCTCGGGTGACAAGCAGGGCCGGAGAAGCTTCCTGAAAGCACCCTATCGGCGTGGCCGATACGGCGATACGGTTTCTAGACTTTTTTAAGGCCACTCTCCCCTCCAACCTACTAGTGATGGCCTCCAACCTAAGAGCGAAAGTAAAGATGTGAAAGCGGCCAATGAGCCTCGCGTGCCTTTTGTTTGAGGCCGTGGGCCACGCCAACAGCTCAAAACTTTGCCAGGACGACCTTTCAGCGAACCACTTCACGAGAGATCGATTTAGCATGATTTAGCTCAGACAAGTCTAGCCGACCTCCCCGTGCTCCTCCAGCCGTCCTGGTTTGAAAGTCACTTGCTTTGCTGCATCCAAGAAACACGTTCCAAAAGAAGAGCAAAATAATCAAGGTTGGCAGTGCCTGCCTCTTTTGGCACATGCACCCTGGAACCGAAACAGTCAGCTAAAATGATTGGGAATCCCCCTATCAAGCAGTTTTGATTGAAAGATCCGGTGTTTGGGGCTTCAGGAAAGGCTGTGCTTCAGATGGCTCGTGCCGTAGTTGGAAGACTCTTGATCAGGAGCTGGGGCTGGACCTTTCGCCAGGCTTGACGAGTTCCTTGTCCATGCTGCATAGCTGTTTATGTCCATGTTTTTCAGCTTTAAACGTTCAGATAGGTGGGTCACTTGTCCGCCGGCCAATGGGGGACTTGGGGCCACAGCACGCCATTCGCGCCGACGCACGGCCAGGATGTGCAGGATCGAAGACCGGGAAAAAAAGGGGTGGCGACTCTATTGGCCAGTCTGAGTTTGACCGCTTTCTTTTTCTCCCTCTTTACTTGCAGGTGTTGTCTTCCAGGAGCCAAGGTTGAGTTGCCAAGGCAGTTGCCAAGGTGTTTGTTTCGGCAGCTTTTTTTCGGAACATTTGGAAGAACCTGTACACGTTCGGACTTTCAGCCGCCGTTCGTTGAACTTCTGCAGCCTTGGCTCAAGAAGGCTGTGGTGAGCGACCGCTTTCCATCGCAAAGAAAGCGACTGTACAGAGGAGAGTGAACGTGGAGGACACGTTCAGCTCACCGGAGCCGCTCTTAGCCGAGCGAGAGGGGAACCTACTAGCAATGGGCCTCCAACCTACTAGCAATGACCTCTAACCTAAGAGCGATGGCCTCCTACCTATTAGCAATGGCCTCCTACCTAATTAGTGATGGCCTCAAACCGAATAGCAATGGCCTCCAACCTACAAAAGTGATCCCTCGATTGATGAAGGAAATCATGCAATCTGGAATGGGAAGGGATTGGCGTTGGTGCAGGATCTTGATGTTGTCCATGAAAATTGAAGCTTTCAAACAGGAGAGGATCGGGTTGTGTCGTATTTCTTCGACCCACTGCCGCTGCCGCTCGAATATGTCAACCGAAAGAAGCTTCGCCAAATAAAGGTGAGTCAGGAGACCAATATTCCTTGAGTCAGACACAACATCCTGTTTTAGACCTCTGGAAAACTGCTTGCCAATTTATTT
The DNA here is from genome assembly GCA_963970005.1 of Durusdinium trenchii. NCBI lineage: Eukaryota > Dinophyceae > Suessiales > Symbiodiniaceae > Durusdinium > Durusdinium trenchii. Next base: position 326,828 of record CAXAMN010004781.1, read on the forward strand.
GCACTTTCAACTGATTTTGAGACAAAGCTCAGTCAGCGCATCCAAGGACAGCTGAGCAGCAAGATGCCCCCAAAGGTGGAGCTTGAAACGAAATAATGCCTGGAACCCACACGAACCAGGACAAAACGGTTCTCTTTCTGAATGAGCAGTTGAGATTTGTTAGATCAAACTTAATGATTTTTAGACGGGGAGTTGGAGGTTCCAGGTGAGTCTTTGGAGAAAACCATGTGCAAACAAGTTTTCAAATCGAGAATATATGTGACTTCCTTAATTCGACCGCAGATTTGTGGCAAGGGCTGCCTTTCGCTTCAAACAAGTCCATGTCTAATCCTTTCGCTTCAAAGAAAACGTGAACAGCGTTCTGCTGTGAAACAGCGTGAACACCGGGAGGCGTCTTCGTCTGCCAGCAAGGCCAGTGCCGTGAGTCATTGAGTCAAGAACTAGAAAGAAGAAAAGGAGAGGACACATGTTGTGGAACTTTTTCCATGTTCTTCCCACTGTTCGGAAGGAATGTATGTTGGGTTTCCAAAGATTCCACTGAAGCTGACAAATTGTGAGACTTTTGCCCACAATTAGCAGCGCTTCGAAGTGTTCGTCGGACTTGGAGTGAGAGTACTTTCCTATCCCAGAGCGCTTTGACCAATCCCAGAGCTTTGGGGAAGATGTATGAGAGACTTCGCTGAACGGATTCGCTGAAAGGACATCCGACCGGTCCGACCGACTGCAACATGACCGACTGCAGACTGTCACCAAAAATTCATTGGACCAGCTGGAGATCAAATTGCAGTCAGATGTCTCCAACTCAGCATGTTCATTCGTAAACTTCCGCTTGTCTCATTCAGATTGCTTCTAATTGCGCTTGTTTCCTTTGGAGATCAGGTGTGTTGCGGATGTTCATTGCCCAACTGATGCATGCCATGCGATGTGCACCATCCGAGGTCGACTGGTTGACGAACCAACTGGTGCCGAAGCTGAAAGCGTCCACGGCCAAGAAGTCGGCTCCTCAGAGAAAGGCAATCAAACAGATGCCACTAGGAGCAAAGGGTATCGCTACTAGGAGCAAGGACGCTACTAGAGGCTCCTGGCCTTACTACTCGATGGCTCCTTGGGGCCTTCAGAGTTAGAACCCGCTCCTAGAGCGCGCCGGACATGAGAGACTCGCGATCTATTGAGGCAAGGTGTCTTTGGCATCTCACGATGAGGGGACCAATCGGTTTGGAGACAGACCCATTTTGACTAGTAACAAGAAGCTATTAGTAACAAGTGCATCGCTTCTACTAACTTGTGCCTTACTAGTAGTAACAAGAAGCTATTGTTTTAATTTAATTTTTAACTTAAGGATCCATTTGACCCTAGACTCTCACCTCAGTCGATTTGTTGCGGTGAGAATCAAGACCGAGTCCAGGTGGAATTCGTTGAACTCTGGTCCCCCGTCCTGCCACCGGTCCGTGTATCGAATGGACAGGGTGCCTTTCTTGGACATGGAACACTGGCATTCCCATGTCCTAACCCATCTCATCAGTCCGAACCGATCTCCTGCATGTCCTGGAACTCATGTCCAGATCGGTCTTTCGACGGAACAAACGCGTCCGGTTTTGGAGATCGGACTCCTTTGCTCGGTTCGTCACATCGTGTCCGTTCGTTTTTTTGATGCCAGGGAGCGACCGGTTTGAAGGCGTCCGAACGCTCCGGATCTCGTAGCGATGCCCTTGGTTACTACGCAACTACTAGTAGCGTCCGGACACTTCCGGTTCGCTTCGAGAAGCCCTTTTTGCAGCCCGTCGACGTAGACCGCAGTCAGTGCCACGAAACACGTTTCATCTTCGTTGACAGACAACGGTAGGGTCTGTGGTTTCAGATGGGTTTTTCTTTTCCTTTCTTTTTTTCCCCACATCGAAGGATGCATGAGTTGGATGATATGCCAGCTCACTGCCAGGGCTCCGTACACCTTTGTGAACAACTCAGTGAACGCATTGGGATCGAAGCTTTCAATGCAAGAGGCAGCAGCTTGGCTGACACGACTTGAGCGACTTGTTGCATGCGGTTCCACTACCCTTTGTTAAAGAAAGTCGTTCGGAAGATGCTCTGGAATATTACCGGAGCCGTTCGAAAAGCTTCTATCTTTCTTTTGTTTTGTACGCAAGTTACTCATCATAAAGCAGGCTCGGCAGATATGTACAGGACCTGATTCCGACCACGAACTGTACTAGTTCCCAGCCTTTGTGGGGCCTGGACAGGACTACTCTTATCAACCATATATACCCTTTCCGATATCCATGGCTTCAGCGCCTTGGTAGAGTTGGTTCCCGTCTTCGACGACTGCCAGCCAAGGAGGCGATGCAAAAGACACTCAAGGACGGCACATCTTTTGAGCTTTTAGTAGCGTTTCAGAGCTGGTTCAGTTCAGGCCACAAAGAGCTTAATCACCGAACTGACACATAGCATTTGCCCAGGGGCACCCAAAGAAGTGTGTAACGCATGAAATGCGACATGAGGGCAGAACTTTGCAGCCCAATGTGCATCCTTTGCGTCTATGGTCTCCCACTGCATATTACCATTTGTTGCTTGTTCTACAAAAATTGTCTTCTGGAGTGAGTGTGTCTTGATGAGTCTGGGTCTAGGTCACAAGCACCTGTGCATGTTCTGGTATCGTGAATGCATGCACTTGTTCGTAGTGCACATTCGTCATTTTTTGTCAAACATTTTGAGGTGCTCCAAGTTCGCAGCAAGCTAAGCCTGGTTGCCAGGACATGCTCACCAAGAGAAAGAAAGCCGAACAAGAGGCGGAGAAGAAAAGACTCCAAGAAGAGGTGACGCCGCACATGCACCAAGTCCTCACATGAGCCAAAGGGACCCCACAAAGATGATCCGTAGGCTTGGACGAGGGCTTGCGTAGGCTGTTGCGCAGGAGTCCTTGTCCATAAAAGAATAGAAATAGTAGCGTCCTTGTTCCTAGTAGCAAGTCCCAGAGCCCCTGGTAGCGTCCTTGCTCCTAGTAGCAAGGCCACTAGCCCCTGGTAGCGTCCTTGTTCCTAGTAGCAAGGCCAGGAGCCCCTGGTAGCGTCCTTGCTCCTACCCACCTTGGGCTCTTGTCAATTCCACAAACTCTGAGTCCTTGTGTGCGCTCCTCGCTGGTGATGTCCGAGTCTTTGTATGTGGTCTAAGCTTACTCCTCAGTGCTAAGGCTTTGGCAACCTGAAGAATCAGGATGCAACTGCCTTATGCCTTTGCCCCCCCTCACAAGGTTGTGCAAGTGGCATTTGTGGCAGATGCGCATGTCGCAGGTGAACACTGGACGCTTTGTAAAGGTCGCAACTTCACATTGCTTGAGCCCAGCGATGGGTGGATGGTGCACACGGCAAATTTACTTGTAGGGCCAAGGAGCTATGTTCATAGCTTCCGATCGCTCCTAGTAGAAATGCCCTTGTGACTAGTAGCCTCTTGTTCCCTGTAGCGATGCCGGGAGCTACTAGTAGCTGGCTTGCGGCCAACTTGATTGCGCCACCCGTCCTCTCCACCCTTATGTCAATCAGCCGCGTGTGTGACGGACGTGGGCCCCACGTGGCTCGGACTTTTTTTGGGAGACAGACGTGAATTGTCAACCATCAAGTCGCTGGTCTCGCGAGTCTCGCGATCAGAAGTCGACAGAGCCCTTTAGGGAGCGAAAGCTCGAAGAAGTGCCAAGAGTGTGGCGACGGGCTGGCTTGATAGACCCCTAGTAATGCAGGCCCCATCAATCCATTGCTACCGAGATCACTGCAAGGAGTGCTTTTGCTTCAGCCTTGGTAGAGTGGCCACAAACACTTGTGTACATCGCCAATCCGGGCATGTTTGGAGCAACTTCGCCAATCCTCATCAGTTTGAGAGGGTGTTTGGGCAAGCCAGTTCATTGCGTGTGCCTGTATTGCCGGCGCTCAGATAGCACATATGGTTTGGCAATGTTTGGCATTTCTTTACTTCCTTGCAATGGCGCCACCCAGATGCCCCTGCCATTCCTGGCGATTTTGGCGTTAGTTGGATTGAGCTAGCTGTTCATTTCATCCTCTTTTCGGGCCGTGGCCTCCCGCTGTGGATTCTTGGCAATAAAGAGAAGATCTTCAAGCCGTACGCTTTTGACTCCCCGGAAGCCTTGATTCAGCCAAAATCCGCCCGTGCTTTGTGCCATCAGGCCTCTACCTTGCGGGGCATCGTTAGATATCTTGAAGGTACAATGCAATGCCAGTTGTTCCCGCGCTACAAGAAAACTTGCTCTTCATCTCTGGTTCGTTTAGGTTTCCATCGAACTCTGGTCGGGGGGATGGCGGCCCGACCCGCTATGCCAAATTCCGCTGTTGCGATTAAACTTCTTGCTGAATATTCAGCCCTTCCCGAGCAACCGTATCCCCTGAATGTTCGACTGCCTTTCCCGGTATGCAGTGAATATGCTTCCGTTTTTTCTGATATTCTGATATTCCAAATGAACCTGCGCTTCATGCTCGAAGAAACTAAAACCAGAAAGTCCGCAAATTCATTCGGCTTAAAAAATCACTTGATGAAGTGAATCTTGACTGAATGCATCCTGCCGATAGTTCACTTTTCACTCTTGACCTGTGCTTCATTCTGGTCCTTTGAGTGGTGGTTTGCACGTTTCTTTTCACACTTTTTGTTTGTGCTATAGTCATACCCTCCTGTACCCCACATAGTGGAAGGGCCGTGAGGGGCGGATCGTGGACCGCGAGATGTGTGGGGCAAGCCAGTTCATGTTTTGGTGCATCATGAAGTTTTATGCCCTCAGAAAAGGGGGGGGCATTCACACTTGCAATGACAGAAATTCGTGGCCAACATGTGCGAAGGGTACCCTCGCACGGCTTCGCCATGCGAAGCCACGGACGGGGGAAGCCGGCCTCGCACGGGGTGAGCAGATCGGTATCGATCGCCACGAACCGCTGAAGAGCGCCGCCGGTTGAAGCTCGACGTTGACTGGAGAAGGCAAGCTGTAGAGTTTCCGGTCAGTCTTTACAGATCGAACGAGCAACGGACGTGGATACGAAAAAGACAAGTGGTCGAACATACGCATGATAGCCAACACACTTTTGTCGCACATGGAGCCAGTCCTGTGTCGCAATCTGCGCGAAATGGGCATTTTTAAGGTTCTTGCTTTGTTTCTGTATTTCTGTTGAAGCCAAAGGCCAACACCATCAGAAATTCAGAACCCTTCTTAGTTTTTTCATGCTCATCTCAGGAGAAGAAGAAAAAGGAAGAACTTCCGGAGCAGGAAATTCCTGATGATGAGTTCTTCAAGCAGTACATGCCGGGAGACACAATTCGAAATCAAAGCAGCTGCGGCAGAGTCAAACATGAAAATCGTTAGTGGCACAGTTCTAGGCTGGAGGCCATCGCTTTTGGGTTGGAGGCCATCGCTCTTAGGTTGGAGGCCATCGCTAGTAGGTTGGAGGCCGTCGGTTGTAGGTTGGAGGCCATCGCTTCTAGGTTGGAGGCCATCGCTATTAATACTGTAACTCAAAAGAAGAGCTTTTCTAAGCCTTTGGTACTGACTCCTTTGGACAAGGATTGTGAAGTTCATGTTGGGAGATGCATTATTTCAACACGGTCCCACGAGGAATCGTTTTTGATCTATTTTGCTTTATTTTTAATGGTTTGATCTTGGTTCACTGGAGAGTGCGTTGGCCTAGTCTAGTTTGCCCCCAACCACTGCCCAAATGTCAGGTAAGTACCTGCTCAGAGTCCGTTGTCAGCTGCTTACTACAAGAGGCCGCTTGTTTGAAGAACTGACAGATAATAGGCACACACTTTGGATGCAGGCTTCCTAGTATCAGTATGGGAAACATCATCAACCCCGTCATTTGGTAGAAAGCTTTCACATCCTGTTTTTGATAGACCAATACCCGTCGCAGGCGAACTCCCTCTTTGGGAATGCTGCCCTCTGGACGATTGACAAATCGTTGTTGATTTGTCGGCTGAGAGAATAGAAGTGTGCGCAGAGCTCCGTCACATCACTTCTTCAAGCCACAAATTTAGTAGCGATGCCAGGAGCCCCTAGTAGCTTCTTGCTAGGATTGTTTGGTTTCTGTTCCACTCAAAGTGTGAATCTTGATGCCACTTCGACAGAACTCTAAGTCGCTTCGCTGTCCAAAGCCCGCCAAGATGACCAGGTTCGAAAGCAGCCCAAACCTGAAAACATCCATGTGATTCTGAGCTCATGCTATCCAACAGAATTTCAGTAAAACTCCAGTCATGGGTCTTACAAGAGTTATCCTAGCCCAAAACCTGCCTCAAAAGTGAAGGGTGAGGATCCTCGCGACCCGATTCATTTTGTGTGCCCGCTGGCCATCGCTGGCCTCGTTGCCAGCTCAGTGGCCAGTGGCACAGCTGGGAAACCTTTACCATTGGAAAACCATCAGCTTTGGCACATTGAAAACGCCTTAAGTGGGAAAAAAACAGGATGCGAGACACGCAGGTTGAGGTTGCTTTCAACCTCTCACATGGTCCAAGATGGGACATGGCTTGAGTTGTGAGACTGACAGATTTGTCAGCAAAGCCGTCAAAAGATCGCGGTTTGATTGAGCAATGTGAGCCGCCAACCATGCAATTTAGACTGGACTGCCATGCTTTATTCTGGGGGTAACGAGTAGTTTTGATTTGTGTTCGAAGAAGACTTCAACAGTGAAGCAAACAGATGCAGGTCGGATTCTGGAAAGAAACCTTTGCCCAGCTCCGACCGCTCGTTCTGGGTGACTCTGAAGGATGGCTGTCTCAGGACAGACTGACTCTGAATCTCCAATGGAAAGGGGAAAGGGTCCGGAAAGGGTCCAGATCCGTGCCTGCTGGGAACCACCCAGCAAGAGGATCAGGTGCAACCATTTTAGAGAAGATGGAATCGTGGAAATCAGATGAATTTCCTGGGGGGTTGAAGCTTTGCATTGTTGAGAGTCTAGAAAAAGCACTGAAGTACTCATGTTATATCGGTTTGATGATTTTGGAACTGCATGCACATGACCCCCCTGAAAAGGAACCCATTGGGGAAGGATCACCCAGCAGTGAACCAACCAGTGAAGGGATTCCGCAGAAATAACACTGATTCACTAGTTGGTTCGAACGTAATTGCATCTAAGCGTTTGCGGTCTCGATTTTGGTCGCTGATTCAGCTCAATCAGAACATGATCACCATATGAGAACCCAATCGGGAACTGAGGCAAAGATCAATGTTAAGCCAGCAAACCGATTTTCTTCGTATCCAGATGCATCCACGGCCAACATCTCGGATGAACAACCGAGCGGACGGAATGCCAACGACGGGTGGAGACCATTGATGGGTGAAGGATGATTGCAGATGCGGAGGCACGTGAGGGTTGAAAGTTTGCAAAGGCATGAGGTTCCCATCGCAAAGCCTGCGCAACCAAGTCACTTGTCGAAGCTGTTGGGGTTCAGCAACACATCAATAGTTGTGTTTTGTCTTTTTATTTTTTGTGGGGGACGTGCATGTGCCTCTGCAGGTAGTTCAAGGGCCGTGCTTTTTCTAGCCGCTAATTCACTGGTTTTTTGCGCTTTGGTTAGTGCCCATAATATCCCATACTACCGATGTGCTGATACAGCTGGCTTCCCCCCTGCGACAGGCCAAGGGAGAGGGAAAGGCACGAAGGGGGAAGAGATAGACCGAGAGAAACGTTGTAGACGTCGTTGTATTGCAGTTTGGATTGATTGACGGATTGCAAAAGCCACTGGCTTGGGACAGACACGGGAAGGGTTACACATCTCAACTTGAGCAACACTGATGCCGAAGTGCAATCATCTTGAGTGTCAACATGTTTTGGTGCAGAAGAAAAATCCGCCTCACCGCCTCCGGGATTTGATGACCTCGACTGGTCGGTCGAAATCCACCGTCGGAGCCGTCGGACCGTCAGGCGGCGCGAGAGATGGGTGCACCTGTGAAGTTGGACGACCGAGAAACGCCACAAAACGAGTCGTGAAGGACGTCAGGAAGGGCTGATAGGATGGTGAAATGATGCGAGGCATGGAACTGAAATCAACATTCTCTGGTGCCACAACTGTCCGAGTTGCGCATGTAGAGCGAACCTTTATTTTTTCTTTTTTTTTTGTTGGAGGCCATTGCTATTCGCTCGGAGGCCTACGAGGGTACATTCTTTTTACATGTAACGTATTGCTTTTCCATGTTCGACCGAGGTTTGGTGTGACCGAGCCGATTTCCTTGGGGATGCCCACCCAGGTGTCGTTTCTTTCTTTCTGAGATGGAAGCCACGTCCCGACATGGTCAAAGAGGATGAACGTATCTCTTTTCGAAAGAAACAACAGATTCATCACCACCCCCTTGCGGTGCTTGACCCCCCCCGGGGGGGTCAAAATTGTAACTTACATTTTTTGATTTCACAACAATAGCATTATATAGCCCTATGGGGGGGGTGAAAATTGTAAGATCTAGGGTTGAGGTAGCCTATGTGAGGATGTTACTTTTTTTGACCCCCCCCCTCAAAGAGGTCTTGGCCTACTTCTGGAGACTTTGAAAGGGGGGGGGGTGGAAATTGTAAGAATCTATGGGTGGGTACCACACAGAGCAAATTACAATTTCCCCCCCCTTGTTGTACGAGTGTGTTTTGTAATAGCTTTGAACCTCTCTGCTTCGACAGTTTCCACATGCCTTTGGAACATGAACTTGGGCATCTTGAGCTCAAGATTGAACTTAATCCAGAGATTCTCGCTTTGCTTTCGTGCAGCACAAATGGCTCAACCGAGATCAACCGAAAGTTAGAACAACCGAAAGGGAAAGGGAGATAAAGTGGAGGACTCGATGCTCTTGTCTAAACATGGTGTCCCTGCCACTGGAGATTACAATTCTACCCTAGACATCCTTGAACGACCTGTACTTCTTATATAAAATGTTGGAGCAATGCTTTCCACAAAAAAACATGCGCAACACACACTGTACAGTGCAAACAAATGGCAACCTTACAATTATACCTCTAAAGCGACATGTATCTGGTAAAGCTCTGAAGCCCCTCTCTCTTCCAGATATGTTTAAGGCCACTGCAACCTGGGAAAATACTACACGGAATGTATTTTAGTGCGCCCACAAGTCCATATCACAATTACAACCTTCTTCTCCGACTATTGAAGCTCGTAAGAGAAATGTTGAAGCCGGAACATGAAAGGAAAACACTGCGCAGGGTGTACCATAGCGCAGCCAGAAAGCCATATTACAATTAGTTCCCCCCCCTTCCGCACTGGTAACGTCCTCCCATAAATGTTGAGGCAGGCACAGCCCAGGAAAAGCACCGCACAGTGTGTGTTTAGTGCACCAACAAGTCCACATAACAATTAGAACACCCTTCTGCCACTCTTCAATTTCGTAAGAGAAATGCTGAAGCCAGAACATGAAAGGCAAAAACACTGCACAGGGTGTACCATAGTACAGCCAGAAAGCCATATTACAATTATATAGTTCCCCCCCTCCCGCATTGGTGAGGTCCTCCAACCAAGGTTGAGGCAAGGACAGCCCAGGAAAAGCACCGCGCAGTGTGTGTTTAGTGCACCAACAAGTCCACATAACAATTAGAACACCCTTCTGCCACTCTTCAATTTTGTGAGAGAAATGTTGAAGCCAGAACATGAAAGGAAAACACTGCACAGGGTGTACCATAGTACAGCCAGAAAGCCATATTACAATTAGTTGGCCCCCTCCCGCACTGGTGAGGTCCTCCAATACATGTTGAGGCAGGCACAGCCCAGGAAAAAAAACACACAGCACGCACTACCTTAGTAGAGTCTCCAATGACCCTTGTCCAAGAAAAAGATGAAAGAAAACACCTTCTTTTACGAAATGTGCCTCTTTTGTTTGCGCCCTGTCACATCCTCCTTAGACTGTGTCCTGAATGAATTGAAAGGCGTCTTTTTGCGTTTCACTTGAGCAAGATTCACTCTGTTATATTATTGACCTAGTGTACCCAGCAGGAAATATTACAATTAGACTGCGTTTTCCACTGGCCAGAACCTTCGGGCGCAGCCGCTACATGCCAACACTTCCAAGGGAAAATGCGGCACTGCGCAAACTTGTGATCAACCGAAAGGGAAATTGTAAGTTACATTTTTGAGGGTGAGGTAGAAGCATGGACCCTCACCCTCAAAAATGTAACTTACAATTTTTGAGTGCGTGCAGGCCGAACGAACACACACGAGGGTCAAAAATGTAACTTACAATTTTGACCCCTGTCTTGTGAGATGGAGGTATGTCAGACCTGTATGTTCAAATTTCACCGTTTTCCAAAACCTGCATTTTGACACACCCGAAATTGTAAATTACATTTTTGACCGCCCCCGGGGTAAGGTAGTAGTGATGCAGATTCACTTGTTTTGGAAGCTTCAAGAAATGGTTGGCCAAGGGTGTTCTTGGGAGGCAGAGCGAGCATTGGATGAGCAGCTGCACGAGGCGCTACATGTTGATCGATATGTTGCGTTCAAAGAACTGCTTGGTGAAAGAGAATGGGAACCGCATCCACATGGATCAGATAGATGTGAAGCAAGCACCATTTGCTCTCAATTTCATTGGTGGCTTGATACGGCACGGAAGTGCTTCGAGTTTGCTTGATGTTCGTAGGAGATGCGCCGCGATGCACCTTTAGAGACAGAGGCCAGCTGCCATGGGACAGTGATGGCGGACTGCCATCACTCTATTTTTTGTCCTCTCTTTTTTTGGTGGGCGTCAAAGCTTAGATGTTCTATTTCCCAATCGACCAATGGCTGCAGGATATGACGACTTACCAACTCGGGGTTGACTTGGGTTTTTTTTCCGTCGCCCAGGAAAAGATGCGCTTCCGGGCTGAAGTCTTGATGGAGCTGAGACGGATCACTCAACAATGGGTTCAGGAGGCCCAGAGTCTCTCGAACATGGAACGCATTGTCAATGTTTGCCTTTAACTAGGGTGGAGGCCATCACTCTTAGGTTGGAGGCCATCGCTGGTAGGTTGGAGGCCATTCTCTATTAGGTTGGAGGCCTTCGCTAGAAGGTTTGTTTTTGTATTCTTCATTGTTTTTTTTTCTTTTCTCAAGTAATGTTTGCCTTTTGGAGGTGTACATGGTGACATGACCCCCAAACTTGAAGTCTCATGTGTACACTGTGTACATGAAGTCCATTTTCTCCTTTTTCGGCCACCGTGTTTTGATGTTGATCACTCCATGGTCCGGTACAAGAATTGATCAGTACCCAGTTGGCCTGTGCCTTCCAGTGACGACTATTGGATAGAGGTACTTGAAAAATCTTCTCCAATGACATGAGAACAGTTCAACGAACTATTCAGTTGCCGAACTAACTAGTCTAGTGGCTGTACTGTACTGCGAATGTTGCAAGCACTATGGAATCTTCAACTATCCATGTCCAACTAGGCCTCACGACCGACCTCATCCAGTCCAGGCTTGCATAGCACAGGGAGATGAAGACTTGGCGTCTCGAGCCGGGTCGAAGATTTTTACCTTTGGCTCTTACAGGCGTCGCGGGCGGGGGCCATGGGGCGGCGAGGGAGGGCTTTAGGGCTTTAGGGCGAGGCCGGCGCTCGATGACTTGACAAGACCACCTTGACGAGCTCGGACGTGCGAAGGGTGATGAAAGATCAGATGAAAGATTTGTTTCTACAAGTTGGCTTTCACAGGCTTGGTCTCATTAGCCCTGGCTCTGACATCGATGTCCTTTGTGTCGCGTTTGGAACCACAGCCGGCAGCGTCATCCATACTGATGTGAACGAGTTCGAGACCGAGTCCTAGTTCTAGTTCCTAGTTCCTAGTAGTAAGGCCAGGAGCTACTAGTAGTGTCCTTGCTCCTAGTAGAAATGCCCGTTGCTACTAGTAGCTTCTTGTTCCTAGTAGTAAGGCCAGGAGCTACTAGTAGTGTCCTTGCTCCTGGTAGCTATGCCCTTTGTTGCTAGTAGCTTTTGTACAAGTCATAGTCACAGACTCACAGTGACAGTTTGAACCCTTTGAACCTTGTTATGGCTAAGTAAGAGTGCTTCATGGATCCTAAACAAGAGGCGGCAGGCTTTGATACCTCGTTTGGTCGGCCTGAGGCCCAAAAACATCACTCGAGACTCTTTCTTCCAGGTGAGTTTGGGCTGGGAAGAACTTGAGAGTCGACTAGCGGCCACCGAGCATGGGGCGACTGGGGCGCTTACAGTAGAGCAAAGACCTTTCTTCCTTCTTTCGTTGTTTCTAATAGCAAGTTAAACAGGTATCATTGCGTCAAGCGTGCGAAGCCTGCCCCAGTCAACATCACCTCATTCAAAAGCCTCAAAGCTGCGTGTCTCTGAGCACAATTTAGAGGTGCTTTTCCAAATGGCAACATGACACCTTTCGGACTTTTCACTGTTTTTTTGAACATGTGTGACCTTCGAACACATGTTGAAAAAGCACTCGTATAACCAGGTTTGTTTCTATTCTTTATACTTGTTTCATATATATATATATAGATAATTTATAGTAGCGATGGCCTCCAACCTCCAGTACTAGTAGTAAACTTGCAAATGAATGTTGTTCGTTTGATCATACCGTTCTTGTGTCCAATTTCCATGAAGCTCCAGGTGTTAGTGCCAAAGTTGCAGGACTGGGCGGATCAGCGGATGGCGGTTTGTGTGCGAAATGGGGAAACCACAGACCACATGCGAAATGAAGAAAAGGTGCACTTTTTAACGCGAAAAGCATTGGCCATCGCTACTAGGGTGGAGGCCATCGCTAGTAGGTTCCCCTCTCTCTCTCTCTCTCCTCCCTCTCCCTCCCCATTTTGAGGCACATCCATTTCAAGCCTTTCTTGGTTTGTGAACTGGGCCATTCTAACAGTTTGCGGCACCTGCTGTATCAATTGTAGAATCAAGCAACAGAACTTGTGTGATGACAAACACACGCAGTACTGGATTACAGTAGGCAATGCCATTTGATTCTTGTCCATTGATGAACTTGACTTCTTTAGCTGCAGGAGCAGCGTAAGGCATGATCACCCAGAGCACCATGAACACCAAGACTTCTTCATGCAGATTTCATAAGTGTATACTTTTTGCGCGCATATTTGTGTGGCCGGAATTTCTGGATCATCGAACTGTTCACCTCCTCCCCATTCATTTGGTGAGGAGCATCCAGATGTTACAGATGTGACACCTGTGCCAGATGCCTACACACCTATCATTAAGGCCGAAGCTTTTCTTTTGCGTTCAGAGCACAGCCGGCTTCGGGCGATTCTGCAGCTGTCTCAGCACAGAGGATTCATTGTTCGTTGAAACCCTTTTTTCACTGCTTTGGTCCCACACTTCTCTGGCCACAGCATTGGCCACGGCATTCCACAAACAAATAACGCTCATTCTCCGACCGGGGCTCTCGTGGGCTCCGACCGGCCTTCCACGACCGAAGCCCTTCGCTCTGACTCCGTGGGCTCCGACAGTTGAAGCTCTCGACCATCGAAATAGACCTCCTCTTCGCGCGGCTGTCATCCATGTCAGAGGTGGGCGGGGTGAGCGAGCGAAACCGTGTGACGATGGAAAAGAGCGAGCGAGCGAGCTCGCATGTCGATCCTCTGGGTTGGCTGGTCTTGATCTGTGTGGTCAGTGGATTTATGGTTCACTGTCGCTATGTCGACCATTGGGACGGACTTCGGACCAACTCACAAGTGTTTTGAAATGTGTATTCTTAGGCCAGACAAGGGAGCCTGAAGGGTGACGCAATCCGCGTGCCCGGTTGCAGAAAGACAAACGTGTTGCGAGCGTCACTTTTCATGTAGACATTGTAGGTGAGGTTTGGAATGAAACAACAGAATCTGGAGAGTGGAGAGTTTGGTACATGACTCAATGATACTCAATGCTTCTCCGAACTTCCAAATCTGCAGCATTAGGATCCTCAGCCTCGAACTCGCGCAAAACGTGCAAAAATGGCGGGCTTGCGAGTGATCTACGGAATGCTGATTGGAGTGCCCCTGATTGGTGAAGAACCTCGCCAGATGGGTGTGCGAGCCAAGAGCAGTCCCAACCTTCATGAAGCAGAGAAAGCAGTGAGCCGGGCGGAGGCACAGTGGATCCCCTTCTTGGCCGCTTCCCAGTTATGTAGAGGAGGAAGGTTTGTAGGAACCAGTTTGGAGAAAATCACCTACTTTGTGATGTCCAAGCATGTCTGCGGCATTCCCAGTGCAGGCATATGTGAACGACTTGGAGCGGAGAGCAGATCAGAAGACGTTCCTTCACCAGTTCCCTCAGCCGCAAGCTGCTCCAGTTCAGCGACGTGGGCCGTGAGGGGCAAAAGGCTGTGCCACCTGGTACATCCTGGTACTGTAGAGGATTCGAGTGAGATGAAGCTCTTTGCGTAGAACAATTTTGAGTTCTGTGACCACAGACCACCGACCGACCGACCATGGTCGGGACGCCGACCGGCTGTCTCTCTTCCGTTCTTTTCTGCGCAATCAGCGGCACAATCTGGTTCCATCGTCCCTCTTGATTGTCAGGATCCACATTGGTCAAGATTCACCGATCTGGTTCAAAACTTTGGGCAAGACTGTAGTTAGGTGTATCATGATGTATAATATCTCCTGAGTGTATCCCATCTCCTGAGTGTCCAAATTTGGCCAAGAGGGTGCTGCTTTGATTGTGCACCAGGCCGTGCCCCCCTTTCAGACAACATGGAAACACGTTTATTGTCCGACAGCCAGTGCTGCCCTGACCTTGGCAAGTCCATTTGCATCATTTGTATATATAGAGATGCGCAAGCAATTCTGGGGGGGCCCTCGTTGTAAGCCGAAAGTTTGGGAAACTTGTGCAGAGGGGGGGTACGTGTCTCACGTATGCAGAGGTAGGTAGGAGCTGTTGAAGCGATGCGTGAATTCCATTGAATCAAAGAACCATTTGAGCACCTTTCATTGACAAAGCCGCTTGAGGAAGCAAACTAACATCTGATTCACGCATCTCACCTCAGCTCCCGCT
>CAXAMN010004781.1:341788-352548 GCA_963970005.1 Durusdinium trenchii
GTCGTGCGACAGTATTCTTAGGCCAGACAAGGGAGCCTGAAGGGTGATGCAATCCATGTGCCCGGTTGCAGACAGACAAAAGTGTTGCGAGCGTCACTTTTCATGTAGACATTGTAGCCAGGTTTGGAATGAAACAACAGAATCTGTAGAGTGGAGAGTTTGGTACGATGATCATCAGAATGATACAAACAGATTCTTATTTGCTTTGACACACCCCTAGTCTTTCTCCTCCCAGATTCTTGCAGTGTTTCCATCAACCCTGGCAGGTTCAAGTTGCTGAGGTTTTTCATCCAACGAGTCTTCCATGGGTTTCGTAAAAGATTCCGAGTCACTTTCTTGCGATATTTTGATGGTGATCGTGTATGAATTCGATGGTGCTGGTGACATTCCTCCCGTGGGACGAACGGTAACGCGCCGACGGAGCCAAAACGGCACCCACCGAAACGGTCGTGGGTTTAGCACGTCATTCTGGCAATGTCCAACTCAAACGGGAGAATCCCACATGTTACTAGATGTTTTTATGGTTTTTTTCTGAAAGTGGCTTTTGGGGGGTAGGAGGGCACCCTCGAATTTTTTGAAAGATAGGTTGTGTGCTCGCTTTTGAATAGGTGCTGTGAGTGAGAGATCTGCAGACATTTTGATTGCTGAGCAGATCCTATTCAGGCTCTAACGTTGATGAAAGGGGAGGTTTGTGGATGTCAGATCATGCAGGCTTAAACGTGTCTATAAAATAGTCTCAGATGTGGGCCACATTCATGATCAATTTTTCAAAAACTCCAGGGTACCTGGATTAATAAAATATGGAACTTAATCCAGGGGCCCTGCACAAGGGGGTATGTAAGGGACCCGCCATGTTACTAGTAGCTTCTTGCTACTAGAAGCAATGCACTTGTTGCTAGTAGCGATGCCCTTGTTACTAGTAGCGTCTTCGCGCCAGATTCCAGAAAACTTGGAATCCTTGAATGATGACAATTTGCTCAAGAACCTGGACGACAAAACTGTCCGGCAGCTGAATCATGATGTTTCGATCATGCGAACGAACATGGATGTTCTCTTGTGATTGGCTGCAACATGTTCTGGACGTCTCGTGCCGATCGCTCTGCCATCGATGTCACCGCGCCATCGAAGACGTGTGTCGAAGACGTGTGCACGCTAGTAGCTTATTGTTCCTAATAGCAAACATTGTTACTACTAGTAAGGCACTTGTTACTAGTAGCGATGCACTTGTTTCTACTAGCTTCTTGTTACTACTAGTAAGGCACCTGTTACTAGTAGCGTGGCACTTGTTCCTAGTAGCGTCCTTGTTCCTCGGGAGACCCGTCCGCTCCAAGGTCCGGAGCATGAACGGGTGCCGTGTGGCCGACCACATCTTGTCGTTGGTGCCGGATGCGGAGAGGCGTCTACGCGACCGTTGGACCTTTTCGAGCATATCAGATGTTTGTTTTTTTTTTTCGTATGGTTTTTGTCTGTTTTTATTCTTTGTCACTTGACTTCGACGAGTGACCGATTGCGAGTTGGTTTGGTTTGATTGCCAGGTCTTAGATTTGGAAAGAAGCTATATAGTTACAAGTATATATATATATATATAGTTATATATATATATGTACCATGGGCCATAATTATGGAAAGCCTTGTTTTTGGGCTGGCACCACCAGTAATCAACTAGTGTTTTGAATCTTGAGAGGGTTTAACACCACAATACATCCTGAAGGGGCTCCGAGATAAAAGCCTTAGTGCCAATTGGAACGCATAGAAGACACAATATGTCATGGCAAGCTGTTCATTGAATAACTGTACACCAATCGAATCAGCCCAAGATCAAGTCATCCTTTCGATCTTTTTTATTCGGTTGGAGGCCATTGCTAGGGCATCTAGATCAACCAAAAGAAAAGGCATCAACAAAGTAGAAAGAGGATCAACAACATAATAAAGGATCAAAAAAAATCATTGATAGGCCTCTTCTGCTCCTGGCCCTGTGGTCTGCGGGTCCTCTGGTCCTCTGGTCCTTTAGTCCGCTGGTCCACTGGTCGTTTGGTCCCCTGGTCCCTTGGGGTCCACAGGCCCTTTGGCCCCCTGGTCCTTTGGTCCTAATCCAATCCCGTGGTCTCCTGGTCCTTTGCCCTCCTGGTCCTCTGGTCTGCGGGTTTCCTATGGTTTTCTCCTTGTTCTTTCACTGATGCTTTTTGATGCCTTTGGTCCTTTCTCTTGTAGCTTATTGGCCGCAGTTTTCCTGCAAACGTACAATGCTTTTGGCTTCGGTTGCCTTAGGTCTTTTTGTGCACTTTTAGATGCCCTTCACTGAAAGGGCGATAGGGTACATAGTTTCTACTGATTTCTTTGTGGTGCTGTGGTTTAACGTTTGGTTCGCTTTGCGGGGGGAGGCGCTGCGCTCACCCTCCCCCCCAACCCCCGTCCAGCACCACGAAATCTGCACTCTTGCACTGCGCCTGCCACGAAAACTATCTATGTAAAGGGTTTCCCATCGCATTTGCAGATTGTCCTCCTTCTTTGGCGGGACTATGCGTGAGCATTCAAGTGTAATAGCCCCGCAGCTTTTCACGTAGTGATGGAATGTAACGACCTTTTGAGCCGATGCTCAACCCCAACCATCCTCAGTGGGCTAGAATATTTTTTTAATTCCCTTTTTATGTCTTTTTGATCCCCGTTGAATCTTTTTTTGATTTCCTTTCTATTTTTTTTGATCCCTTACCCCATTGCTAGGTTGGAGGCCATCGCTATTGTGACAGACTGGTTCGTTGGTTTGGTTTCGGCACAGGTTCCGAGACACCTTGCGCTTGATCAAGCTTTGGGCAAAGCACCGAGGCGTTTATTCCAATGTGCCGGGGAAGCTCAGGTGAGAAAACGGGGGCCTCCTTACACAAAGTGCAGCAGCTTTAGGCCCTTGGCCACGTTTGAGACTTTCAAGCGCTTTCATATAGAAAAAACACAAAGGAGGGTAAGACCTCCGTTAATAAGAAATTGTTTTTTCTATGAAACTGTTTTGATTCCTTGAACTGACCAGATGGTCTCATATGTGTAAGTCGAAAGAGACCATTCGGTCTCTCTCCTTCTCGGATCGAGTCGATCTTAGGCTGGGCTTCTTTGGCGGGATCTCCTGGGCGATTCTGGTGGCACGGCTCTGTCAGTGGGGAACCGCAGCACGAGACAACTCGTCCGACAGACCCGTCTGAACTTGAAGACCTATGCATGAGCTCCATGTGAATCAAACCATTGTAAGTTTGTTTCCTGGTTCCATGGCATTTTTGTCAGGTTTCCTGGTTCTCAAATCCGCATTGATAGAACTTGGCCTCAAAGGATCCTTAGAGCTTTAAGACACATTCCAATGGCCCAGTTTAGACTTTCATCAATCCACACTTCTCAAGACTGTGGCGCTCTTTGATGATTCTTCTCTTAAGCATCGACACTCACAGGATACCACACCACAATGCACCACACCTGCTCAGAGCCTGTGAAGGTTGTATCCTTACTTCAACACGGCCACGCTCGTGAAGCGATTCTTTAAGCTCTACGAGCGGCCAGGGACTCAGAGCGGACCGGTGCGGACCACCGGGGTGGGACTCGATTCGTGTGCTCGTTGCTAACGAATCGCAGGTGGGACTGGAACAATCCTGTGGTATTGACCCACATCCAGGAGAAGTCACAAGCTCAGATTCCACTCTTTGAGTGACACATAGCTCCAAAGGCGGCATGAAAGGCCACGACCCCATTGCTCCTGAGGCTGAACACTCCCGGGCTCATGATGTTCAAAATCTGGAATCCAAAGGCCGGGAAAGAAGCAGATCTCTCAGAAACCGCCAACCTGTAGAAGCGTCCTTCCTCAGAGCATGGTCTAGATTATTTAGTATAGAGTTGTAGGTTTCTGAAACAAGCTGTTATATACTCCTTGTAGAAGCCTCTTTTGCAGCACCTTTGTGATTAGACTAGCCAATCGGAATGCCCCACTACCTGGCTCCAGTGTCAAAAAGAAAGGTCAAAAATACAAGAGGCCAGGAGCCCTAGTAGCGTCCTTGTTACTACAACTTCCAGGTCATCCTGAGAACGATGAAACCACCGCCACGCAGGTGAATCCCCAGGATCGTATGCATTTGATGCCCATCATCACGCCGGCGTTCCCGTTCCCTGGATTCGATCGTTGGGGACAATAAGAGCGGCTAGTGCATGCCATCGCTAGTAGGTCGGAGGCCATCGCTTTTAGGTTGGGGCGCCATCGCTCTTAGGTTGGAGGCCATCGCTAGTAGGGTGGAGGCCATCGCTAGTAGCAGGAGGACTTTCAACAGAACGCTTGGAAGCGGTGGCACATTGGAGAGCTCCAGATCCTTGAATTTCTTGTTTGCATGTTACCATGTTGAACCAATCCGCTGACTGATTAAGGCCCCCCCAACGCATCACACCAAGCAAGATCAATTGGGTAGTGATGTTTAACCAAACGAAAAAAAACGGGACACGAGTGCACTAAGGTGCATGAATTCCACGCACAATGTGTCTGAAACGCGAAGCTGGCACTGGTTTGTTTCTGGCGACTGTTTGTATGGATAGCAGGATTCAGCATAGACCGATCCAGGCTAGTTGACGATCGTGTTTTATTGGGTTTTAGTCAGAATTGTCCGGTTTGAATTTGCATCTGCTGCCGCTTGTGATTGGCTATGTCCCATCCAGGCCTCTGGCCTCTCTATCTTGGATTTCTTCTCAAAGAAGCCTTCTATGAATGGCTGTAGTTCTGGTCACAAGTGCATCATGTTCAACAGGAGGTGAACCTATGATACGCTTCTGCAGGCAACTTGAACATGTAGGAATATGTAGGATGTGTGGGATGCTTCATGGTTTCTGTGATGTTTGGGCCAGGACCAAAAGAATTATCCTGGCCGAAATAACCAGGGCCAACAAAGTCTTGGAGCAGGCAGTGCGAGAAGATTGTCGGTGGACCAGATTGTAAATGCACAAATGCACAAATGCAGAAAGTTTGGATTTCAATATCATCAATTGAGAGATTCGCTGTGATCCAAATGGCCTCTGTTGCATGTCAGTTCGAGCGAAGAACACGTGGCACAGGAACTGACGCGACCGTGTCGCAGATCGACGGTCAGCCGTCGACCAAGGTGGAGCAAGGCAAATGCAAATGGGCAGAAGTCTATAGGCTCTGGCGACCGAACAAAGAGTACGGTTTTTGTTTGATTTCAGTTAACAGTCACATGAGACATCCACTCAAGCATGAGCCACAGGTCATGAAGACACATTTAAAGGTTTGTTGAAGATGTCGGCAGATTTTTTTCTTCAAGAGTATGTTGCTTTTGGTAATTTTGGCATGTCAATTGGGTAGCTGCCGGTGCGATGAGACAGAGCTAAGTGAATAACTATTCCGACTCTTCTCTTGGTGTGGCAAGAATCGCAAGGAACCAACTGGGTGCCACAAAAGACCGCTTGCAAAAGGCCGTTGCCTTTCTTCACGCAGCACAAGTTCTATATCCAAATTGAGGTCTTGGCTGCAACACCTCAGGCGTGGGGCAAGAGGGAAGATCCAAAAAAGGGACAGGTACGGACGGGGAGCGTCGAACACTACGGGCGGTTTTTTATCGGTGTTTCCTCCGAAAAGCTCTCGGTGTTTCATCTCAGCGGAATTCTGTAGACTAGTAGCAAGAAGCTACTAACAAGGGCATCGCTACTAGGAGCGAGGACGCTACTAGTAGCTTCTGAACAAGAAGCTACTCTATAGACTATATAATATATAGAACTAATAGCAATGGCCTCCACCCTAGTAGCGATGGCCTCCACCCTAGTAGCGTTTTGGTCGGGCAGATTCCTGTTTGTATTTCTGTGTTTTCAGAGCGCAGTTCTTGTGGCAACTGAGACCCACGAGCTGTCGACAGTACTTAGAAGTGTGCAGAGAGGGACAACCTTCTGCTGTTGCATCGGAGGGTTTTGACACTTGCCTTTGTATGTTGGGCATGTCCAAGCATGTTCGTCGTGGCCAGAAAGCTTTTTGTGGCCCAGCTACTTGGGCAGCCCTTTTGCCATATTCTGATGCCTTTTCCACTGCAGGTCTTTACTAAATGGCTCGGCTGGATTGAGTGCGGACGCCAGCCCTTCACAAAGTGAGTTGGTGGAGTTTTGACATCGCTCCGTTCATGTGGATGAGTTCAATGAGGCCAACTTCCACAGTTTGTAGTCGAAGTAGGAGTGCTGGAGGCCATCGCTAGTAGGGTGGAGGCTGACTTTGACTCCAATCGACCGAAAGCGACACCGAACCTTTGGACCTGAAAGGTCCAAGTTGCGCCAGCTGGTGAAGCACCTGGAGCAAATTCCGCCCAAAGCCCGGTCGAGTGGGCCATGGCAAGCCTCTGGAACCAGAGAAGCACATGACGTCAATGACTGAATTTTAGCAGCAGGGTAGTTCAATAGATGCTTAGTGACAAGTGAGCCTCAAACTGGGGCCTGAAAGTCACTTTGAAGAACCTGCTACTGAAAAAAAAAGAAACCGGTTTTGGGCTGCGAAAAGGTCAGTGGCTGTCCGGCCTTGGCCCAATCACTTGGCCTTCCAGGAGATGTGACGTCCACGAATCGATGAGAGACGGACAAAATGCCGGCTGAAACCAGAACCAAATAGCAGCTTCTTGTTACTAATAGCAAACATTGTTACTACTAGTAAGGCACTTGTTACTAGAAGCGATGCACTTGTTGCTAATAGCAAGATGGTACTAGGTTGGAGGCCATCGCTATTGAATAGCCATCGCTGCCTCTTCGGCCACGCCTAAGTGAAAGTGTCACTCTGACACCTCCTTGACCATGTCTTCCATTTTCTTCCTATACCTGTGGGCGACCTACGGGGCAATAGCTTAGGAGTTGTCAGCGCAGTCAACGATTCTCCAAAAATCTGATCGACAGAAGGGAGTGCTGTAAGGATTCTTGGGAATAAGGTGGGAAAATGTTGTATTTGGAGTTGGTCAGATGCCTCTAAGCCTCTAGATCCTAAGACTAATAAAACATCCTTGATTCACTCAATCGTGTGATAGGATCCTGAATGGAAGCATGCAGTCTCCGTCTTCATGGGCTTGTGCGGGACTTATATAAACACCGACCGCACGGTTTTTGTCAGCAGACACAACAGAGCGTCATGCTAGAGCTCCAAGGACGGTGGAGAAAGCACCGGGGCAACAAAGCCATTCAGTGCCCAGCCCAGCTCATGTGAAGTCCGGCGGAGGATGGAGATGGGCACAGCCTGTCCCTGTGGTCTTTGACTCACTTTGGCTGTCCCTCAAGTGAAGGCTGCTGCATGTTTCCCTTTTGGAGACAGTGGTTAGCGGTTAGCCTGAAACATGCCTCAAGGGAAAGCTAAAACAGGCCACGTCTCGGATTACGTTGAGAATCTGACCACCCCGTGACTGCTACGGCCACGGCCTCCTTAAGCCTGAAACTCCACCCGTGAAAGAACGTGAAGATCCGCTTCGCTTCGACAACAAGTGGTTCACTTGCCAGCTCCAAACGCTCCAAAACCTGTTCTGTCAGGTGGACCTGCGAAGGACAGTGGTTCGCTTTGTGGAAATCATCAACAGCTGGCAACTTCACTGAAGACTGGAGCGTGTTTGTCATATCACGTTGACCCCCCGCGTAGGTCGAAGATTTTTTTGCACTTCAAATGCAAGAGGAACGTTGTCATATTCGTTTCACTCACAGCTTCTTCCGGATGACCCCCCGTTGCTACAATTGAGTGTTCCTTGAAGTCTCCCATGTGAGCAGTCTCCTCCGGGCCGAAAACAAAAAAGGCGCCTCCACAGCCGAACACATTCATCGCACTCTCCTCGCTAAGGCCGGACATGTCGCAGCACACTGGCCAGTGTGAGATGAGAGTGCGATGCCTCAGACCACGCGAGTGCGGTAGCGCAGAGAGATCGGCAGCGCTTGAAGAGCGCGCGCGAGTTGCGCCCCGTTCGGATTCTCGGGGTCGAACTTGGAACTTTTCATCCATATGTTAGCGCCAAGGAAACATGGCATGTTGATCAAGTCAAGTTTTGCTTCAAACTCTCTGATCTGCACATTCCCTTTTTGGGAGAAGACGAGTTTGGTCGAGACGGGGTCAACAGGGATCGCACGCGAGAGCTGCCGACGAGGTCCGAGACGTGAAGCGACGAGAGCTGCCGAGCTACGCTGTGCCGGAGAGAGAGGCGGGGGACGTGGTCCGAGCGACGCTCTTCGACGGCGCCGTCGTTCGCTTTTCGGTCTTTTTGGTGGTTCGGTTTATGGATGTTTCCACGGATTAGAAAACCTCCTCACGGGTCTGACATTTCTGGCCGACATTTGGCTCTGCAATTCGATGAGTTGTTCTTGTTATTCTTTGTTTGTGGGTTTTTCTGACAGCTTTTGCAAGACTCCTTTCCGTGCCATTTTTGTGGCCGTGCTATGCCATACAGTCATTTTACTTTTATATTATTATAGATAAGGCACACAGCAACTCTTATTTTATTTACAGTAAATCTTATGTTCATTCTTTAGGATGTTTCTCTTTCCATTATTTCATTTATAATCTATGCTATTCCAAGAAAAGAGACCTTGGTCTTGAAGCAAACTCACCAAGCTTTTGCAGGATGCCGAGAAAAAGCCGAAGGGACTGCTTCGAGCGTACACGGCCCAGCCCTTAGGGGGCTATCAAAATTGGTCGTTGAAGGCCATCGCTACTAGGGTGGAGGCCATTGCTGTGAGCACCTCTTCTCAGCACCAGAAAGTACCTGTTCGAGAGTGTTTTTTCTGTGAGGATGACGTGCCTGGTGAGGAAGCGGTTGGGCACTCAAGTTTTGGCCGATCGTTGATTTGATTTCTCAACCCATTGTGGGTAAACACTTGTCAAAGCCCCATCTACGCCGCAAACGTAACAAACATGAAAAGACAAAATGGCTGGACTCTGTAATGGCCGTGCTTTGATGTGGTCGGGGAGTTACTTTGACCACATTCGAGTGGCTTGTTGACCAGCCACTGTGTACTTCCGATTTTGCCTCATGCTTGCTTCTGAAGTAATATGCTGTGCAGGGTGTTAATCTTGTTAAGGATGTTGGGGCGACGCCTGCGCTTTTCCGAGGTCCCAACCAGGGAAGTGGCTCCAGAAGTGGTTCTGGACATTCCGTCTGAAGACTGAGCATGAAAGGCATGATATGGAGCGACTGCCTCAAGCTTGAATGGAGCAACCAGATGATTTCCCACGAATGAAGTGCGCGAAAGAAGACCAGTTTGGGCGAGTCAAAACGACCGTAACTTTTCTGTCTTTCGGGTTCGACTTGACCAAGGCCTGAGTCAAGGCGGGAATCCGAGACGAAGGAGCATGATGGTCACATCGATCAGATTTAGATCAGCGGGTCAATGGAAGGATGTTGGCTTCAAGTCTTTCGAAAAGGGATTCCAACCTTGGAGAAGTAGAGTGTAAAGCCATGAAGTAAAAGTAATATAAGTAATCACCATCGCTATTGGGTGGAGGCCATCGCTATTAGGTGAAGGCCATCGCTATTGGGTTCTTGAGACTGAGAGTTACAAACATGCGTGTCTTTGTAACGCAAGCAAATGGTCTTTTTCTCTCTGTGATGGATCCATTTGGACGGCTCACCGCGCTTTGGAGGCCAGTGCAAAGTGAAGGCAAACGGGAGATGCGTTGTTTCAATTACGATGGTGAAGTCAGACCAGCATAAAGTCAGGCTGCGAAAACTCTTGGTCTTTTTTTTTCTCCGGCACTGGGCTGTGTAGCTCTGCCAGGCCAGACAAAGCGAAAGCTGGTGTGGGACCAAGTTGAGAAGAAGGTGAAGCAAACTTTTTGCAGGGACTGTGGTTCTACAGTTGCCCACAGAGATTATGCATGGATTGCGGTTGATGTCCTTGCTGCAGGTTTTGATATAGCACGATATAGCAAGTTATACGGCAGTAGATGCAGTAGCCTGAAGCCTCCAAAAAGGCTTCTCGATGTACAGAAGGTGCTATAAGACACGCACGCTATCGATTGGCGATGTTTTCCAGACAGAAACCCATCAGCCACAAACGGAAGGAACCTTTGCCAAAAGCTTTGCGGGGCACCTCAGTCAACGGACGGACTCGGACAGTCGATCAACGGTCAGTGAGAAACAGCCGGGAAACCCATGTCGAGCCGGTGATGTTGTGTGGCGTCGTCTTTTTCTTTCACGAGCCACGTGTCGATGTTCTCGGCGTTTGCACGAAGAAGCTGCAGGGACCCTCCCAGGGAGGGGCTCAAAGTGTACTGGGCTCAGAAGGATGTGGTGTTTTCCACATCATTCTTGGTGAAGCGTTCATCCACCAAACTTGACATCATCGAACCTGTGCAGTTGGTTCTATAGATAGGAAGAATTGCCACTTTACACTTTTGTCACAGAGCCATATTGTTTTCTGCGAAGCACAGATGAGAGAATGGCCGACTTTCAACCGACTTTCGGTGAAGCTCACGAGTGGTTCGCCGCTTGCTTCGATGAGGCGGAAAATGTCCAAGATCACCGTGAAGTTAGCTGAATCGTAGTTCTGAGTGGCTGCTGTTTCGGAGGCATCTAATCGCAGTCTTTAGCCATTTAATCGCTCTTCTTGTTGCTTGGGATGCTTGAGAATTGACACTGCCATCCGTTCTTTTTTTGAGCGATTTCTGCACTCCTGATATAGCAGCTGTCTATTTCCTGTGCTTGGCCAGGAAAAAGTGATCGTTGGTTGGGGGACATGGGGGGGAACGCCAGTTCTTTTGGTGATGATATATTTGATGATGATGA
>CAXAMN010004792.1:0-16616 GCA_963970005.1 Durusdinium trenchii
ATCCAAGCTTCTCATTCTTGATATCCCGGTGGATGATACACAAGCCGTGCATATATCGGATGCCCAGGAGTGCCTTTCCAGCTGCAAAGGCGCGAGCTGAGATGCTTCGCTTCACCGTTCGACCGGACAGATGGAAAGCAACCGATCAACGGACACTGCCCCAACTGCCACTTTGCCAACCCGCTAAGAAAAGGAACATCCGGAAGAGAAACCCGCCCCAGGATGGTTCATTGAAGCTTTGGGTGCATTTTTGTGACCCACTAGCTCACTAGCTCCAAGGGAAAAGCGTCCTTGATTAGCTGCTTCGCCAAAGAGAATGCAGTTTGAGTGAGCTCCCTACACGACCCTATATGGAGTCTTATTCAGGTCCTTGTAAATCGACACCCAATCAATGTAACACACCATGGCAAGTATGACCGTTTGAGCACCTTGTTTGCATCCTCCCCTCCCGGCCTGTGTTAGCCATTGGGCCACCTGATCCTGAAGTGAAAGCAAGGATTCTCCGATTCTCATCGGCGATCAGATTAAATGGTTTCAAGAGGAAACCCACTTCGAATATATGAGAAGTTGTTGGAACGCCGGGTCAAAAGCCGCTGATGGAAGAACTGTTCTGACTCAATCCACCCAATCGCCGGGTCAACGACGCTTGGACACTGGCACGTCGCCCACGGACAAGCGCTTCCGCGTTCGACACCCACGTTGATTCGCCCGAAAGTCGAGATTCGTCCAGAAGGCCCGCTGCAACCCGAAGGTCGTGTGTTTTGGTCGCAAGTGTTTGACATGTGGCGGTATTTTCAACCAGTGAACTCCCGTTGTATAACTTCCATGTGGCTTCTAGACCCTAAAGGTGGCAATCCTCTTTTTCTTTGGCATGTTGTCTTTCGAGTGGCTCGGCTGCACAAGTTGAACAAGCAAGAAAAGAACCTCTGCTGGAGGAAGCCTCCAGATTCATCCCCAAGGCTTTTCAAACGTACAAGGATGCTTGATCTAGGGGCTCCTGGCCTTACTACTAGGAGCAAGGACGCTACGAACGGGGCTCCTGGCATGCTACGAACGGAGCATTCTTACTACGAACGGAACAATAAAGCTAGCTGGATGCTTGATTCGCAGGCAGCTTCGGACTCCGGTGACCTCCTTTTACTCCATCCACCCATCGTTGAAAGGACCAACCGACCTGACAGCGCCCGACTGCGCCCTGCGGTCCTCCGGCAGCGGCTGCTCCGTCTCCTTGGCGCGGTCCACAAGTGCCAAGAGGTCTCCGGAGCGCGCGTAGTCCATGACGATGCCCAGGAAGCCCTGGGGAGGTCGAGGCCGAAACCGGGAAGCTAAGGGGATTGTGTCCAAAGAGAATAGAGCGGGGGGGTGGCAAAGTATCTTGGTGTTTCATGTTCTTTTTCTTGGAGATGTCCAATCTAATCTACATCTCATCTCGCATCGGGATGGAGTGTAGAGCCCCCGCAAAAGGATACCCGATGCTTTTGGAGATAATATATAGATTCAGCCAAATCCTTGGTGTCCATCTCTAATCCAAAGCTCTGATTAGAAAGCAAATTTGTGCGTATCATATCATATCATTATCATAGTATATAATATCATCATAATCGTCAGTCTGCTCTACTTTCGCCCGTCGCCTACTTTCCGGCGCAGCCGGCGAAACACTCCACGCGCCGCCTTCTCCTCGAAGCAGTCTCGAAAGCGGACGATGTGCACATGCCTCAATCCCAAAGACGCACGAAGATCGCTGTACCCGGCACCGAGCGATCACTGAAGATCACCATTTGGGTGTTTTTGGAAGAATGCTCTCTTTCAGTTTGGTGCTCCATTTGGTGGAAACTTTCCACAGCTCTCTCTCATGAAAACTGGTGGAAACTGTTCTGTCTTTCCCCGGCATCCGCCTGAGTTTCTGCATGAGTTCGGCCTCTCGGCGAGGCGGTGCTAGCGACGCGCGCTCCAGCTCCAAAGCCTTCCGCGGCGAAGACGCGCCGACGCGTGCGACGAAGCGTTGGTGAAAGCGTTGGTCGATCGTGGGAACACGGACATTCGGGGCACAAACCATGAAATCTAAGGAAAAGATCTGTGCCCTGAGTGTACACACACGTTGGTTGCAAGATTGATGGGCATGGCCTAGAATCAAAGCCTATGGTTGAGAACAGTGTCATGATATGCTGATTTGAAGAAACATGTTTGTTACTTTATCGTTTGGTTTGGTTACATCTTCGTCGTTCATACTAGTAGAAATGACAGGAGCTACTACTAGTAGTAGCATCCTTGCTCCTAGTAGCGATGCCCTTTGTTCCGTAGCATTCGGTTCACAAGGAAAAACTCGTGTTTTCCGACTGTGTGCCCCCCCGCGTTTTCCAAGACATGCCCAGCCTTCAGTGACTGGAACACCAGAACCACTAGCTTCTGAGGGAAACAAAAATATATCTAATATAGTTTTATCATGCGTTATCATTGTTGAGTCTATACATTACTTTGTTCTGTCCTCATGGATCTTCAAAAAAGAGCGCGGACACCGTTCCCCAAAAAAAGAAAGCCGCCTTGAGCACTCGCCGGCGGCCCGAGGGGTCGCGAACCAAAAAGGCTTCTCCAAAGTGGCCTCGTCCGTGCGAGGCCAAACAGCCCTGGACGACGACTGCGGTGGGCAAATGCTCAAGGTGACATGTGTCCTCCCTGTGAGGGAATTTGACATTTGACACCAAATAAATGTCCCCCACAAAGCACAGCTTCCTTTCAGGCTCACATAGTTCACAACATCTGGCCGATACCTCCCTGTACAAAAGCGCAGTCGTCAAAAAGAAATACGCAGAAAGTTGGAGTTCTTGTGACGGTCCTGTCGGAGACTAGCTTTGATCACAGTCGTCAGTTGAGAACCTGGGTTGAGCACTTGGGCCAAGGGAAAACCGCAAGATCAAAGGCCTCAATCCACAGACTGGGTTTCCACAGACCTGGTGAATCCTTGCGGCGTGGGACCTCAGTTGAAGAGAACCTCATTTCGGCCAGGACCTTCCCAACAGCAAACACGCCTCGGCCGATACATCGTTCGATGTGGTAGCCCTGCTTGGCACCGATGAAATCGGAGCACTTCTCGGTCAGGTCCGTGACCCGCTTTTCAATGAGTAAGGTCCTTGGTGATACAAGAGCCGAAGGAAGGAAGGAAGGAAGGATATATAACTTATAACTTCGCATAGATCCAACTTATGTATACTTATGTATCATGATAATGATCGATACCAAGCGCATGGCACACATTCAAAGATTTTGTATGATTGTGTTGCAGTCGCTGTGCGGAATGTGTGGAGCAGAAATCGTGTACAGTAGTTGTCATATGGAAGGTGATAGGCTTTTCCGTGAATTTTGCACGTGGCTCAATCAAAAGCCAGCCACCCGCCCGCGCACGCGCAAGACATCATGGCCCTCTAAAATCTCTCAAAACAACAAGTTCTTCATCTCTCTCTCTCTCTCTTCACGGAATCTAAATCAGTCAGCTTCTCATCCGACAGGTTCCAAAGACCCCAACCACTTGCTTCCATCTTCTTGCCGTCATCCATCCATCTTGCCCAGGAGCTGTTCGTATTCCTCCAGCTCAGCCGGTGGCTCCTCACAGCAGCCAACAAGTGTGCAAGTGGGGGTAGCACCGGTGGATGTATCCACTTGTCGTTCATTCGATAACATAGATCGAAAAGGCCGGATCAGTGAATCCGAGAGTGTGTTTATGGATGGCACAAACCACAGTGCGTGAGCATCTACTGTCAGACTAGTCCGGCATGCTGGTTGGAAACGGAAAGGAGCTTTCAAACCCCACCCTCTTCTATATATAGAGGTTCTCCATCAAGTGTTGAAGGAGCATCTTGTCTTCACATTGCATAGGATAGTTGTGCAATTCACCTGGAAGTAGATCACAATTCTGTGCTGCAGAGTCAGCAGTAAGACCGCTCTCAAAAAATACTTCCAACAAGAAAAGTACAGTCTATATTCAGGTGCAAACCCGTGTCATCCAGTATCTTGCATTCTCTACACTCATCCTGATCCAGATCCGAACCACAAGCTCCCCCTTGGCTTCCTCTCCATCTTGGCCGTGCAGGTCCACGTTCATGCAAAGGGCTTTTCAGGGTGCCGACTTCAAAACGTGCGCAGATGGCTGGTACAAAGAAAGGCCATCTAGGCCGGACATGGAGTGTCAAGTGGGAAGCACGCTGAGTGGATACCCCTACTCTTTCCTCACACCCCAAGGAAGAGGCCCAAAAAAGATGCTCACCTCACTACGCTCAGCTTGTGTCGGAGTGGTTTGTGCAATTGACACTCGACTATGGCTTTGTGGCCCAGACGAGCAGCGTAATTTTCACACCACATAGCACGCACACGACTCCATATATGTGTATGTGTGTGTGTCTCGCTTAATCTGCAAACATGATCAAACATGAATTTGGGACGTCGGCACTATTGCTGCTGCTGTTGTGGGTCAAAAACCTGTGCCTGTTGTGGGGCAAAAACATGTCAACCGTCAACCTGTCAATGATCCAAGAACGCTGAAACTAACGCCTCTAAACTGGCTGCGCGTATGGAAGTCGGCACCCCAATTCCGGCAGCTGAAGCAGCTGACGAGCGGCAGTGACAGCACTGCGAATCTACCACTTAGGTGGAAGAGACTTCTGCCATGGAATGCAATAGTTCAAGCACGCTTTCTCCTTTGACCCCTTCCTCTTCTTCAATCGATGAGCAAAAAAGTTGGCAAAATCTCCTAGACCATCTTTGACCATGAACATCTTACCGCAATAATAAGAGGCAACTCCTGAAGTGTTCGGGGGATCACAGCAAGAGCTTCATCCAAATGCCATGAACCCAACTATACTGAGTCTTTACTGAGTCGGAAATAAAAATCCATCCTTCCATGATCTTCCATGCCTTCATCATGGCTTTTCCCTCGAGCCAGGACCATAGCCCTCCAAGGTGAGGTGTGCGCCGCGTGCGCCCATCGGCTGGTCCGATTGTGGGGGTACACTTGGGAGGGCGGCATTTGTGAGGAGTGAACTCAACAAAGAAGACATGAAATAGAGACAGCGCTGCTTGGAAAAAGAATGAACAAAATGCCGATGTGTTCACAGATGCTGCATGGCACGTGGAGAGCGGATTTCTTCGAAGCAAAGAAACGGAGCCAAACTGAGGGGACCAAACTGGGAGCCAAAGTGTTGGAAGGGTGATGCCAGGTATCGATGGCAACCCTTCTTTGCAAAAAAAAGAGGATCTTCTGGATCATGGAAGTGCTGGCAAAAATGGCATGAGCTGAAGTCTTCGCTCCCCTTCTCATAGCATACGGTATGCCATACTGAACAAGAATAATGCCTATTGGCAGGAAACCACACACACACACACACACACAATTGAGATGGGCAATCGGCTGGAAAAGCTCCTAGGTTCCCAAGCTCGCGAACGCTTGTGAGCTCCAAGACGTGTTGGCCCAAGGACTGGAGATGTGGCCTTACACGGCTGTCCATGTAGACGGACGACGATGCAAAGAGCCGACATGGTAGAGTTGCAGCATGAAGGATCCCCAAAAACACGGTTGATGGATGAAATCTGAGAAATCTTTAATTTGATGAATGTGATGGAATCCTGTCATACTATTCACACGCGTTTGTGCCAAATGATGGTGCAAACGGAGAACTCCATCTCCTCGGCTCCCGGCGCCAGGCCCGCTGGGCTCAGCATCAAAGCCATCAGTTTCTGAAGGCATTGCAAGGCGAAGGAGACCAACCTGATAGCACAGCGGAGCAGAGTTCGGTGTCCGATCACTTGCGAAGTTCGCTGAGCCAAGTTCGGTGTCCGGTGTCGACGCAGAACATCCGTCGTCCGGATGGTGTCTATCTTACCGCGCCGGTTCCGGTGCTTTCCGGTGCGATCTGCCGGTGCGATCATCCGATGGTTCTGATGAGACGAACACAAGACGCACCCAAGGGGTCGAGAGGTGTGAAACGATGGTGTTGGGCGACATCCCAAAAAAGTCTCAAAAAAGCTTCTTTGGTCCCAGCAAAGGTCTTACAACCTGGCATACTACTAGCAGCTCCTGGCATCGCTACTAGGAGCATTCTTACTACAAACGTCACAAGAATGCTACTAGGAACAAAGGGCATCGCTACTAGGAGCAAGGACGCTACGAACGGGGCTCCTGGCCGTACTACTAGGAGCAAGGACGCTACTAGGAGCAAAGAATGCTATTCCTCACAGCTTGTTTGACATTTCTGATAGCTCAGAAAGCACTTTCCTCGACGGCCACCACTGGCACACTAGCTCAGGTCACTTCCAGACCGAAGTGTCCAAACGGAACGCAAAGGAACGAAGTGAAAAGCCCCTGAAAAGTCTTCCATGTAGGGGGATGTGGAGATGCATACATTGCATACATCATCGTACATCATATCGGAGTTGATTGGCAGCTTTTGGATGACTCGTGACTCATGTTGAATACAATGCGTGGCTTGTGTGGATTCTTGAGCTCCCCTGCTGCATGCCAGTCGTCGGCACCCTGCGAAGGATGCGAAGGCCCGATCATACAGGAATACGTGTGGATAGTCGTCGGCGCCCAAACTTCAATCTCTTTGAGGGTGGTTGAGCCCACACACCGAACTCTGTACACTGTGTCACAGTAGCTTCCACTGTGGCTGCTGATTGGTCAAGAGGTTTCCAAAGATTTGCCCACGTCCGGAGGTTTGTGGGGGCCAATGGACCAACTTGGGCATTCCTTGTGGCTGCTCCTGGGCGGCGAGATCGGGAATCCGCCGTTCCTAAGGACCTTGAGTGACGAGAGCGAATGAACTGAATGAACATTGAAAAAATGAGGAAAAAACAACTCACTTCAAACGTCTTATGACAACAAGTTGAACAATTCATTTCAAGAACTTTTTCAAGAGGACATCGCTACTAGGAGCAAGAGGACGCTACGAACCGGGCTCCTTGGTTCAAAAATACCCAGATCCCATCTTCCCCACCTCGTGGACTCGCCCGGCCGCGGCGCCGCCGTGGAGACCTGGACGAGTGACTCACTCGGTGACTTCCGCGTCACTCGGTTTTCTGAAGAGAATCACAAGGGACTCGTCCCAGGTGCTTTTTTAGTAAAAAAGAAACCAAGTGAATTGAAGTGAATCCATGTCATATCCTTTTTATGTAAACCCACACATGAACAACGCCACACCACACCTCTACCTCCAGCGCGGGGCTTCGGAAGCCCACGAACTTCCGGCCCGAGCCCTCGGTCGAGCCAGCCTCGGGAGGTGACGTCGAAAGGTTTTGGAACAGTACTAGTAGCGATGCACTTAGCTACTAGTAGCTTCTAGCTATTAGTAGTAATGCCCTCGTTACTAGTAGCGATGCCCTTGTTACTAGCTGCAACGAAAGAGCGAGACCAAGCAGCGTTCATCGCCGCTTCTTCCACAACTTCACCGGCAAAGTGCCAAATGTCTGCAGGACCAAGAGCACATGGTTTGACCCAAACTTGGGAATCGGTCAATCGGTTCGACTTCATTTGGATCATTCAGTTAGATCCAGGCCAGGCATGGCTTCCAATGTCACCCCATGTCGGATCGAATTTGATTGAAGAGTTGAGAAGCGGCCAGAAACGGCCACTTTCCTCCGCCCTGAGCTCACAGACCGGCCCGAACGCGATGTCGCACAAGATGCACCTAACGAGTGGCGGGGTGTTTCGGAATGTCCAAGAACCTGATGTTATTCAATCTGGTCTTTCGGTAAGAGGCAACTAGCTGCGCTCAATCTGCCATTCGTGATGCTTGTTTTTTCCAGGGTGATGTTGAAGTTGGCCATCTGTGAGAATGTTTGACATGTCTGTGCTATGCCACTGGCATGTTGTGGTGAGGGCCGATGTTTCCCTACCTGGATTGATTGAAATTGTGCTTCGGCGCTGTCGGCTATGCCAGGACAAACACGTCTGGCAATCTTTTGCACGCCGCACTAGCGGTGCAACCATTCTTCTTGCTGCGCAAGACCCCACGATGAGACTTTCTCATTTGAACATTTGTCCTTTGTGTTCTGGAATGCCTATTCCCTGCACGAAAAATGCATGGCATGTACTGCCCAACACTTTCTCACAGCGTCTTTGAGCAATTACCCGCACCTTGCAATAATTGGCTAGCTACAGTACTGCAAACTATTAAGGGTAATATGAGCAAACTATCCGTGTCATTTCCCACGGATATCTACAGTATGTCAGTCTCTTGCCTTCCATCACTGAGATTCGAGCTGTAACAAGTTCTGCACAAAGGACACCTGGAACAAGAAGCTAGTAGAAACAAGTGCATCGCTACTAGTAACAGGTGCCTTACTACTAGTAACAAGAAGCTACTAGTAACAGGACACCTGGGTCACTCACGTCGCCAGTTCCGACGGTCGGTCCGTGCACCGACCCGCGAGCAGCGAGCAGCGGGGGCGCCCGCCTCGCCCCAGCAGCGTAGCACGCGCAACTGGAGGTCCCGCAGGCGGCACAAAAGGTGCCCAAGGCCTTGGGGATCAAGAAATGCAAATCTGGTGGGGAGTGCGATCAAGCATGCTGCGATCTAGGGGAGTGTGTAGTATGGTGCATTGTTTAATGGAGTCTGACAAAATCCTCCTTTTGGCTGTTTGCCACCACCTCTAAAAGCTTCAGCTAAACCAATTTAGATGCCAGGTGAAGTGTCTAGCTTGTCGTAGACTTACAAAGCCAACTGTTTTATCATGTCGGGTATACCAACGTTCCTGCCAGATTGTGATGGCTCAGTCAAACCCTCAAGGTATTGACCACATCTGCCGCCCCTCGATGGCAGCAACATGACCATGCTCAATATCTTAAGTAATTTTGTTTTGCATGTCATGCTAAACACCTGGGCATTTGACATCTGTGCTGGGCATTCGGGCTATTCTCTTTGGCGCTCAAGCTGGCCTCAGTGACAGCGAAAATGGAAGGGCCTGCTGGCAACTGCATTGCAGCTTGTAGTATAGCATGCTTAAGCATGTAGAATGCCCTGTCCCTAGTCTACAGGGTTGGTTGGTTGCTTCGTTTAAAGCTGTGGGGGCGGTTGAAACGGTCCTTGTCGGACTTGCACGAGTTCGGTCGTGGCGGCCTCTGAGAGACCCCGGCGGCCTCTGGCCAGTTGAAGCAATCCAAGGCCTCAGCCAGATCTTTCTCGAGAGTTGAAGCAATCCCCCAATAGTCCTCAGACCTCCTCAGATCTAAAAAATCCAACAGTTCCAACCATCAACTTCCATGACAACCCCAACCCAACGAAAAAACGCCCCAACTGAGAGAACCACGGAGTGCTTTTGCATCCGCCTATTGAATAGGTTACTGGTCAAAATTTGAGCGCGAGATGGACGCCAAAAGAGAGACTGCACTTCCGAAGCTCCGCTCAACCGAAAAGGCGCGACTCGCGCCACCGGACCGGCAACGGACCAGTCCAACCGGCAGCTTCTTGTGACTCGTAGTGCCAGGAGCGACATTCGTAACTAGTAACATTCTTGCTCCGTTCGTAGCGATGCCCATTGCTCCTAGTAGCGTCCTTGTTACTTAGGCCCTGGCGGGAAAAATGGCCATCGCGACTCGAAGGCATCCCATGGAGATGGCCCAGCGCTCGCTCAACGAAGAACCTCATCGGATCGTCTTCGCAAGGGATCCGCTGGACGGAAGGGACACCAAAGCGATGAGAAACGTAGACAGGCAAACGCCAAGGCCTTCGGCTTTCACAAGAAATACGCGACTTCGCACGCTTCCCTAGTAGCTTCTTGTTCCTAGTAGCGATGCCCTTGCTCCTAGTACGGCCAGGAGCCCCTTCCTTCGTCGCGTCCGATCGCTCCGTTTGTAGCGATGCCAGGAGCCCCTAGTAAGGAGCCTTGGAAAGTCTGAAGTCCAAACTTCTGCTTGTCTGCCCAGAAGAGTCCAAGTAAAGCTCTGCTACTGAATCAACATCCCTACCCGAAAGATCCGCTTCGAAGCTCCGTGGTCAGAGGCAAGGTGGTTGTGAACCTGGCTCTCTTAGCAGTCTTAGTTCTACTTCTTCCATCTTGTTCCATCCTCTTGCGTGCCTGGTGTTTCCAGTGCGCAGGACGCGAGACCGAGACGGACACGGTCGTCGCCAAGGCGCAAGGCCAAAAGCCACATCTGGAGAAGCAGGTTCCAAAGACGAAGTCCAAGAGCCTTAACGACGTGCTGAAGATCCACCCCGGGGACGTGCTGAAGTACCACTTCAAGACGGGAAAAAAAGCAAATCCACAGATGTGCAAGATCTTTCTGAGATTTCTCTTTTAGAGTTCGCTGTGCTAGAACGGGACTTGACAAGCAACTTGACGATGAGTTCGCCACGCTTGGGCCGGGCATCCGAACGGTCCCAAGGCCGAGGGCCCGGTCACCTGGACTCCATGACCTCCGCGCCCGTTCGGTGGAACGGACGGCCCACCCACCCCGACGTAGTACAGGCCCACAGGCCCCCATGAGCGATGGAAGTCACTTGGAGAAATTCAGGTGTAGAGCCCGTTTCGGTGCAACATGGTGCAACCAAAACTGGATTTGAACCGTTAGCCTTGGGGAACGAGCAATCCGATGACAAGGCTTTTGCGAGTATGAAAACAAAAACCACACCATGCTAGCTTGGCAGGGTAGAAAGAGGAGAGAAAAATGCTGCGATCAGAAAAAAAAGGACAAAGAACTTGACTTGCACCTGGTTTCAACGCTCGCGGTGCCCTGTGCCTGGCCGAGAAAACGATGGAAGCCCCAAAGCATCGTGCGCCTCCTTCGCCGCAAAAGCATCCAGTTTCCCATCAAGTCGGCATGCACGTCGACCCTTTTGGGTCTATTTTTCCCTGACGCTCTACGCTACGCAGACATCTGAATTCTTTCACGCATGAAGACCATGCGGCGACCCCCTAAAGGTCTGGACTGTTCGGAGGTCCAGCAGGTTTTGCTCAGCCAACCCCTCCGTTTCGCATCCCTCCCGTCCCATGGGAGCGCCAGCAATTCGATGGGGCAAGCCTCGCGGTCGCGAGGTGGGAAACTGGAGTAGGCCCCGACTAAACTAGGCTCGACCGTATGTATCTTCACTGCACACATTCTGAAGATGAAGCAACATCAACAAACCTCCGATTCAGAAACCAGGGTGTACTCAGATGCAGAAACTGCGCCGATTCAAAACACCCCAGCCCCAACCCATCACCCCACCCACAGGCCCTGTAGTTTCTGAATCAGCCCAGTGTCTGAATCTGAATACACCCAAGTTTCTGAACACTTACCTGCAAATTAGTTACTAGAAGCTTCTTGTTACTACTAGTAAGGCACTTGTTTCTAGTAGCGATGCACCTGTTACTACTAGCGAACCTTGTTTCTGAATCGGAGCTCGTTTCGGAATTGTCTTGTGTTCCTGGCGCCGCGGACACCGGGAACACTGCAAGCAACACGATCTCGATCTCCGGCGGCATTTCTCCGCGGTGGTACTCTTGCACCACAACACAGTAGTGGACGTGATTGTTTTTCCTTCTTCCAAACATCGCTACAAGAAAAATTTTAGGCTTCCCCCTTGGGACCTTCCCTTCCACTGGCTGGTGGAGCAAAAAAAGCTCTGTCAATCATATTCGACCGGAAGATGCCTGCACTGGTACACTTTGTCCACGAAAGCATCTCATCTTCTCCAAAAACCCGTCTCTGCACATCATTGAAACGCGTCATCTTCGGGTCAGCTTTCGGGGGAACTCTCCCCAAAATGCAAGCTGATGACTCGGGCGACTTGGAGCTGAAGAATGGATGGGATTTGACGAGCCGACGCGTCCGCCAAGGGTTCCCAATGCCAGACTTCTGTTTGACTCTGTTTTGGTGCAAATGGAAGCATATATATATATATATATTTAGCTAAATTTATGAGTAATGCACTGGAGGCTACCTGGAAATAAGGTGCGGATATTGATGTACAACGTTCGGAGCAGGTACGGTACGATGGTACAGGGTGCAGGGAACAGGTACGAGAGTAGGGTACAAATAAAAAGGTACAGGTGCAGTGAAAGGGGTACACATAAAGGGTACAGGTACGTTGCGCGGGTGCAACTGGATCACAAATCATAAATGAAAGCAACCTTGCTACGTTCAGCGATCCTTTTTCTTCTTCTCAAAATCCAGCGCTGTGTTGTAGCCGGATTTGTCAGTCTGTGACAGTTCCATGACTCTTGTGAGTCTCTGTCTCTCCCCCTCTAAGTTTACAAGGGCCGGGACAGTTGTCGATTATCGTGTAGTAACTGCAAACAAAAAACGTCGGCTTATCCTAAGTCTTGGTTGAGCGTTATTGTATTGTATACATTTACATATATCGGACTTCCGGTGGACAAGTCCCAGGATTCCTAGCTTGCGAAAAGCCAGTGCTCAGACGTCATTCTCAGGCTCTATGGCATAGAGTCTAAGCTGTCCGTTGTCTCTTGAGCCTGAGAACGGAAACTGGATGAAACACCAAGCAAAATCTAATCTTGGATAATCTTACTATACTAAAAAAAGTAAAAATCTGCACTCTTAGTCGAAGAGCGCTTGGAGCAAGACATCAACCCGATGCTCCTCTTCCTCTTCTGAAACAGTCGAGTGATCCAGCTCGAGAAGCATTGCCAGCAAGGTTGCCAGGATCACAGTACTGGAAAACCTGAGTTTTGACTTTTGGACTTTCGACAGGAGTGACCATGGAAATTACTACTAGTTACTGGCTACTAGAAAGATACTAGAAACAGCCTAAGTCAGGCCAAGAGACCCATTCCCAGCAAGATCCTGAAGCTGGGTCTCGCTCCATTGGCCCAGCTGTTTGTAGCTGAACTGAACTCCCTGCATGTGAAGGCACTCTCGTCCTGAATGCAATGAGTCAATGAGGTTGGTTTAGTTTTAGATTGACTTTAGACTCAGACTCTCATTGGCACCATGAAAATTGCATAAACAAACAACATATAGCAAACCAAATCGAAGCACATCAACTTGTCTCTTCCAAGACTCCCAACAGCAATCTGTTGGCGGACATGGACCAGAACTTGCTTGAAGGAAGAATTGTTGTCAGCTCCTATAGGTCAACATTACCAGGAACAGATGAAACACAACGGGGCATCGGGTATAGTATAGTATAGTATAATAAAATAGTATAGTATAGTATAGTGTAATTAGAGAGTCTAGACTCTAGACTCATCAACCCTAAGCCAACTGAAGTAAAACAAAGGAACTGCGTAGGACGATGTCGGAGTTCTTGTTGCGCTGTGGTAGATGTCGACAAATTCGATCTCTGTTTTCTTTTGCTCAGCACGCGTCTTTGTCTCGTTCACGGCAAACAGAACGTTCTTGGTTGATGTGTTCTGCCACACTCCAAGACACCAAGTTTAGAATTAAAACTAAAAGTTAAAATCAGTTAAGTTTACAATTTTAAAACACAAAAGTGAGTGTAGTTAAAAGTTGAAGGTTAACAATTAACAGTTAAAAGTTAAAAGACTTCCCAGGTTCTTCTTGCTCACGATCGCTCAGAGTGTTGAACCACTGCAAATCAACCATGCTCTTGGGAATCTGGAGCGGCCAGCGAATCCCTCCTTGGCTCAAGACTCAAGACTCAAGACCTAAGATCAAAGCTTCAAGATTTGTCGCAGTCATGTTTTGTAAGTAAAGTATGTTGTTTTTTGTTTTGTTTATATTTGTCATACACATATGTTATTTTGTTTTAGTCAGTCAGCAATTTGTTCCAACAAGCCAAGTGATTAAAAAAAAGTAACTAAATATATATTATATAACAACCAAGCTTCTCTTCTCTGCTAAGGATGCATGCATTTCCTTCCACTTTCCACCACCTTCACCTGTTTTCTTTTCTGCCTTGTCTTCTTCATCTGACAGTGCTTCTTTGTCTCTCTTGTCTTTCTTGGTATTCTCCGCTCTCTCTTTCATCTTCTCCCGTTGACATTCGCGACGTTGATACTCAGCGTCGATGCAAACATGGTTGTTTGGAAGCATGTAGTCTGCCTGACAGTGTGTTGTTGTTTATCATTGTACCATGTATGTCACTAAAACATTAGTTCAACTTGAGTCTCTTGAAATTCAATACTGTCAACTTACAGCATTTGATTCTTGATTCTTGATTGCAATCTGGGTGCTGGAGGTTGACATTCAAGGCGGAAAAGCTGCAACATACTTTGCACATTGCCGAAATTGAACTCCTGGTAGATTCCTTTGTGAGCCCCGACAAAGTAGAGCCGCTCCCGCTTTTGCGGCAAACCATAGTCACTAGTCAGGATCTTGAACACTTGAACGTGATATCCCTTGCTGCCGGCTGACCGCAACTCTCTCAGGATGACTGACAAATTGCTCGATTGGTCGTCGGCGTTCATGTCGACGTTCTCCAAGAGGAACCACGAAACGGTGGATTTATCCAAGAAGTTCTTGATGCAATGGAAAGTTATGTAGCTTGATGATGCCTTTGGTTGGTCACTCATCGTTTCGGACATAGACTCATAATGGATCACAATGTATAATAATATCAAATATACATATATTATGTTTTGTCACTCAAAAGGCCTTCGCCTTTCAATTCATTCGGTGAAACTCACATACGACAAAGTGCCTCATTCTTCTCATTCATTGCTTTCTGCAAATCTGAATAGTCCTTGTGCAATGGTGAGAAGCTCTTGCACGAAAAGCCACCATTGAGGCCAAACAACTCAGTTGGAAGTTCCTGGCTTTGCAATTTGGAACGAGGCGGTATACAGGCTAGAATCTAGAATCAGAATTAGAAGAAACTAGAAACAACATACAGAAAAGCAAAAACACTCACCAACAACGAGAAGCACACCTTTGTTGATGCTTTACGCAATACTGATCATCTGTGAAGAGCTGCACAGCGTCTCGAAACAAACATGTGTCTCCGGACGTAGTAGCAAGGAGGAACCTTTGCTTCCACTGGATAATCTCAGCCATGAACTGGTGCTCCACCTAAGATGCGATGTGTGGTGATTGAAGCTGAAAGTATAAAAAGTCGATACCCAGTTGAAGGTTTAGTTGACTGTTCGACTTGGCGACAAATCACAGGAAACACAGGTGGAGCAAACAGTAAAATCAGTAAAATAGATTTGAACAATACTACAATACATAGCAGTATTCTTTGTCCAAGTCCAAGTAGCTTCCAAGTCCGTCATCTCTGCTGGGAATTCCTTCTGCAGTGCTTCGACCAAATGATGAACCACTTTGTCCCATGTGCCGACACCGGTGAACATGTCTCCAACATGAAAATGGCGAGGAAGAGCTCTGAGTTTGTCCTTTATGTTTTTCACAGCTCCAGCAGCCCTCTTCACCATGATCTCAGGGAAAGAACAAAGTGCCACAAGAACAGAGAGGACATACATGACTTCCTCAGCTTATCTTGAACTAATTAAATATTGGTGTAAATTTGTAAATAAAGTAGACCAGCTCAACATTGATAATAGCAGTTGGTTTAAAAGTTTAACAGTTTCACAGGTTGCCAGTTTACTAATTTCACAACTGTGTACAGTGTACAGTGTATTTGTGTGCAATATGTACTAATGTTTTGCCACAGTTTGTGCCTTGGCAGCCGACTTGAGAACATGGTTGACATCAGGATGATCCTTCGAAGGTGGCCCAGGATATTTGTGTCTGTTTGTTCGCCAATCATTCCCCGGCAAGGTATAGTTGAAGTCGTTGTTCCCAACACTGTGGATATCATCGTCATCATCATCATCATCATGATTAGAATCAGCATCATCATCTTGTGTGGCAGATGCTTCGTCACAGTCTTCGTCTTCCTTGATCTCCTGCTGCTGGAGTCCATGACTTCGTTTGTGCGCCTTGTTTGTTGACTGTCCATGTTTGGATAACATAAAGCACAATTAAACAAACACCAACGTAAGATCAAACAAACACCAAAATAAGTTTAAGTTTTAAAAAAGTAAAGCTCAAGACTCAAGACTTTTGCATCAATGCGAGGTTCGGCAAAGATGTCTTTTGCTTTGGGGGTCCCAGTAGCCAGCAACCAATCATTGAAGAGGGTGACATCGTTTTTCACCGATGCCACAACTGAGAAGGGGAATCGACTGTTTTCTTCCCGGAACAACGCAATGAACTCTGGAAGCTTGGAGTGAAGAGCAACATGCGGTGGGACTCGACGTTGGATGGACCTGCTAAACTTGTCCACAATTGATCCTGGTGTGCGTGCTGTGTTTGTTTTCCAAAGGAACTGAAGCCACGTCTCGGTGTCTGCTTCCAAATCACCTTCGGCAATGCTCTCAAACTCCGTGTATATCTGTTCAATCTCCTCATCACCCTGAGCCACTTCTGACACAAAGTCCTGCCACTTTGGGTGCTTCATGGCCTCCTTGATGATGGAGTCATACACTTCGAAGTCTTCTGAATCCACATCGGAGTAGACACCGTCGGAAAGGTCGGACTCTTTCTCTGACTCTTTCTCAACTGTCTTCAGCACTTCTGTCTCTTCTAGTGCTGAGGTATCGTGCATGGTTGATTCTAGTGCTGAGGCCGGCTCTTTTGGATCTGGCTTCGTTGCAAACGAAGCCTGTGCTGAGTCTGGCTCTTGTGGCTCTGGGTTTTGCACGGTTGGTTCTGGTGCTGAGGCCGGCTC